>JAZKJV010007734.1:600000-1200000 GCA_037367405.1 Ottelia alismoides
AGACACCGTCTCCTACCTTCCTCTTTCCCCTCGCCCACGTCACCCACCTCACCAACTATCCCCGCCCCTTTCCATTTCCCTCGCTTCTCTTGCCACTATCTCCACTTCCCGACGAGCCCACGTCCAAGACCCGACTTCTACCACCCTCACAGGAGTCCACTATCTCCATGATTCCCTCTGTGTCGCTCCACAATTCCCACGCAAACCACCTCCACCATCATCGGACCACCACCATCCCTCTTTAAATACTCCGCCTCCGACCATCGTCATCCCAATCCGCCCTTGCATGAGAGTTCCTAGAGCTCGAGTCCTCCTATCTGTGATAGGGATTAGGCTAGAAAATGAGCGACGGCAGAGATCCTCTCCGACGAGATCCACAGTGTCCCTTCACCGTGCAGCAGCTCCTCCACTGAGTTGCTCGAGCTTGGGCACTTTCCGGCCCTAGAGCGAAGATCGGGGATTCCATTTCGAGTGCCAATTCCCAGGTAGATTCACCCATCTCCCTCTCCGATCTTCACTTTCTTACCCTTCGATTTTCTCCTAATTTATTAGGATTCTCTGCTCGACATCGCCTCCCACCGACCATCGATCGAGCTCTGTCTCGGAGCTCCCATCTTCGTGCACCTATCTGTTCATCTCCACGATCTATGAAAACACCTCCGACCACTGCTCCGCCGATCGTGGCGGAGGAATACGTCGACAGCCACTCACTCTGGTCTGCAAGGCCTCGACCACCCCCCGACTTCTCCACGTGAGGACTTGCATGCCTCGGCTACGTTTCTAACCTTGCAGGTACCATTTTCATCATTGGATGGACCCTCACCAGAGTGTCTTCGCCAAGCTTCATCTCTGGTGTGTCGACCACCCCTGCCTCTTCCAGGACGTCCGGCCACTCTGCCCAGCTTCCGCGATCACAACCAGCAACTCAGAAGCCCCTAGGCATCTTCACCGAGCACGGTAGAAGGCGGTGGAGCTGACAGCCCTTCGCTGGAGCCCAGCCAAGCCCGCCGCAGGAGGCGGCGACGCGGAGGAACTCGATGTACAGTTGTCGTCCGATCATCTTGATCGGATGGTCCTCAGCGCTCCACGTCGCCCTCTCTAGGAGTCACAACCACCGTTGGATCGTTTTCGATCTGACGGACCACAGGAGGACACATCGTCTGCTCCATCCACCGTTTGATCTTTGCGATCTAATGGTCTAAGGCACGCCAGGTCTCCAGCTCCGAGCCTTTTCCCCGCCCCTTAGTCTCGGAGCATCCGAACCTCATCCGATGGACATCCGAGCCTGTAGAAGACCCAAAGCAACATCCAATCCTCTGAAACCGTCCGAGCCTAGATCTCACGTGGTCTTCACGTGTGGTCTGGGTAGTTTACATCGAGGCCACTACAAATTTTCAAATATACACTTCAGTCCCTACCAGGGAATCACGTGAGGCGAACGCATGCCATGGAGAATTTGCACGCATACCCTCTACATTATAGGTAATTGTATTTAGTCCATGTATGCACGTTTCTGATTTATTCAATTTTATTCTTGTTTGCATTTACACCCTTGTTTTTGCACGTTTCTTTAGACACTCATTTAGCATCAATTTATAATTCCAAAAATTGCATGTTGTAGAGAAACTTGCGCTCTATCATTGTGAAGACTTGATACATTTTTGAGTGCCTCGAGGAATTTAATATAATTCTTTTTGTGGAAATTTACATAGTTTGCCACTGTGTGACTTTAATTGCTTATTAAATTATTTGTTGCTCCAAAAATCACCAAAAAATCACAATAGATCTACTTTAAGTAATTCTACTTTGTGCACAAAAATCACATCATTTATACGCATAACGTGGCCTTAATAAATTAACTGGTGTTTTATTTAATTGATTTTAATAGGTCCAATATTCATCATTTTTTAGGTATAATAATTTTCCTGGAGTCATCACACATAGAAGTGTCTAGATTAAATTTTGTAATTGAAAATGATGTATTTTGGTATTTATTAAAATTAATTTTGTAAAAACTACCTGACATTCATTTTTAATATATTTAATTCATTTAGAGTCTAAAAAATCCGAAAAAAATGCAGTTGCTTAATTTCATTGCATTTCATATTCTGGCCAAGTTTCATCATTTTTGGACTTAATTTGACCATACTTCAAACTTTAACTTTCGAATTTGGCTTGAATTGCATCACATTTTCTTCATTGCATAAAAAATACAAAAATATTCTCCTGAAAATCTAAACATCGAAACTGACTTTAAATTAATCTAAGGAAGAAGCTGCCTCCCTGAGTTCGGCCTTGGGCTTGCCCAAGTAAAATAAAAAACATACCGCTTGTATTTAATATGACATTAATCTAAGTGGTTTTGATTAGTACGTTTTTACCCGACTATAATGAACGCACATCATTAAAATTTAATCGTTAATTCATTTGAATTAATCAGGGTAACCATAGGCTCAATCACTTTGCAGACACTTATTTGAAAGAATAAGTGAATAGAAGAAAAAAGGAAGGAAAAATAAAGAAGTTAGGACAATATTGAGTATTAAACTTTTCTTCATAAAGTTGTAGTTTGGAGTTCTGTCAGACCTTTGTATTATTAGTGTGCTGGAACCTTAATGGGACATGGATTTAAAACCTAACAGCCTCTAAGTTCCACAGGACTCCTATTCAGGTCACCTCAACAGTCAGGTCAGATTAAGTCTACATATACAAATTCTTGTTACTATGAATCTTTACTTGTATAGTGTAAATGAGATATAGCAACCCATCTCAAAAGCAGCAAAGAAACAACCTCCCTCAACAAGTTAACTCTTGTTCCCCGGTCTTGCAACTCTTTCCTCGAGGAGCGGAGATATTCCCTTCTAAGTTCAAGTACAACCAGCTCAAGAAGAGGGGATGGAGAAAAGAATGGACGGTAACCAGTGTAGCTACCTATCCTTGGATGCATGACCAGTGTAGCCAAGTCATCCGCTGGAAGCTTACAAAAATTTGTCTTTGAAGCTCTTATTGTATTTTTTTATCCAATATATATATACACTCCGACATGCATTTTACTTTTCAATCAGGCTTGTCCACTTTTGGAGATTCTACATTTTTCCATACTTTTTTTTGAAAGTATATACAAGGTGCAGCATGTACATAAGGAGTTTTTCCTCTTGAGCCAGTAGACTATCCCTCTTTTGAAGCATTATTGCAACCCCACAGCATCCTGTCTTTAGACCTCAACATCGCTAGACCAGGTTTAGATGCACTTCCCTCCCTAAAGGAAGACGAGAGGTTCTTCCTAGATATACTACCCTCGTATGCTACCCCAAGCCAAAAGATTCTGCCTCCTCACTGCCTCCTCCATGAAGAGTTACGTGTAGAGTGCTTGTCCAAGATAAGCCAATGTCTGAAAGAATCATGCATTGTTTTTAAATGTTCTACTTAGACTAATCAAGATGACATGTGAACATACTCTTATGGACTCAAAGAATTAAGTTGCTAGGACCTGAAAAGTCTTAACTCTAGTTCTTTTGAGGTTCCTCTGAAATTAAGTGGGTTAAGGCCCAACTATGCTCCATTCTTCAATTTTATTCAAGACTTAGTTTAAATGCCAATACTATCCTGGAAAATGCACATGCAAATGCAAGAAATATGAAAAAAACAATTTTTTTTGAAAAAATTTTCCAATTTTGAACTTTTTGTGGGTTTTTGAAAAAGAAAGGAAAAAAACGATGAACATGCAAAAGATTTTTATGCAACTTTTTATAGATTTTTGGTTTTGTAGTTTTTTATTTCAAAAAGGAAAAAAGGTTAGTAAAATATATACAAGTATATACAAGATTTTTTTTGTTTTTTTGTTTTTTTTGTTTTTTTGAAAGGTGATCAAAGTCTATATACACACACACGTGGATTTCATGAATTTATATACATATCCGCCCAAATAAACATATTTAAAAGTATGAGTTATGTCTAAAGTATATATAGAATATATAGAACACCCCCATACTTCGCTCGAACTATGTCCTCATAGTTATCAGAGAGCAGCAAAGGAAGGCATAACTCATGCTAAGTATAGAAAAGTGAAAAGGCTCTGATGCTTAATATAGTAGACATCAAGTTGTCCTAAGTATAGTAGACTGTACAAAAGGGGAAAATCGATGCAGAGAATGTACAGACTAAAAAAACGATATGAACAACATCACCCCCATACTTAGGGTAGAGTATCCATAAGTATAGGCAACAACATGAGTGATGAACAGGACCAATATGAACAGCACAAATCACTCACCCCCTATACTTAGGATAAAGCACATCCTAAGTATAGCATATATACACACAAGGAAAAGGGGTGAATGATAAAACACAAGAAGAAAGAGTGAAATGAAAGGATATACAAGAGGAGTGTATGCTCATGTATCAGACGCAAAAGATGGAATCAAAAGATCATCGTCTGATATCATAGATACCGAATCAACAATGGACAGGAATGTATCATGATCTAGATATGTCTCAAGCAACTGTCCGTTCACAACAAATGGTTGTGCGTCAAATGACAACCCAGATATGACAATACTCCGATTGTCACGTACAGCTCTCACAGTGAACGGTCCTGACCACTTGCTTTTCAATTTTCCTGGAAATAACTACAACTTAGCATCAAATAACCAAATTTCTGATAAGAGGAGAAAGTCTTCCTTCGAATGTGTTTATCATGCCAGTGCTTGACTTTCTCCTTATACATGAGTGAGTTATCATATGCAAAGTCTCGGAAATTCCAATAATTTATTCAAATCCAACTTCCTATTCTTTCCTGCCTTCTCGTAATCTAGACTGCATACACGGAGTACCCATAAATATTTGTGAATTAGTTCCACTAGTAGGTGACAAGGCTTTCCATACACCAATTTGTAGGGAGAGATACCCAAAGGAGACTTGTACACCGTCTGATAAGCCCATAGAACCGAATCAAACATCTGGGACAAGTTCTTCCTATCTGGACGTACAAGTTTTTGTAATATCGTCTTGTTCGCCCTATTTGAAATTTCTGCCAATCCATTAGTCTGAGGGTGGTAAGGAGATGCAACTCTGTGCTCAATGCCATAATCCTTTACAAGCTTCTTTACTTCTCTATTAATGAAATTGCTTCCCCAATCTGAAATCACTATTTTGGGAATCACGAACCGTGCAATAATATGGTGATTGAGAAAGGAACACACTGTAAGACTATCTGTGGCTCAGGTGGGGATAGCCTCCACCATCGACTAACATAATCCACAGTGAGCAGAATGTACTGAAATCCCTGACTGACAGGAAATGTGCCCATGAAGTCTATGCCCTAAGCATCAAAAACATCATAAATCTGTATATATCTTAGGGGCATGGTATCTTTGGAACCAACAGTTCCTCCAATTTTTTGACAATCAGTACAACCTCGAACATACTCTGTAGCATCCTTAAACAATGTAGGCCACCATAGGCCACTCTATAAAACCTTTGCCGTCGTGCGTTTCCCCGAGTGATGCCTACCAGATTCTAGTTTGTGGCAGTGCTGAAGTACACTGGTGTGTTCCTCCTAAGGAATGCAACTTCTCCACATACCCTCGCGAAATAGGTATGGATCCTCCCACTGGTAATAATGAATCTCTGACAGAAATCTGTCTACCTTGTACTTCAGCCAATCTTGTGGAACTTTCATGGAGACAAGATAGTTCAAAATATCAATATACCATGGGAGTGAGTCCACATACAAGATGGCCTCATCTGGAAAGGTTTCGGAAATAGGGATCATGTTCTGCTCAGAGGTCTCTGCATCTGGGATACGGGAAAGGTGATTTGCCACAATATTTTTCACTCCAGGTTTATCTCGAATCTCTAAATCAAATTCCTGCAGAAGAAGGATCCATCTGATAAGGTGTGGTTTTGCATCCTTCTTTGCTTGCAAGTATCGTATGGCAGTGTGATCCGTGTATGCAACAACATGTGAACCGATGAGGTGAGATCTGAACTTTTCTAGCCCAAACACAATTGCTAACATCTCCTTCTCTGTAACTGTATAATTCCGTTGTGCTTCATCCAGAGTCTTGCTAGCATAGTGTATAGCAAATGGTATCCCATCCCTTATTTGTCCTCAAACAGCTCTCACTACAAAATCAGATGCGTCCGTCATAATCTCAAAAGGAAGAGACCAATTCAGTGACTGTAAGACAGGAGCACTAATAACCATTACTTTCATCTGATTGAATGCAAGGAGGACTTTAACATCAACAACAAAATCACTCTCCTTACATAAAGGCTCAGTCAATGGTCTGGCAATTTTGCTGAAGTCATTTATGAATCGCCTATAGAATCCTACGTGTCCCAAAAATGAACTCAACTGCTTCAAATTTTGTGGTTGCTCTAACTTTGAAATCACATAAATCTTGGCCGAGTCAACATCCATACCATGTTTGGAGATGACATGGCCCAATACAAATCCCTTAGTCATTATAAAGTGACACTTCTCCCATGAGAGCACTAGGTTTACCTCACAGCAACGTTGAAGAACTCGGTCTAAATAAGCAAAACATGTGTCAAAACTATCCCAGTAGACCGAAAAATCGTCCATGAAGACTTCAAGAAAATTACCCACCATGTTAGCAAAAACGGCCAACATACACCTTTGAAATGTTGCGGGGGTGTTACACAATCCAAAGGGCATCCGTCTAAAGGCGTAGGTGCCAAACAGACAAGTAAAAGTAGTTTTCTCTTGATCCTTAGGAGCGATAGCAACTTGGTTGTATCCCGAATACCCATCTAAGAAGCAAAAGAACTCTTTCCCTACCAACCTCTCAATAATCTGATCAATAAGGGCAGCGGAAAGTGATCCTTCTTGGTAGTTGAGTTCAAGCATCGGTAATCTACACAGACATGCCATGAAGTAGGTACTCGGGTCGGAATCTCCTCACCACAGTCATTCTTTACGATCGTAATCCCAGATTTCTTCGGGACTACGTGTAAAGGGTTGACCTACTTGGAATACGAAATGGGATATATAAAGCCAACATCACACCATTTTCTTATCTCCTTCATGACAACCTCCCTTAGATTTGGATTTGGACGGTGCTGACATTCACAGGAGGTTTTACAGTCATCCTTTAGGTAGATATGATGCGAGCATAATGCTGGATTAATCCCACAGAGATCCGAGATATTCCATCCTATGGCCTTGCGGTTTTTCTCAAGAACCTCTAGCATGCGAGATTCTTGTTCAGCTGTCAACTGTGAGCTGAGGATGATGGGAAACATATGGGAGGGACCCACAAGGAAGGCATATTTCAACATTGATGATAAAACCTTGAGCTCAGGAGGGGTCTGAATCGGCTCTGCAATAACCTATGCTACTGTAATGGTAGATGGTATGTGATCTGTACTTTGTGGACTATCTACCTTGGATAGTGAAGGCTCAACAATAGAATATCTGATAGATCTGCATTGAATGATCTCTGTTCAGAAAGGAAGGACTCATCACGGTGTTCAATATTCTTATCAACTAATGACTAAGATATCTCAGCAATAATTTCAGAAAGATGTCTCTCACCTGTGCATAAATCAGGAAATTCAACGAATGACTCATATATCTGGACCTCAGAACTCTCAGAAGGAGTCATATCATCAACAATCTGAGAAAAGTGTGTCAATGGAATATCAGAAGGTGCCTCTAGAGACTCATATTGATACTAAAAAATCAGCTCAAACTGCTCATCATCAACTATCTCAATTGGACCACCAATGTAACTCATGTCAACTGTGCTTTCCATAGACTCCTTTTAGGAAAGGAACTCCTGGGTATCTATAAAATCAGTGAAAAGATCTATATCTTTGAATTCAGCAAGAAAATCACAGTCATATGGCTCTGATATAACTTTCTCTGTATCATCTACTGGTGGTGGCGGTGATGGTCTAGGATCAGAGATCATCTCAATATTCACATTGTCACTGCGAGAGTGAAAGATGTATCTCTGTAGTACCATAATTAACTGATGCTTTGATCGTTCGGATGAATGGTTGACCTAGTATGATCAGGGTATGGAGTAACGGTGCAGGTGTGTCCATATCCATGATAACAAAATTAACAGGGAATTTCATTCCCTACACTATTACAATAACGTCCTCTAAAAAGCCTCTTGGCCTCTTAATTGATCTATCAGCAAACTGAAGGATCATTCTGATGGTTTAAGAGGCACTAAACAAAATTCAGTTAGTAAAGAGGAAGGCATGAGATTAATGGAGGAACTGCTATCGAGAAAAGTACGATCAAATTCTTGATTAAAGATATGGAAACGGATGTGAGGTGCTCCCTTGTCTTTCTTTTTAGGCGGGAGGTTACTGATGGCATGAATTGTGGCCATTGTCAAGACGTGTTTCTCTGCTTCCTTTTGTCTGTTCTTCCTTGGTTGTCGCTTTTGTGTACATGCCTCTTTCATTCTCTTTTTTACTGTAGGCATGTATTCCATGGCCTTAAGGAGTGGCATCTTCAAAAAGATGTTCTGTAAGATCTCAACCACTCCAGGATCAGATAAGGTTGTTTTTAGTTTTTTGATTTTCTTAGTTTGAGAGCAGAAGGAAATGGCACAAAATCAGAATGGACATGCAAACGTTCATTTCCATTATTCAAAGTAGAATCCTCATATACAAAAGGACAGCCTGAATCAGTCTATACTGTGTTGTCCAAACTAGGTGAAGGAAAAATAGAATCTAAAACAGAACGTGATATTGCTACTGGTGAAGAGGAAGAATCTGCGATTGGTATATTCTCCCTTGCTGATGGTGATCTGCATCTGCTTGGTGAAGATGATGGTGAAGGCGGTGAAACTCCAGACGTGGGTGCATCTACACTGGGCTACTCGACTGCTGGTGAAGGAGATGATGTAGAAGATGATGCTCTCTCAGTGGATCTGTCTCCCAACCCCAACTGCTGCATAGGTGACTGCAATCTCTTATCGCTCCTGAGATGAATGGTATCAGATAAACATGTAAAATCAAGGGGCATACCTGTCTCAGGGGTGGGTGGGCTATTGGCTACCTTCTCCTTGCGTATGAAGTTGTTGGGGTTGGCTTCGACCTGTGCTGGAATCAGTGTCTTGGTGGTGCTCAGGTAATCGATCCGCTGAGTCAGTTTATTCATGTTCTTCATGAGCAATGCAAGTTGATCCAGTGCTGGATTGACTGAAGGGGCCTCAGGTTGCTCATTGACTGGATGTCGCTGAGGCTGATAGTACAGAGGTTGTTGGTACCCATACGGATTCTGATAATGAGGAGGAGGAGGGGGAGGATAATGTCCATAATATGCAGTTTGATGCTGGTTAGGATGAGGAAAATACATGGATCGCTGTTGTGGCTGGCCTTGTCTCCAATTTTGGAATTGTGCTGGAGACTAAAAGTGAGGCTGGAACTGCCGGTGCTGGTACTGCTATTGTCTGCCTCCCTGAAATTGGTGGGCGGGTCTCTGACCCTGCTGTGAACCCATCTGGCCTTTCCCTGATGGACGTGGCTGGTTTCGCTCACTGTTGAACCAGATACCGCTTACCTTTTGAATAGCGAGTGGAGGTTGAGACTGCTACACTTCATGTTGGTACGGAACTATCTGATGTGAATGCTGCTGAACTGATCAGATATATGCATGTAGTAGACATGATGAACTGTGGATGGTCCTCTGCTACTCTGTTGGGTGGAAGTAGTCTACTCCCTAGTAGGTTGCTGCACTCGTACTGTGGATTGCACTGATCGTACTCACAAGAAGCTCTAGGTGCTTTGTTATCTCATCCAGCTTATCCAGGTCATTCGTCCTCTGCTCAATCACTTGAATCTTATCAAGCTCCTTGGATCGCTTCTCAATAATGTCCACTTTGGATAGGTGGTTTCCAAAGATGGCCAGGTCAGTGTTATCCACCTTATCCACTTCTTGTATTGCTGTCATATTGACATCCTTGTGTGGTACTGCAGGGGCGGTGACGGGGTCCTTCTGAAAAGCACGTGAAGAAGAAAGAGCTACTGAACTTTCTGCCATCTCCTCAAAATTTTGATAATGGACATCCTCATCCTTGTTGAAGTGGCTCCCCTCACAAGCGACATCTACCAGCTTCTGATTCTCAATTCTTAAAACCCCAAAGAAATTTTATACAAGGCTGGTCTTTGGAATATCATGATGTGGGCATTTCTCCATCAGATCTTTGAATCTTTCCAACTCCTCGTGATTAGGCTCTTTGGGCATCTGGGAGAAATTAACAATCAATGATAGCATTTGGTTGAGTCGTCCAAGTGGATAATACTTGTTCAGAAATACGGACCTCAATTCTTCCCAAGTAGTGACAACCTTCCCCAAGTGATTTAACCAAAACAAAGCTTTGCCCATCAGACTGAATGGAAAGGCAGTCATCTGCACTACCTCTAATGGGACATTTGGGTAGTGTACTGTTCCACAAATGCGGTCGAACTGCTGGAGGTGTATATAAGGTATTCATTATATTTCCTCGGAATATTGGGAGAAGAGGTGAAATAGTAGGGTTAAGCTCAAAATGCCCATGAACCTTAGGGATTTGTATCCAAGAACTTGTCTGGCCTGCCCCTGGATTATAATCATCCTTTAATGTAGGCATAGCCCCAGGTTCTATGTGAGGTTCTTCTCCCACATTCCCACCTCCAGGGTTTCTGTTATCCCCCTCTCTCTTATCTTCTCTTTCCTATCTCAGCTCGAGAATCGTATTTCTAAATGCGGTCTGAAAATTAGCCTGCTCTGTTATCTGGGCATGAATTGACTGGATGAAAGCTAACAGGGTGTTGTTAATCTCACTCTGCTCTGACATGGTTCCCTTTCCCTTTAGTGGCATCAAGTGTTCGTTGTCTGACTCTGAAAATGTACATGATACTCGATTAGTGCTCAGAATTGATGGAGTCTCATATATTAATTCAAGATTAAAGCCAATCTTAAATAGTAAGTTTATGGATGTCGTGAAGGTTGAAGTTGAACAGCTCAGTGTGTAGAATGAGTTCGCAGAGTCCGAATGAAAAATACTCCGGTTCGACATCTTCGAAATCAATAGGAAGGATGTGAGAGCATGAAGGTCAATGCAAGAGTGAAAGTGAATGAAGGTGCAAATTGCGTAGAAGGATCTCTGTTACTAGCAAGCAAACACAATACAAATCTCCAATTCACAAACTCAACTCAATGTGAAGACCGTGAAGGTTCAGTCAATTATCTTGTCAATTTTAGAGTTTGGTGATAATACAATCTATCAAAGTGGTTAAAGCGAGCTGTTAGGAACCCAATGCTCTCAGGAGACTGGCCCAATCCAAAAGTTAGATCTTTCCTAGCCAGTATGAATTGCGAACCATTTACTGGCTACCCGATCAATTCAATCTGTTAAGGACGTCGCGGGCCGCTTTACCGGCTACCGGAGAGATCCTCACTGCAGAATGACTAACCCAAGATAGTAGTCTGAAAAGAGTTCGGGCGTGGTTCTATCCTAGTGTGCGGGTTTCTCTCTCGCTACAATCAAACCAAACAAAGAGGGGGTTACTCTCCCCAAAATAATGAATTTTCCTTGTGTTTATTTTAGGGTCGAGTTTTCTTTAGCAGTCCCGTATTATAGGCAGTTGACACTTGGTTAAAATATTTTCAAAGAATCACCTACCAACTGTCCAATTTTCTTTTGAACTTATGTGAGTGAAAACAAGGAAGGAGATCGGAAATTCTAACGCGTGATTAAATACAATGATTCATGTAGGGGTAAGAGATGTGTACCTTGTCGCCAGCACTCTACATGCAAAATGATCCGTGCATAATTGAAATACAGAAAAATAAACTAACCTATATGCAAATGCAAGTGAATCGTCCTAATAATAGCTTCTATTAACAGGAAAGAACAAGTTAATTTGACTAAGTCCAACTACGCTCTATTCTATAGGTACATAAATTCTTGTTTAGGATGTTTGGACCTAATTAATTACCGGGCTCATGCAAATTAATTAAAGTAATCAATAGGTAACTCACGAAATCCGCGTGAAACAAAGAAAAATAAGGCGAAGAAAACAAAACCGGTGAGAACCCCCAAGTGCACCGGCACTTGGTGAAACATACCGTACAATAAATGAATGTCTGTTTATAAGGATTCAAATGCTAGAAAATCTCTCTCTCTCTCTCTCTGGTCTCCTTCAATTCTTCTTCTCCTCCTCTCATGCTATCCTGCATCTCGGTGAAGAATCAAGCCGCCTCCACTTCGCTTGGGTACTTCGTCTCTCCTAGGATTGCCTCCTTCGCTCCGCGGGCCCTCGTAAGAAAAAGAAAAGAGAATGTGTAAGAAACACAATTATCAAATATAAGCAGAAGAAAATGAAATGAAACAGTGAATATGAACAATGGAGTAAATGGTAAAATGTAAACATATTTTTTCAACCAAGAATAGCGGGTCAAAAGAGAAACCCAACTACCCTTGACGTGCCTCCCCGGTAACGGCGCCATTTTGTTGACTCGAGATCTTCAAGGATTGATAATTATTAATGAATATGCAGTCGTTGTTATCCCCAAAAAAATCCCGTGACAAACAAACAAATTTTTTTCTCTCTCGTTGCAAAATTAACTAAAAGCGAATAATGAAACAAGAGAATTTTTTTGCTATTTATTTACATGTATAGCAGACATGATCGAACTCAGAGAGGCTACAATTTTTAGGGTAATTCAAATAATCGATGAAAAATCAATTAAGAGAAAAAAACAGGATTCTCAAAGGCAAACTATTCTTGGTTTTTGTGGATTTTTATTTTTTAATTTTTATTTTTTTAATTTTTAGATTTTTCAAATTTTTAGTGATTTAAATTTTGCATTTTTTTTAATTTCAAATAAAGAACAATATGCACAAGATAAGAAAGACGCACACCAAACTATTTTTGTATTTTTCAATTATATAAAAAATGCTCAGAAAAATCCAGAGAATTTTTTTTGTGCTTTAATTATTTTCAAATATTTTTGGGATTTTTTGTAGAACTTTTAGATATTTTTGTATTTTTTTTAAAAATCAAACAGTGATAAAAAATGAGAAAAAGTGCACAGCCTTGAGTAATTTGCAACTTAAAAATATCTTAAGTGCCAAAAACTCCTAGCAATTATTTTTAAGATGAAATATAGGAAATATCTGCAAACAGGAACTGAAATCACGATTTTCGGATTTTTTTTAGATTTTTTTATGATTTTTATAAGTTTTTTGATGTTTTTTCATTTTTTTTAATTTTAAATAGAATTTATGCATGAAATTTGGGTATAAATTAAAAGACAATAAAATAAAATGAAGCTAATTTTTTTTTGGAATTTTTAGAGCATTATTCAAATTTTTATGAATTTTTGAATTTCAGAAAGAGAACAGACACTGTTTTTTATTTTTTAATAATATGAAATGATGATAAATTGTAACACATCAGGAGCATGGCATGATTTTTGAGAATTTTATTAACCAAAGAAAACATTTATTTCAATAAGAAAAGCAAGCAAATGAAGGTCCGGAATTCAGGGACTGAAATGCAAATGCTAAAAGTTTTTACATGAAATAATAATAAAAATAAAATGGAGGATGGAAAATGAAATTTACCAAAGAGGGCATGCGTGAAGGACGTGATAGTTGGACGGTGGGGATCTTTGCACAATGTTTTGAAATCCCGGGGGCGAATGCAATTTGCCCAATTGTAAACGTGCAACACACGTACTTGATTCTGGTAGGGGCTTTTATGCAAATTTGAGAACGTTCGAGGGTGTGACTTATATTTTTCCAAATTTTTATTGAAAACCTTAGGGTTCTCTTTTCTTGCTCTCCGTTCTTCTTCAAAAATGGTCCAAGGGGGTGTCGCCCCTGTTCTGCAAAGTGGAGGCACACATGGCTGCACCGCCCCTCCCTTCTTCTTCTGCAAGGATTGGCATAACCTGCGGCGGGCGGTGGCGATCTTCAGCAGTCGAGTAGATGAGATGGGTGGCGGGTCTAAATGACACCGGAGGCAATAGGCGGATAGGTGGGAACGTCGGTGAGCGTGGGGGAAGATGGATTCGACGCGCATGGTGGTGGCGCAGCCCCCAGGCGGAGGTCAGTTGTAGGCAGTAGGCGGTTGAGGGGGCGGTGCTACAACGATGATAGTGGAAGTTCCTGGTGGTTGCGGAGGGCTTCGGTTGGTGGCAAGCCGGTTCTAGGAGGCAAAGCGGATACGGCTTCACCACGCACAGTGGTAGTGTGACATCTAGGCAGCGGTTGGCGACGGGCGGAGAAGGGCGGCGGAGAAATCAGGCTGAGCGGTTGTGGACCTGATTGCGGTGGGGTCTAGGCAGCCAAGCAGCGATAGTACCAACCTTTTTTTAAATTTTTTATTTTCAATTGTAAACAATAATCATAATTATTTAAATCTGAAATAGAGAAATTAAATACAAAAAATAAAAGTTTATTTTTATTAATTTTTATTTAGATGATCCTCCAAAACAAATGTTATATTTCTTAATTTTTCATTTATAAGCAAAATGAGGATGCGAGCTCGACAGCTCGGCCCCAAAATCAAAATGGACTGTGTGAGTGGATGTGGATCCTTGCGATGTGGATGATGGATCTGAGTCTTCGACCACTGTGCGTGATTGGAGGTGAGAGATCGTGTGAGGTAGAAAAAAATGCGTAGAGATCGAGAAAGTGAGATGAAAAATCGGGATCGAAGATGACTCAAAATCGTGATGGAATCTACGGTCTAGATAAAAAAATAATGACGAAATAACGAGGTAAAAAATTAAACTAAGGTTAATCTAGATGAAAAAAATGAGAAGAAAGTGATGGATATCACTTTAGGAGCGGAAAAGACCTTGATCCCCTCGACGAAGGCCGACGCGCTATCACCGGACAGCTCGGAGGCTAGGCACCCTTCTGCGACAAGAAAACTCTCGGAGATCAGGTCCTCTCACCAAATATTGATCTAGTTGGAATGAGAAAGAAGGAGCCATATAAATAGAAAAGATAATGGAGTTTGAAATTTGTTATGTAGGCATGGGGTCTGTAGATCGGTCGCATGAATCCAATCCCCTTTTATATGCCGGCTCTCTGAATGTGTGATATGAAGGTTGGTCAATGTGGGCTCGATCACTTAGGTCAATCAAGTAAGGAAGATCATGTAGTCCAGGCCTCTCCATTCGGTCTGTTTGGTCGATCATGGTGTACCCTAAGGTCAAGTCGGGATATGTATAGGTCAAGTGTTGTTCGGTCCCAACTCGAGGTTAGAATGAGGTCCATGGGGGCAACTGATTCTGCCAATCATTTAGCTCAGAAGTGGCTTGCTCTTCTATTTGTTCCTTGATTCCAGCTAGCGGACGAGAATATGGTGAGGGTGGATGTGGGTCAGGGATGTAAGATTGTGGGGTAGGTGAGAAGGACGAAGAAGTGGGGAAGTCAGTCGGAGTTCTGACTTCGCGGTCGTGGTGGGAGTATGAGGAGGAATAAGAGGGTGGAATGATCGAAATATGGTAGAAGAAGAGTGACTTTGATATGATGCCCAATATTCTGACATCTAGGAAGGGCAATGGGAAAATGAAGCAGATCGAGGGAGAAAGCGTGCATGTGCACCGAATAACACACAAAATAAATAAACACAAGAACAAACCATGAGTTCACCTACTCAACACAGTGATAGTCACAAAAGTTTGACCGTTTATCTTTTCAGTTTTAATTAGGTGATAATCTAATGTATAAGTCCAATTACGCAAGGCTTAAAAGTAGGTTTTGGGGACTATCCTAGGGATGCGTCCTCACCTCTCAACGATTACAATAGCCAAGCATACAATGAGGGTTTTGCTCTCCCAAAATAGGTGTTAGTTTTAGTCAATTGTTTTGGTCAACTCTGATTAGCAGTCCCGATTTTAAGTTCAGTTATCACTTTATTAGTTCACCGAACAAGGCATGCCTAACGATCAGTCCCGATTTCCTTTTAACCTAAGTTTCAAAACCAAGGGGAAGGGAGTCGAGAAAAACTGATGCAAATAGTGAAATCAATGATTCCCAGTTCAAAAGACTTACAGTGATACTCGCGATGTACATGCAGGATGCATCGAAGAATTGAAATTTTATGCAATATGTGATGCAAACGAGAAACCATTCCTACACATGCAGTTCTATTAACGAGTGATGAACGAGTTAATTTGAACTAATAGCTCTGCGGTCTAAGGACGTCTCGTTAAAAGTGATGTGTGGTCCTAAATATTACGAGCATAAGCAATAAAGATATTCTAATAAAAATGCTCTAAGAGCCGTGAGTGCAAGTCATATTCTATGTCGATCAACCACATGACCACAAATGGGTCAAATGTCCAGTTCGGATACAAGCTCTAGCTCTCAAATAAGAGTCAATTTAAAGAGCAATTACCTAAATTATAACAACATAATAATTAAAAAAATGCTCTCAAAAATAAATTAAATTCCTTGATCTTCAATAGACGACGTGCATCACGTCCGTCAACCTCCGATGCACTCCAAGTCCACCGGGCCCTCGTAAGGAAAAAGAAATTTATATTAAAGAGATAACAACAAAATATATACAAAAATGAGCAGAGCAATAATTGAAAAAATGGACTAATTACAAGATGGCTCGAAGGTCTGACTACCCGAGTGAGAGAAAACCAAAATCTAATTTTTCTAAATTAAACCCTAAGCAGTTTGCCTCCTCGGCAACAGTGCCATCCGATCGTTCTGCTTAGTACGTGGTATAACATGCACTTGTTATAATATGGATACTTAACAAATTGGTCAGAACTGAGAAAAGATATCCGTGAAGAGTGTCTCAGCTTGAATTTATATCCCGGTCAAGTCCGGGGTCGAACACAGGAAGGCGAAGGAACAACTTCGGTTGGTTCGGAATAATTAGGTCTAGATTTTCAGATGGTATTCTTTGTTTTTTTAGTGCAAAAATTAAGGAAAATGCAAATGCGGGTAGATCAAGTTAATAAGAAAGCCTATAAATTAGCCAAATTAATTTTAATAAGAATAAGAACAATGTAGCTAAATTATATTTTTCCTACAAACCTAATCTAGTGAAGAATGAAAAACTTTTTTTTGGAATTTTATGGATTAAAATGCAACAATGAAAAATACACATTTTTTGGATTTTTTTGCATTTTTTTCACATTAACAGATTAAAAAATTATGAAAATTTTATAGATATATGATTTTTATGGATTTTTTCGAGAAAATATGATTTTTATTGATTTTTTAATGAAAATAGAGTGACGGTGAGTAATTTATTTCTAATAATTCCACAATGTTAAATTAATCAGAGATGGAATTATCAAACATAGAAATTTTAACATGCAATCCAGGAAAGTTGAAATTTCGCAAAAATATACTTTGTAGATTTAATTAAAAATCAATTACAAAAATCACTCTACAATTTATTTTAGGCACAGGACAACTCCAATTAATATAAATTTTGGACTATAATTAAATCACATACAAGGCACTAATTTTTATTTTCGTGAAATTTGTAGAGCAACTATGAGTCAAATATGAATTTAATACCTCAAAATGGGTAAAATATGTAATATTTCACTTAAAATTTCTAATTAATTTATCAAAGCTCAGAAAAATACAAATAAATAGCCAAATGATAGAGAATTAGTTGCTCGACATCATGACATTTTTCATTAAATAAAATGATGCTAAAAATATATTCAATTAAACGTGCAAACGTAGGGTATCTTTGTAATTTCAGAAATGAAAATGACAATTCAAACATATTTATAGGGGCACTTTTGGAAATAAAGAAACATGCAGGAAAAAACATGCAATTTTTACAAAATCAAAAAAATAAAAAAGGAAGAGACCTTCGTCCCCTTCGTGCGCAGGTGGTTAGGGCTCGAGGAGGCGGCAGGGTGGCGCAGCCGCTGGTGCGTCCTGGCTTTTTTTAATTTTTTTGATTTTTTTCTGTGATGTTTTTTGATTAATTTTTTTATTTTTTTATTTTTCTTAAACAGGGAATAAATATGTATAAATAATAAAGGGGAAAACGTGGTAGAGGGGAATGATGAAAAAGATGAAGATGGTGGTGATGGTATGATGTAAAAATGAGGGTGATATGGTGTTGATTGGGATGATGAAAATGATATGATGATGAGACAACAATGAAATAAAATATCAGATAAAATAAAATAACAATAGAAATGAGAGGAAATACTTACCAGAATTTCATCGGATTTGCGGAGTAGCTACGCCGGACTCCTTTCATCACCTCGTTCCGATTGGCAAAATAAAAACCAGAGAAGATATGTGAGCTCGATGGGGAACTCATGACGTGGGGACGGTGGTTGCCGCGGATCTCGCCTGAAGGAGATCGTCGCTTGAGGAAGATGATAAGCCGCTGTCATCGATACCACATTCCAAGCTTTCCCTTTTTTCTATAAGAATGGCGGATGGGTAAAAATGAAGATGGGGAGAAGAAAAAAAATAAGAGAAAGGGAGGTTAGAAAGGTGGTGGAGTTGAATGGGAAGTTAGATTATTGGTTGAGTTGAATGGAGGTTAAATGAAGAATATGGGGTGGAATGGGAGTTGGTGATAAAAGAAAAGGGGAGTTAGTGTAGAGAAAGGGGGAAAAATAAAAGGAAGTAAAAGAGAAAAAGTTGGCTACTAAAAGACCATAAAATAAAAAGAAGAAAAAGAGTGGAGAATTTACAAAAGTAAGCCCACAATATTTACATTTTTTACTTTTCTAATTTTATTCTTTTTGTATTTTTAATAAAAGATATTTACAACATAAAAATAAAATAAAATACTAGAAATAAAATACAACATAAAAACGATTTTTTAGATTTTTAGTGATTAAGAAAAAATAAAATAAAAAATGAAGAAAGAATGAATATTTACATAATATACAATGTACATCTAGGTCCCAAATTCAAATTTTGCATACGAGCTCCGATTTTAATGAAACCACTTTTATTGGATAGTTAATTTTCTAACTTGAACTTTAAAAGTGAGTTTGGTGAATTTGGAGTTCATACGGAGTGGGAATTTGGCAGAGAAGTTTGACTTTACAGCTTTTTATCTTTGGGATCTAAGTGCATTTATTTAAGGTAGAATTTATTTTTTATTTTTTATTTTTATTTCTATTTTTATAAACAAGTTAGAGAAAGAATTAGCCAAAAAGGAGTTGAAATGAAATTATAAAAAATACATCATATTTTAGGCTACTTAATGGGAAAAACTCCTTTATTTTGCGTCTTTTTATCGTTAATTTATTTTGTACAATATAATATATATTAATTAGTGTATTTTATTTACAAAAGTCATTTCATTAATTTATTGATTTTATAGACATTTATCAGAGATTTCACTCAAGGATTTTACTAGATCGATATATTGAGATGATGAATCACGGATTCATCAAATTACCACAATAACCTGAGCCGAGCCAGCAGCCACCGGCAGTCCAGCACGTGTACTACTTGCATGCACCCGATCAGGGCCTGCCATAGTAGTGGATGGTTGTCTACCAGCCAGACTTCCTTCCATCATCAGATCCAGCCTTCCCACGACCACCCTTGATCCAAGAAGTCAATGGTGTTTGGAGTAACGATGAACAACTAGCCCATCCTACCGAACATCCCCCGAGCCAGCAACAAGCCAACCAGCAATTCCACAAACTGCAGGGTGGTTGTTTTGGGCAGTCCTCACAACTGCTACCGCAGTATTACCAGCCTCCTTAGTATCCCAACAAATGGAGGCAGAATCGACACTACTAGTAGCGGCAATACCGACAACCACAACCATACCACTAGTATGTGGCTGCCCCACCTCCACAATACTAGAACTATCCTCCTCCTTCTTACAATCGCTATCAGCTTCCTCCACCACCTAAACACCACTAGCAGTCACCGCCCCAGCCCTAACACTCTCAAGCGTGGTCCGCCTGCTGAACCTTTTGAGGTGAATCCTGTGAACCCAACCCTTGATTGCTTGGTCCAGCTTGTCAAAGGCCTAGCAGATACGACAAGAAAGTCAGATCACCTGAAAGTCACGAAAACCACCACACATGCTCAGGTCGAAGCTAACCCCGATAGCTTCAAGAAAAGAGATCAGGTAGAATGTTATGTCCCATCTATTCCTGTAAAGTCAGATGATTGTGCCATTATTTTATCTAATGGTGTCACTCTCAGGAGCGGTAGGGCCTTACCTCCTCCTGCTACAAACAAGGAAAGAATAAAGCTTCAGGTGAATCTTCATCTTCTGCATCAACCATGCTAGTTACAGGGGCGGGTGGGGAAGAAGAAGGAGGAAACATTCCAGTTACCATCCACCACCATCTCCATCACCAAAAAGAATAAAAAAATCATGAAAAGCAAAAAGATCAAAAAGATGATCGTCGCCAAAGTTAAGTCGTGACAGCCATGGAGAAGCAACTAGCCATAGCCGATCATGTGCCAGCCGACCGACTAGAGGCCCCACTTTTTGCATGTCCACCAGTACTAGCATCTCAGCTTCCAAATTGTACTCCTTTTTGTGACTTGGATGTACAACATATTGTGGACAAGGATTCTATTGGAAATAGAAACTATGTTTCCAATTTCAGTCATGTAGATATTCATTTTTCCTGATGTAATAGAAAAATAAAAAAAAATGCAAAAAAAGTGCATTATCTGATTCTGGAGTTGTGGACTTTCTGAATAAGTTGATTGTTGAGATTCCATTGATGAAGGCCATGGAGTATATGCTAGCTGTAAAGAAAGGTTTGAAAGAGGCATGTACAAGCAAGCGTCGCCCAACACGAAATAATATACGTCGACAAGTTGAGAAGCATGTTCTCACCATGGCCACAATTGTAGCCATCAGCAACTTCCCCCTGAAGAAGCAGGACAAAGGAACGCCTCTAATCACTTGCGAGATTTTTGATCAAGTCTTTGAGCAAACTCTGCTTGACAACAGTTCTTCCATCAACCTCCTGCCCTCATCATTACTGCAAGAATGTGGGTTAGGTCCTCTCAAGCAAACACGTATGATCCTTTAGTTCGTTGATCGATCCATTAAGCGACCTCGAGGTCTTTTGGATGGCGTTGTGGTGAAGGTGCAGGTCCAGTTGATTTTGTATACAGACTCACCCGCACCCTTACTCCAGACTCCTATCATCCTCGACCGACCATTCCTACGCACTTCAGAAGTCATGGTTGACTATGGGTCTGGAAAGATCACCTTTAGCTAGGGTAACAACAGTATTACCATAGAGATGATCAACGAGCCCAAAGTCACAACTAATATGGGATATGTAGCTACAAACTGTGATTTCATTACAGAAATCAGAAATACACAACTCTCCTTGAAGAGAAAATGAAATGTAGGAATAGGAAAATGAGATGAAAATCAATGTCGGATCAGACGTCAAATGTGAGATCGGATAAAAAAATGGGGATGAAAACTATGGATTTTAAATCTACAACTACGGTTATTCTAAAGAAACGAGATAAAAAAGGATCTAACCTGAGGGGGGTGGGCGTCGTGATGGCCTCGAGGACAACCGTTCCGCTGTCATCGGACGGCTCGGGGGCTGGGCTCCTCTATCGACCAACAGAATTTTTGGGACTGAGGCTCCTTCTCCACCAAAGATTGACCAAAGAATAATGAAGGAAAGGAGACCCTTTAAAAAGAAGATGAAATCCAAAAGGAAGATATTTACAAAAGAGGAAGGTGTTTAGTGGTAGAATTAATAAAATAAAATAAATAAATAAATAAAATGAATTTTCGTAATTACAATAATAATAATAATAATTAGTAAATTTCAAAAATTAAAGAGCCACCTTAATGGTGGCTAATTAAGGTGATTAATGAATTATATACATATGATATATTTTTATATACAATTAATTAATTAATTAGATTATTTTCGTTATTTTATTTATTTAATTAATAATGGTTAATTATTTAATTTTTTTGAGATAGTTATTTAAGGAAAAGTTTATATACATATGATATATACATATAGTACATTATATACATGTACAAATAAGAAAATAATATAAAAAAGATTTTTTTAATTAAATTTTTTTATTTACTTAAAATTATTTATGAACAATATTTGCAATTATTAAAGATATAATATGTACAAAAAATAAATACAATAAATACGTGGTCAAATTGCAAAAACCACCCCAGAAAACCGACTTTTCAACCGTAACTCCAAAAATTATGAACCCACATCCATTTTAAAGAAAATTTAACTTAGAAAACAATGGAAGTAAGTTTGGTTCAATTTGAGCTCATATGGATCTGGAATTGGTCTTTTAATTATTGGTTTACGGCTTCTTCCAAGTGTGGTTGCTTTTATTCTGTACATGATTTTATTTTGTAATTATTTTTATTATTTACAAAACATTTTTATTTATTTATGTTTAGAAAAATATTTAATTTGAGGTCAATTTATATACAAATAAAATCATGTATGTTTTGTACAAATATACACATAATAAATTCAAAAAAAAGGAAGAATATTTACAAAATACTTTTGGATTTTTTTGATTTAAAGACCCTATTTCCACTACTTTATTCTTGGTCGATCAGGTCAAGTCTTGACCTTCTCTCAGGGTTCGGGTCAGTTTGCATTTATTTCATAAATACATCCTTTATTTTTATTTTTATTTTATTTCTTTTTCATTTCTTCTTTATTTTTTAATTTGAATATAAACAGTGCTAAAAATGCATATTTAACAAATGCACGTTGAATGGTAATTTTATGAAATTAATGGGTATTTATAGGTATTTGACTAAGGAAATAAATCTAAAATAAAAGAATAAAGGCGATGAATCATGGATTCATCAATACATAACTCTCCTTGAATAATCTATGGACACATGCAATACTTTTTCTAGAGGAGGACCTGGCAAGCACAGTGGACGCAAGCTCCGAGGACACTTGGGAGATAGAGTCAAACTTGTTGATGCATCTTTTTGACTCCAGTGATTCACTCCAGCCAGAACACTATGATCCCATCACCGATCTGTTCGGCACATTATCAGAATCTCAACAGAGAACTGAGGTTGGCAACTCTACAAAAGTTCAAACAACGCATCTCACCACCAGTACTGTCTCAGAAGTAACCAATAAGTTGGCTAGATCAGAACCAGAACTCAATCCACTTCTTGTAGGCCTTAAATATGCTTTTCTTGGGGGTGCAGACAATATGTATCCGATCATCATCAGCAGTAGGTTGCCCCCAGAGAAAAAATCTTGGCTTGTCGAGGTTCTAGAGAAAAACCACAACGCACTTGGTTGTCATGTCTCAGATGTCTGTGGGATAAATCATGCGTTGTGTTCACAACACATTTACCTGGAAGAACATGCCAAACCATCCCGCGAAATTCAAAGAAGACTGAACCCGAACTTGAGGGATGTAGTCATGAAGGAAATTGGAAAATGGTGTGACACATGCTTTATTTATCCCATCTCCGACTTAAAATGGGTAAGCCCACTGCACGTCGTTCCGAAAAAATCAGGCTTACTGTTGTTACAAACGACAGAGGAGATATCTACTCGTGTACCGACATCGTGGCACGTATGTGTTGATTACCGCCGTCATAATGCAGCAATGAAAAAGGACCACTTTCCCTTGCCTTTCATTGATCAAGTTTTGGAAAGATTGGCTAGCAAGGAGTTCTTCTTCTTTCTCGATGGGTACTTCGGGTACAACCAAGTGGCAATCGCCCCAGAAGACTAAGAGAAGACGACCTTTACTTGCTCGTTCAGTACCTATGCTTTCAGGAGAATGCCCTTTGGATTGTGCAATGCATCAACGACATTCCAGAGATGCATGGTGGCAGTTTTCGCCGAGTTGGTAGGTAGTTTTCTCGAGATTTTTATGGACGACTTCTCTATCTATGGTGACAGCTTTGATTCTTATCTTCAACATCTGGACAAAGTACTTCAGAAATGTCGTGAAGTCAATTGTGTATTATCATGAGAAAAGAGCCACTTCATGGATACAGAAGGGATTGTGCTGGGTCATGTCGTTTCCAAACGTGGCATGGAAGTCGACCCAGCAAAGGTAGATGTGATTGCTAATCTTGAGCTACCCCAGATAATGAAGAATGTGAGGTTATTCTTGAGGCATGTGGGATTCTACAAAAGGTTCATCCATGATTTCAGCTGCATTTCCCGACCTCTTACAGAACTACTATGCAAGGAGACTGAGTTTAATGTTGATCAATAGGTTCTCCTTCCATTCAATCAGCTGAAGGAGCTAATCACTCAAGCTCCAGTCCTACAGCCACCGGATTGGTCTCTTCCATTTGAGATCAGGACGAATGTGTCAGATTTTGTAGTTGGGGCTATGTTAGGACAATGAAAAGATAAGGCGCCCTATGCAATTCACTATGCCAGAAAAACATTAGATGAAGCTCGGAGAAATTATATTGTGATTGAGAAAGAATTGATGGCTGTGTATTCGTCTTGTGAAGTTCATATCATATTTACTTTTATGAAAAGTCACCATCTTCACCGACCACTTTGCTCTCCGATACTTACAGCAGAAGAAGGATGCCAAACGCAGACTGATCAAATCGATCGTTCTCCTCCAGGAGTTTGATTTGGAAATCAAGGACAAGCCTGAAGTTCGGAATGTGGTAGCAGACTACCTCTCCAGAATTGAGCAACAAGAGCCTCCTCTAAGCAGTGAACCCAACACAGATACCTTTTCAGACAAATCAATTTTAGCTATGGATTCACTCCGTTAGTATGCCGATATTGTTAAATACCTCGTATCCGGTGTGGTTCCACAAGATTGGATGAAAATCAAGAAGGACAAGTTCTTGTCCACTATTCATTTTTACCAATGGGAAGACCCATTTCTATTTAGGGAAGGAGTGTATTCCTCAGGAGGAGCATCATAGTGTCCTCGAGCATTGTCACTCGCTCGAATCTAGTGGACATCACTCGAGAGACGGAATGACAACAAAAGTACTCCACTGTGGCCTCTGGTGGCCCACACTATTTAAGGTAGCAGCAACCTTTGTCAAAAGATGTACTGACTGTCAAAGATTCAAAGGTACGCTCACAACCAAAGATTCAATTCCCCTAAAGATCATTCAGATAGCAGACTTATTCGATGCTTGGGGCATCGATTTCATGGGACCTTTCCCCAACAGTCAAGGATATGAGCACATCCTTCTAGCCGTTGATTATGTGAGTCGTTGGGTTGAAGCATCCCCGCCTGAGCTGCAGACAACCTTACTGTTTTTCGATTTCTGAAAGAAAACATCATTTCATGGTTCAGGATTTCGAAGATACTTATATCAGACGGGGGGCTGTCAGATCCTCCCATATCCGGATCTAGTTACTCGGCAATAATTTATTCAGCAATCACAACTAACATTCAGAAACAGACTGCAAATAAACATACTTTGAAGGAGGTATTTCAACACTTTTCCATTCACAAATCACAGTTCACATGATTCATTGTCCCACTACAACCATTTACATGTACAACAATAGGAAGGAAATACACAGAAAGATTACTAACTACCTTACAAAGTAAAGCTACTGTGGCTGGCTGGATGTCTACTATGTAAGCTGGCTGGATTACTAAAGTCCTTGCGATGACTCACCGATGCCTGTTGGATTTTCCATAAATCATAGGATAACAATTAGCGAATGCTAAGTAACGAAGAAGAGAAAGCAAATAAATTGTGTAATCTTTTTTCAAAACTTGTTATCACAACTTATCATTAACTTAAGTTTTATTCCTTTCTATTCCACATCAGGGATTAGTCCATGGAATTACCTCCAATATCTGGACTCCTAAGTAGTGGACACTTCAGGATTGGAGATTGCGTTGATCTGGTAAGCTTATGTCATCGCACGTCGCCTAAACAATTCCTCCAATACTACCCTGATAATTTCTTTTTCTTTTATTAATCAAGTTCTCAAACCCTCAACCTGGTAAACAAAGGAGCACATCGTCCTCGAGGACTCGGTTGCTTAAAACCTCATGCTAACATTTAATCATATAACCTAGCAGCTTTAAATACATATTGTCGTGACACAGCCGCTATTGAACCACCCATGCCTCCACAAGGCATGAGCACATCTTCCATCGTTCAACCCAAATATATTGGCTCCCGGTACCACACGATGCAAATCATTCATTTCGTGTGCACTTATCATAACATGGCAACCGTGTACCACCTAGATAGGGAAACACCAATACGGGTTCCTTCCGACAAACCTACAGGTTGCATGCCCGACCTGTAGTTCTACTCCCAGTCATCCTTAACGTGACTCACGACCCTTTTCAGGATCCAACTCAAAACACATCAATTCCTATGATGTAATTCCTTTGTTACGCCACCGAGTATAGACCTACACATATATTAATTCATATATTTAAATACTCAATTTATACTCTTTTTTAACTTCCAAACCCTAACTTTCCAAACCACTGCATCCATTCGATGCTTAAACCTTATTTTAGTGGAATCACAAAGCAACTTTTCATACTTTCTTAAAGATGGCTAAATTAGAGTTCTCTATAGCGAAGAACATAAAATCTGGAATTTCAATAATCTCGTATGAAAATCCAATAGCAAAAGGAAGGATTTCGTTATATAATTGAGCTCTCTCTCGCGTATGCAGTGCCTTATCGTGTTTCATTTTCATAAAGGATGATTTAAGGCTCCTGAAACGATCGAATGTCATTTTCGTATCAAAAACACTAAGAACGTGTCAAAAACATGAAGAACGAATGAAGAACACGAAGAATGCAAAGAACACGAAGAACACGAAGTACATATTTTCTTTTGAAATTTTAGCAGAGCTTCCCCATATACGGAGTTATATTTCTAGGAAAATTTCAGTAGAGTTTCCCCTTAGATTGGGACATATTTCTCGGAAAATTTTCGTAGAGTTTTCCCTTATATCGGGATATATTTCAAAGAAAAATGAAAAGAGTTTCCTCTATAAAATCAGTCGAGAGGAAAACAACATCGAAACTGAAAGAATATAATCAAACTGTAAGCGATGGAGAATCAGTAGACACCGTGCGTCTTAGGTTAGTGAATGTGTTACGAATCACAGGGTTCACTGACGTACATAGCCGCCCGCACCTAAGTAGGGTATTACATGGATTTCTCCATCAAAATAACTATAAAAGCGGAAATGAAAGAACAATAAGCAATGGAGAATCAGTAGACACCACGCGTCTTAGGTGAGTGAAAGTGTGACGAATCACAGGGTTCACTGACGTGCATAGCCGCCCGCACCTAAGTTTGGTGTTACACATATTTCTCCTCGAACGATACTAGAAAGCAAATCGAAAAGAAGATGAATCGAAAACCTAGCCCACGAAGTAACTAAGAGAGGATCGTACCTTCCTCCTCCTTGTTCTCCCAACAGCGCTTCGCTAGCGCTCCTTCCTCGCCTCCCACTCCTCCTCCTGACCTCTCGACCCTAGACCTTGGGGTGCTGGTGGTAGTGAATATCATAGAGAATGAATGGGCGGGGGGGTATTTATAGGCTTCAGAAAACCACAAACATGGTTAAAAATCATGGTTTAGACCTTAACCGCGGTTACCGACCCATGGTTTTGGCTAATATTTATCTGAAACTTAGATCTTAAGTTAGAACATTCCTGAATATTCTAGATTCACTAATGAATCTTAGTTAGCGCTAATCGTGATTAACATTTGCTAATCACGATTTAACTCCCGCTAATCGTAATTTAACTTTGTGACTTACGCTTAACTTCTGCTGATCTATGATTAGTGTTTGCTAATGTTGATTAGTGGTCCTTGATTCATAATTAGTTTCCTTAGTGATGATTAATCTGTCTTAATGACGTTCATTAAGGTTTAATGGCATCTTACGCCTCCTTGTTTCTCTTTATTTTGAAAATCATAACAATTCGAAACGAAGTCTGATTGACATGAAATAAATTCTGTTGGTTTCCTCTTGACGAGCGAATCTTATTATATAGGATTCGAGAGATGCCAAGTTCAAGACTTTACAATTATAACAACCTTAAAGGAAGTCTTGTCCTCGAGACTAGAAATGTAGGCATAACAACCTTAAAGAGAACGAACGTCATTTCATTTATAATAAAGGTATACATAGTGTTATCATTCAAACAAGTACATGTACTTTTCTCTCATTTCTACCTCAGGTTCTCATTTGGCTTCTTCAATCTCTTGGTTGCATCACAACACTTTAACTAGAGGTACCTCTTTGTTCCTCAACTTCTTGATATCCCTGTCAAGTATTTCCACAGGTATTTCTTGGTATGTCAAGTTTGTCTCAACATGTAAATCATCATAACTTATCTTATGCTCTGATCCCTAATGTACTTTCTCAGATTTGATACATGAAAAACATCATGTATTGCTGAAAGATGTGGAGGAAGTGCAAGTCTATATGCCACTTTTCCAATCCGCTGAATGATTTCAAAGGGACCCACAAACCTGGGTGCCAACTTCCCACGCAAGACAAACCTCTGAACTCCCTTCATAGGCGATACATTGAGAAATACAAAGTCTCCTGCCTCAAACTCAAGGTCTCTTCGACTGGTATCACTATAGATTTTCTGGCAACTCTGGGTAGTTATTAGTCTTTTTCGAGCAAGCTCTACAGCTTCTCGTGTCTCATGTGGTCTATCTGAATCATACAGGTTCTTTTCACCAACCTCTTTCCAACGCAATGGAGTAGTACACCTACGCCCATATAGTGCTTCAAATGGTGTCGTGCCAATACCTGTATGGTAACTATTGTTGTAGGTGAATTCTGCAAGAGGCAAATGTTTCACCCATGATCCTTTCCACTCTAAGGCACACACTCGTAGCATATCCTCTAGTGTCTGGATCGTTTGTTCTGAGTGACCATCTGTTTGTGGATCATATGATGCGCTCAAGCATAGTTGTGTACCTAAGGCTTTCATGAAGTTCTCCCAGTAATGTGAGGTGAATCGTGAATATCGATCGGAAACTACTTCCTTTTAAATGCCATGGAGACAAATCACATGTGTAATATATAACTCAGCAAGCTGGTTTGGAGTGAAAGGTAAGCTTATTGGAATGAACTGTGTTAGCTTGGTCAGATGATCTATTATAACCGATATGCTATCTTTCCCACCAGTCGTTTGAGGTAAGCCAATAACGAAGTCCATGGAAACACTTTCCCATTTCCATTCTAGTATAGGGAGGGGTTGCAACATCCTTCTTTATTCCCGTCCACCAAAAGTTTGAACGAAGATCCTTATACATTTTCGTAGTTCCTAGATGAATAGATAATCTAGAGCAATGTGCTTCACGTAATATATATTTCCTTAGTTCAGGTGTGTTTGGTACACAAACTTTGTGATGGTTATATAGTAACCCATCTTGTATCTGAAATCCCTCTATCTCATTCTTCTCACGTTGTTGTCTCAAGTCTTTAAGGACTGGATCATCCCCCTATCCTTTCTTTATTATATCCCAGATCTCTAGTTTATATCGGTGAGGAATAGTTATAGTATCGACACTACTATCAAATGGTTTCCATTCACTTAACGTTGATAGTACACCCCAGAAGTGGATAACACTCACCAACCCATGTGAATAAGTTCTTCTACTAAGGGCATCTGCTACAACGTTCCCTTAATCGGGGTGGTAGGAGATGGTGTAATAGTACTTCAATAACTCTAGACATCGTCTCTATCTCATATTGAGATCCTTCTGATCAAATAGAAATTTCAAGCTTTTATGATTGGTGAAGATTTCAAAAGTAATACCATGGAGGTAGTGTCTCCATATCTTTAAAGCGAAGACTACAACAGCTAGTTCAAGGTCATCTGTCGGCCAGTTACTTTCATGTGTCCTGAGCTGTCGTGATTCATAAGCATCTACCTTACCATGTTGCATAAGAAGTGCCCATGTCCTTCTTTAGATGCATCATTGTACACTGTAAATCCTTCAGTTCCAGAGGGTAGAGTAAGGATAGGTGCAGATGTTAGACATCCTTTCAATGTCTGAAAACTAGTTTCACATGCATTAGACTATATGAATGGGATTTCCTTCTGAGTCAGCCTAGTCATTGGTAATGTTATTCGTGAAAAGTCCTTCACAAATTTTCTATAATACACAGCTAGACCCAGAAAAGATCATATTTCTGTAACAGTCTTCGGGCATTCCAAACTTTCACCGCATTAACCTTTACATGATCAACTGATATACCTGCCTCTGAAATAACATGACCTAAGAATGATACTTATTCTTTATTGTCCTTTTGTTTTGCTGTCTATAGTCAATGCACAACCGCATCGACCCATCCTTCTTTCTTACAAACAAAATAGGTGCACCCCTTGGTGAAGTGCTAGGACAAATGAAGACTTTGTCTAACAGTTCTTATAACTGTACCTTTAACTCCTGTAACTCCATTGGTGCCATCCTATATGGAGGAATAGAGATATGCTGAGTATCAGGTGTGAGAGATATTTCAAATTCAATCTCTCGCTCAGGTGGTAATCTAGGTAATTCTTCTAGAAATACATCAGGGAACTCACACACTATAGGCACATCTTCTATCATTCTATCTGACCCTGATGTAGTGGATACATAAGCTAAATAGCCTTGACACCCTTGTTCTAATAGTTGTTGAGCCTTTAGAGTAGAGATGTATTTTACATCAACATTGGATGGCTTTTCAATAAACTGGAATTCTATCGAGTTAGGAATGTGAAAAGTTACTGTCTTCTGGAAACAATCAAGGCATGCATGATGCCTTTCTAGCCAATCCATCCCCAGGATGAGATCAAAATTATTCAAATTTCAATTAGTAGTAGAGAAGCTGGTAAATGATGTCCTACAATCTATATCACGAAGTAATCTAAGATCTCTTAGATTATAATACTTTACCTCCATGTCCTTTAATCAAATAATGGTTTTGTACTTCTATCGAAATCTTATATTTATGGTAGGATTCAAGCAATTTTTTATTTGTCTAAGAAGGGCCTACTACATGGCTCCTCCGATAGGAGTATGGGTCTTCTCCATGGAGTTACGTAACTAGATTCTTCCTAAGAAAATTGAACATAACCCTTAGCTGTAACATTCATGGGTCAGGATGACTTTGATCTCTCATTGTGGCATTCAGTCAATGCTCTAATGCATGCTACCTTTGCCCCCATCTCGTGGGACATCATCATCATAGATAATAATTTCCTAGACACATCTTGGTCTGCCATGATCCTGGTATGAGTCAAGGTCAACGGTTACATCCTACACATCTTAGCATGATGTACATAAGGGACAATGACTTGTGAATGGTGTTGCAGTTATTTATTAAGATCAAAGGATCTTAAGACAACCTTAATTTCTGAATACCGCTCATAGTTGTCAATTACTAAATAAATTACTGGAGTAACCGAGCTCTGATACCAAACTGTCACGACTCCAATTCTGGGTCGTCGATTCCTACCATATCCGGATCTGGTTACTCAGCAATAATTTATTCAGCAAACACAACTAACATTCAGAAACAGACTGCAAATAAAAATACCCAGAAGGAAGTATTTCAACAATTTTCCATTCAAAAAATATGGTTCACATGATTCATTGCCCCACTACAACCATTTATATGTACATCAGTTGGAAGGAAATACATAGAAAGATTACTAACTACCTTACAATGTAAAGCTATTATGGTTGGTTGGATGTCTACTATGTAAGCTGACTGGATTACTAAAGTCCTTGCGATGGCTCACCTATACCTATTGGGTTTTCCATAAATCATAGGATAATAATTTGTGAATGCTAAGTAACGAAGATGAGAAAAGCAAACAAATTGTGTAATTTTTTTCAAAACTTGTTATCACAAAATGTTTCATTCCTTCTCATTAACTTAAGTCCCATTCCTTTCTACAGGGATTAATCTAGGGAATTACCTCCACTATATGGATTCTGAAGCTGTGGACACTTCAGGATTGGAGATTGCATTGATCTGGTAAGCTTATGTCGCCGCACGTCGCCTCAACCAATCCTCCAATACTACCCTGATAATTTCCTTTTCTTTTAGTAATCAGGGTCTCAAACCCTCGCTTAGCAAACAAAGGAGCACAATGTCCTCGAGGACTCGGTTGCTTAAATCCTCAAGATAACATCTAATCATATAACCTAGCGGCTTTAAATACATATTGTCATGACCCGGCCGCTATTGAACCACCCGTGCCTCCACATGACACGACCACATCATCCGTCGTTCAACCCGAATATATTGGCTCCTGGTACCACGTGTTGCAAATCATTCATTTTGTGCGCACTTATCATAACAGGGCAACCATGTACCACATGGTTGGGAAATGCCAATACGGATTCCTTCCGACAAACCTACAGGTTGCATGCCGGACCTGTAGTTCTACTCCCAGTCATCCTTAACATGACTCACGACTCTTTTCAAGATCCAACTCAAAACACAACAATTCCCGTGATGTAATTCCTCTGTTAAGCCTTATATTAGCGTAACTATATTACCAAGTATAGACCTACACATATATTAATTCATATATTTAAATACTCAATTTATGCTCTTTTTAACTTCCAAACCCTAACTTTCCAAACCAATGCATCCATTCGATGCCTAAACCTTATTTTAGTTGGAATCACAAAGCAACTTTTCAAACTTTCTTAAAGATGGCTAAATTAGGGTTCTTTATAGTGAAGAACATAAAATCAGGAATTTCAATAATCTCGTATGAAAACCCAACAGCAAAAGGAAGGATTTCGTTACCAAATCGAGCTCTCTCTCGCGTATGTAGTGCTTTATTGTGTTTCGTTTTCACAAAGGACGATTTAAGGCTCCTAAAACGATCGAATTTCATTTTCGTATCAAAAACGCAAAGAACATGTCAAGAACGTGAAGAACGAATGAAGAACACGAAGAACGTGAAGAACACGAAGAACGCGAAGTACATATTTTCTCTTGAAATTTCAGCAAAGCTTCCCCTTATACGGGGTGATATTTCTAGTCAAATTTCGGCAGAGTTTTCCCTTATATCGGGACATATTTCTCAAAAAATGTAGGCAGAGTTTCCCCTTATATCGGGATATATTTCAAAATAAAAAAAAAGAGTTTTCTCTATAAAAATAATCAAGAGGAAAACAACAACGAAACTGAAGGAATATAATCAAACTGCAAATGATGGAGAATCGGTAGACACCATGTGTCTTAAGTGAGTGAATGTGTGCCGAATCACAGGGTTCACTGACGTGCATAGCCGTCCGCACCTAAATAGGGTATTACACGGATTTCTCCATCAAAATAACTGTAAAAGCGGAAAATAAAGAACAATAAGCAATGGAGAATCGGTAGACACCACGCATCTTAGGTGAGTGAAAGTGCAACGAATCACATGGTTCATTGAAGTGCATAGCTGCCCTCACCTAAGTAGGGTGTTACACAGATTTCTCCTTGAACCATAACAGAAAGCGAATTAGAAAGAAGATGAATCGAAAACCTAGCTCACGAAGCAACTAAGAGAGGATCGTACCTTCCTCCTCCTCATTCTCTCGGCAACGCTTCGCTAGCACTCCTTCCTCGCCTCCCACTCCTCCTCCTGACCTCTCGACCCTAGCCCTTGGGGTGGTGGTGGTAGTGGAAGTCGTAGAGAATGGATGGTTAGAAAACCATGGTTTAGACCTTAACCGCGGTTAGTGGCCCATAGTTTTGGTCAAAATTTATCCAAAACTTAGGGATTAAGTTACAACTTTCCATAATATTCTGGATTCGCTAATGATGCTTAATTAGCGCTATTCGTGATTAACTTTTGCTAATCACGATTTAGCTCCCGCTAAATCGTAATTTAACTTTAGCGGCTTACGCTTAACTTCTGCTGATCTATGATTAGTGTTTGCTAATGTTAATTAGCGATCCTTAATTCATCATTAGTTTCCTTAATCATGATTAATCTGTCTTAATGATGGTCAATAAGGTTTAATGACATCTTAAGCCTCCTTGCTTCTCTTTATTTTGAAAACCAAAACAATTTTAAAACGAAGTCCGATTGACACGAAACAAATTCCGTTGGTTTCCTCTTGACGAGCCAGATCTTATTATATAGGATTTGAGAGATGCCAAGTTCAAGGCTTTACAGGTACTCACTTCATAAATAGAGAGGTCAAGAAGCCCACGAAGGAGTACGACATCGACCACCGTATCGCGTCTCCTTACCATCCTCTAACCAATGGCAAGGCAAAGTTATCAAACAGAGAAATCAAGATGATACTTCAGAAGCTTAAGAAGCCGGACAAAAAGAACTGGTCCCAACTCTTGGACTCTGTCCTATTGGAATATATAACTGCTTACACGTCTCCCTTGGGCATGTCACCCTACCGTCTTGTATATGGGAAACCATGCCATCTGCCCATGGAATTAATTCACAAATCATTATGGGCTATCAACATTTGCAATCTGGACTCACAAAGAAGTGGTCAGAAAAGAAAAGATGATCTGAACAAGCTCCTGGAATTTCGAGACTATGCATATGAGAATACCTTGATGTAAAAGTAGAAGGTGAAACACTGGCACGACCGGCACATCAGACAAATGACCTTCGAAGCTGGACAGAATGTGTGGCTATTCGATGCAAAGTTGAAGATCTTCCCAGGTAAGTTAAAAAGAAAATGGACAGGGCCGTTTCAAGTTTGAGAAGTGCGTGACAATGTCAGCATTGCAATATCATAATTGTCTCTTGATGCAGAACCATTTGTCATCAACGACCAACTCATGAAGCCTTACCTCGAGAATGACACTTTCTTGGCTGTCGTCGACTCAATCCAAGTACTATGCTTTGATGATACTTCCACAACAGTAGCTGCATCAAAAGATTCAGATAATGCAACTCATAAGCTTTTCCTTTAAGTCTTTTTATCTTTTCTTCTTTTCTTCTTTTCATTTGCACCATCTCTCTATTAAAAAAATTGGCTTTTGTGTGTTACCCCTTTTTGCCAGTCTGCTATAATTAGGACATACTTTGTCCTAAGTATAGGGGGTGCGCACTCCGTGTAGTTTCACTCATTGATCCTCTCCCCCGTCTCCTCTTCTTGTCTATACTCAGGGATATCTTACCATAAGTATAGGGGGAGACAGCTTGAGTACGATCCGTTCATTCTTACCCTTGACCTTCCCTGATTTGAGTACAGTCTGCTACACTTACGATTACTTGATCCTAGGTATAAGGGGGACGGTCGACTTCTCATTTAGTTAATCCTTCCTTCATTTTTTTAGGCTTTTCTATATTCAGTCCGGGTTATGTCTTCTCTCTTTCTCTTCAATCTATGAGGACATAGCTCAGGTTAAGTATAGGAGGGTTGTATATACTGTGTATATTTTTAGCCATAACTCGTACTTTCGTATTTTTGAAATAAAACTCATGGCTAAATTATTCATTAAAATCTTCTAATAAAAAGGTGCTTATCGCTCCTTAAACTCTTTTTGTATATACTTATTAATAAATCAGGTAAAAATTCTTTTGTAAACTATTTAAAAAATAGTTTGAAAATCTTTTTGAAAAATCATTTGAAAAACTATTTGGAAAATATTTTGTAAATAAGTGTTCAACCTTTGTAAAAAGATTTTGTTTAAAAAATTTATTTTCTACGTGTAGAATAAAAATGTTTGAAAAATGATTTTCAAATGGTTTGAAAATGGTTGTAAAAATATTTGAAAATCTATATATAGTGTTTGAGAAACCTTTGCAAAATGAATTCCAAATACGTGTAAATGTTTGTAAAAATTATTTATAAAAATTATGTTGGACTATAGTTTTTAAGATTGTTGAAGAATGATTTTCAAATAAGTTTGAGGAGTATATACACCATATTAAAAACTCTTTCTACATATGTCTATAAAAGTGATCAATTAACCCTTGTAAATCCTTTAAGAACCAAAACTCTTGTAAATATAAGATGCATACCCATGTAAATATTTGATTCTATTTTATTGCACAATACTGCCTGCTTTCAAAAATCATAAAAATATTTGCAAAACTAAAAAGACCGGAAACAATTTTCTATTTTGAACATTTATTAACAAAGGCATTTTTATTCCTCGAATTCTTTTTGTATATCCAGAGTAATAAATCATGTTAAAAATATTTTTTGCAAAATGATTTGAAAAATGGCTTGACCCGTTTGGACAACTTTTTGTGAAATGTTTTCAGCCATTGGAAAAAGTTTGATTTGTAAAAATTCTTTTTGCTTTGCATGAAATAAAAGATTTTGAAAATCTATTTGCAAATGATTTTGAAAATGGTTGTAAAAATAGTGTGAAAAATCTATGCATATTGTTTGAAAATTTTATGCAAAATGGATTTCAAATGTTTGTCAATCTTTGTAAAAAAATATTTTATACTATAGTCTTCCAAATTATTTTCAAATAAATTTGAGAAATAAATCGGCCATTGAATAAGAGTAAAATATATAAATAAAAATAAAAATAAAATTCTTTAATACCTATATAAATAACTTTTTAAACATATGAATCCTTTAAATTATTAACCCTTGTTAATAAACAAAAAGAAGCATGCCCATGTAAATAGTTGTACATATTTTATTCTTGTACCAAAATTCTTTTATATTTGCAAAAATTCTTTTTATTTTCAAATTCTTTGAAAAAAATAATAATTTTTGCATCATTCTTTGCTTCACTGTACTTAGCATTTGCATGGCATTCACATTCTTTTTGAATTGAGCATGATGATTGAACAAGTCCTAATAAAGTCGAAGATTGGAGCTTGGTTGGACCTTAATGCACCTAACTGCACAAGAACCTGTTGGGAAACTAGATTTAAGGTACCTCAGGTCTATTCAGACTTAATTCTTTGAGACTCGGGGCTGATTTCAGGTCACCTCAACTAACTAACTAGAACTTTTCGAGATGCACACATGACTATTGTAGGCTATGACCTAACTTGGACACTTGCACCTTTCACTTGGCTCAACTCAGTTGGAGTGGTGAGGGGATGGGATTTTCTGGTTTGATATGCACACGAATGGAAACATTCGTCCTCATCTAGGGAGGCAAGTGCACCCCACCTGATCCAGTTGCCATGAGGTCTAAAGACAGGAGAGTGTATGTTGTAATAATGCTTCAAAAGAGGGATAATCTTTTGGCTCAAGAGGTAAAACTCCTTATGTAAATGTTGTTGAAAATAGTATGTAGAAAAAAAACTCCAAAAAAGTGGACAGGCCTGATTGAAAATAAAATGTCTGCCAGAGTACGTATAGATGTTGTATAGAAAATAAGAAAGCTTGATCTTCAAAGTTATACCATGTGAGCCTGCAACTGGATGACTTGACTATACTGGTCATGCTTCCCGGGATAGGTAGCTACATTGACTACCGCCCATTTTTCTCTTCACCCCCTCCTCTTAAGTCGGATGCCACTTGAACATAGAAGGAATACCCCACTCCTCAAGGAAAGAGTCACTGGATTGTGGAATCATTGGGTTGTCATTCTGGAGAAGTCAGTTCCTTTGTCTTTCAGTTGGGGAGAGCCACTATCACTAACACTGTACAAGTCAACTTCATAGTCATAAGAGTTTGTGTATGATGTAGGCTAGTTCTGACATGGATATTGAGTTGGTTTGAATCGAGTTCTAAAAATCTCGAAGGCTATTGTGTTTTAAATTTGGTTCTCGACCAGGTTCCACACATTCTCACATCAAGGTCTGACCTGAGCTCCAAACTTTGATTTTGTTAAGTCAAGTTCAATAATTGAAATTTATTCTATTTATTCTTTCTTTTTCTTTTCTTCTTTGATTCTTTTTACACTTATTGCATAAGTGTTTGCGAGGTTCTAGCAAAAGGAAAATATAGGGGGGGTGATGAATCTCCATTTCATCACCTTTACTCTATCATTTTGGCCTTAAACCCTAGCTAATGCATGTAAATAGCATCAATTTGTACAAAACAACATTCATTATTTATTGCATTTATTATATAAATAATATGATTTTTAATGCCAAAATTATTAAATAAAGAGAAGAAAATAAAAAGGAATAAAATATCAAAGATATTTTATGTCCCTAAACCCTGAGACAAAGTTAAGAATTGAGTTGGTCGACAAGGAATAAATTAGGGAGAGATATGGGCCAGAAATACAATAAAAACACAATTATTTTATTCTTTATTTATTTATTTTTGACACCTATTTTACTCTTCACTATTTATTCATTAAATAAAGAAACTCTGTACATGAAAGTTGTAAATAATAATGTAAATAAAAAAAATACAAAATTTCGTTCCTATAAAAATAATACACAAAATAATACACAGTGTACATTTTATACACAAAATAAAAAGCCAATAACAGAACTTCACAGGCCTATATCCTTCAAATAAAAACTCAAAACATATCAAAATCACCTCTATTTGTATAAACATTTCATAAGCTATTTAATGGTGGTGGTTTCATATTTTTTGGAGTTACGATGTCAAAGTTAGGTTTTTGAACCCCCATTGTATATTATACCCGATTAAAATATTCCATATATTCATCCCTTATTATTTTTAGAAATTCATATTTTTATATTTTTATAATTATCATTTATAGCTTATGTACAAATTAAAATCAAAATAAAATCAAAAAGGAAATATTAAATGAAATAAGTCTATAAATATATAGGCAAAATACCTATAGTTATACATGTATATAAATAAAAGGGAATCCTATTCTTTTATTCTTTATTCATTTATATTTTTATAATATTGTAAATATTGTTTATATTATGTTAAAAGTATAAATATAAAATAAAACAAAAGAAAATATATTAAAATAAAAAATGTATATAAAACATTATATAAAACACCTATAAGTATACCTATAAATTACACACATCTATTTATTAAGGTGTACAAATAATGTCTTAAAAATAAATAAAAATGTTTTTATATACATAAAAATAAGTTATACATATATAAAATAAAATAATACAAGAAAATATATAAAATAAAAATAAAAAGCTAAAATATAGGCAAATATACCTATATACACACCATTAAAAATTACTACTAATAAATAAAGTCAAAAAAATAAATAAAAATCATAATATATTACTAAATAAAATAATTAACGTTTTTTTATTTTATACACAAAAATTAATAAAACAAATACTATTTTTAAATAAATATTTTCTACTAAAACAACTTGTTTTGTCATTTAGCGGGCTTGCATGGACCAATCAGCATCCAACTTTCGTTGACTCCGAGTCAACTCCCCCTCTGGCCTTATGATTTTATGCGATTGTCCAGTCCCCATTTTTCCGCCATTTTTCACGGTCGATACCTCCATCCATCATTGTCGATTCCTTCAGATAAAATGATCATTGATCATTGTACATACACACCATCTCATTTGATCCCTTGTACATGCGCCCTATTCGTTCCATTCAACCGGTCAAATAAGGCTGCCATCATGTTCTATAAATAAATCCTTCATCCGACATTGATATTTTGGTCAACATTTCGAGTTTTGGGGCCCTGGTCTTTAGCCTAGTAGAGTCCCTCGTGATGAGGCATTCTCGTGGTCGGGCCTAGCTCCAGGAGGACGGGGTGCACCCACGGTCGCCAGCTACGGCGACCCTGCTCCCTGGGCAACCCCCATGTATAAGAGCTGAATTTTATTGCTTTCTAGGTAGTTTTCTATTCCTGTAATTTAATCCTACAAGTAGTATATTACTTAGTGTAATGATTTGGCATGGTAACCTCGATTCGTAGTTCGCCGGAGCTTCACTCCGTTGAACTGGTTCACTGTACTTCCGACTGTTGACCGACTTGCTTGTCACTCCCCTTCAGTCCCTGACGCCTTCTGATCATCCCACGCGCATCCTTAACCCAGATCATCTTCTGATATGTTCTCCTGGATCACCTCTCCTTCACGTCACCGGAGTTCCGCCATCTCGCTACCCTGTCGCTCATCCGACCACCGGAAGCTTGCTAGAGCTTAGCCATTTGTTTCTGAGACTGACCCCTGCAGGATCGAACCAGAAATGAGGCCTATGTCTCCTCGTTCAGCAACAGGAAGCACCTCCAGGCCTATCTCCGTCGTTGGAGCCCATCTCAACTCCACTTCCGCTCGTGAAGCCCCCGATCGATGCGGAAGAACCCCAGGAGCATTTTGCACCTTATCTGATTTCCTGGAGATGAAAGAACTCGAAGAATTGACTAAATGAAGTTCATCAGGGGCTTGTTCTTTTGATGTTCTTCATTCGTGCCTCCTAGCCATTGGATCGCCTCCGCTCTTCCAGGACTGCACTCGCCGTTGGACCCCCTGCTGCCTTGATCGTTCGTTCCCCTTCCAGGATCTAATCGCCACCATTCGGTCGCGAAGCGTCCTCCGCCACCCAGATGGCGATGCGTGTCCAAGTGAACGAAGCAGCACCGCCCAGTTGTGTACCGTTAGGGGTAAATTTCACCTTTTGTCTCGTTTTTTGCATATTTAATATTTAGCTAGTAAAATAAATTGTAGCATGTAAATAAAATGAAAATTTTGCAAAAGGCCCATATACTTTTTTTAATTACATATGGGTCCATTCCACGTTACCTCACGTACCGTCCCACGTGAGTTGGTGAAATTGCATGTTAACCCCTAGCACTTTTTGTAATTGTAAAAGAATATTTAAAAATTAAATAAATGTTGTTTTATGTTGGAGAATTCTCATCTGAGCTCCTGGGTTTTATTTGTATTGCAAAAATGCCCCTTCTAAGACATATTTTTATGTTTTTCCTCAATTTATTAAATATAGCTAATGTGCTCTGAAAATATACAAAAATAGGGTTAAATGACTCATGCCATGTACTTCCGCGCCATGTGTTCACTTTGCATTTTATTTTAATCAGTTATTAGAAACGAAATGGAGCTTATTTTTCCCTATTGAACTTAGAAAATACCAAAAAATATAAAAACATGTCTGAAAATTCCAAAAAAATATATAGTATATTTTGTCCTATTTTAGTTATGACCAAAAAATCATTAAAAATGGAAAAACAAAAAGCTTAAAAATCGAAAAACCCCAAAATCTTTTATAAAAATCTAAAACAATCTTTAAAAATCCTAAAATAGGTTTTCCTGTTATATACTTTTCTTTATATAGATATTTGATATGAAAATTGATTTAGATAATTTTGGAACTTATTTGATACTTTTAAGATTCAAATCAATTTTCGATTATTAATTAATCCCATATTTGGGGTATTTTTGACTAAAACAATACATAAAAACAGAAAAATTTTAAGAAAAATACAAAAACCATTAGAAAAATATATATAATCCAAAAACATTTTTTATTATTTATTTTATCTATATTTATTAGTATTTATATATATTACTCTATATTGTATATATAAAGCCTTATATAAAAAAATAAAGGAAATAAAAATATCTAAAAATATAAAAATATAAGAACAGAAAATTAAAAATGAAATACAAAAATGTAAAACATAAAAATAAAAAAACATAATATCCAAAAACCCACAAAAAGATATATGTATATGTGTGATAAATCACATTCTTGTAAATAAATAACCATAGGCTACATGTTTTGCTCTTTGTGGTTCGACCTCTACATGCTTAATAGCTATGCATTTTATGGTAGAGATAATAAATTATACATCCACATTCTATTATTCATGACTTATGTATATTGTAGGTTAATTGCTGGTCAATCTGAGTTTTTGTTTGGGGTCGTTTCGACGACTGTCGGTCCGCCTTGTGGATTGACAAGACCTCTGCGAAAAGATTGGTTATCATCCTCCCATTGGTAATCGTGGATTTTACACAAGAATTTGTCTATTTTCATCTTCGGCCAATCTTGCAGTGTTCTCTTGTATAAAAGATAACTCACAATATCAGCATACCAGAGAAGCGAGGTGAATGACAGAATTGCCTCATCTGGAAAGGTTTATGTGATCGGATGTAGGTTCTACTCAAGGGATTCAAGCTCAGAATGTCTGGATAAGTGATCGGCCACCACATTCTTAACTCCAGGTTTGTCTCGAATTTCAAGGTCAAACACCTAGAGGAGAAGGATCCACTAGATGAGATGTGGTTTGGCATCCTTCTTCTACTGTAAGTACCGGATGGCCGAATGATCTGTGTAGATGATGACCTTAGACCCAAGGAGGTGGGATCTGAACTTTTCCAAGGTGAAGACTACCGCTAGCAGCTCCTTCTCAATGACTATGTAATTTCTTTGAGCTTCATCGAGCGTTCGACTAGCGTTGTGAATCGTAAATAATATATTATCTTTCCTCTATCCCAGCACCACACTGATGGCATAATCTGACGCATCTGTCATTATCTCAAAAGGTTGTGTACAAATCCACGGCAACAAGATAGGGGTCTGAGTGATATGTTGTTTCAATTGATTAAAGGTAAGGAGCATATGGTAGTCAACAATGAGATCATTCTCCTTGCCTAGCAACTCGATCAACGATCTGGCCAAATTACTGAAATCTTCAATAAATCATCGGTAAAAACCAACATGGCCCAAGAATAACCTGACATGCTTGATGGTTGTTGGTTGTTCTAGCTTAGAATTCACCTCCGCCTTGGCTGGGTCAACTTCCATGCCATGTTTAGATACAACATGACCCAGCACAGTTCCCTAAGTCACCATTAAGTTGCTCTTCTCCCGCTAGAGCACCTGATTTAATTCATAAAACCTCCGTAATACTCAGTCTAAATAATCAAGGCATTGATTAAATGAGTCCCCGTAGACCGAGAAATCATCCATAAAGACCTCAATAAATTTTCAAACAATGTCAACGAAAACTACCAGCATACACCTCTGAAATGTCGCTAGGGCATTGCAAAGCCTGAAAGGCATCCGTCTAAAGGCGTATGTACCGAAGGGACAGGTGAACGTGATCTTCTCTTGGTCTTCAGGAGCTATAGCAATTTGATTATACCCAAAGTATCCATCCAAGAAGCAGAAGTATTCCTTCATGGCCAGTCTCTCAAGAATCTGGTCGATGAAGGGCACCAAAAAGTGATCCTTCTAGGTGGCGAGATTGAGTCTTCTATAATCTACGCACACTCACCAAGAAGTGGGTACCCCTTTCGTGATCTCCTCTCCTTTACCATTCTTCACAATAGTGATCACTGATTTCTTTGACACGACATGCAGAGGGCTCATCCATTTGCCGTCGGAGATGGGATATATGAATCCTGCATCGCATCATTTCTGAATTTCATTCATGACAACCTCCTGTAGGTTTGGATTTAATCTTCTCTGAATCTATTGGGAGGGTTTGTTGTCTTCTTCAAGGAAAATGCGATGCGAGCACAAAGACATATTGATCACATAGAGATCGTAAGTTTTCTAGCATATTGACTTGCGGTTACGTTCAAGAACCTCCATCAAATGAGATTATTGGCCTCTAATCAGATGTGCATTGATGACGATCGGGTACATATTTGGTTCACCCACAAGGAAGGCATATTTCATATTGGAGGGTAATTGCTTTAGCTCAGGTGGAGTGGGAGTTGTGTTGATGGTGACTTTAGATATAATGTCATGTGGAGATCCTTTCATTTGTTTGGTGTCCACCATGCTTCATTAAACCTCAATATAAATAAGTTCACAAAAATTTTCAATAATTTCTTCTTCAATGTTGCATTCGTCCATACTCTATTCTTGGTCTTGCAGGCACATCATCCCCATAGGAGTCTCATCAAGTATATAAGCAAGAATCTCGTCTTGATTGACAAGGGGAAAATTGACTGCATTCTCCAATCCTTCATCGGGGCAGAGGAATTCATGGACCTCATTATCATCCATGAATAGGTTGGTGTCTTGGATTTCTGTCAAAAAGTCACAGTCTTTAGAATGATTAATTACTCTCGTACACTCTGCAGATGTTCCCTCCGTAGGTTTTGCATCGGACATGGACTCTATCTTCATTTTGCTATTGTTGGAGTCGAAGGTGATCTCTTCATAACATAATTCACTACTGCATTGGTTGTTCGTAGGAATGACTATCCAAGTATGATCGGGGTAAGGATCAAAGGTGTGGAGACGTCCATATCCAGCACGACAATATAAACAGGGAACTGCATTCCCTGGACCGTGACAATTACGTCCTCCAACATAATTCTGAGTCGCTTGACAGATTGTCCGCAAATTGTAGAATCATCTTTGTAGGTTTGAGCAGTCCTAACCCAAATTCTGTGAGTAGTGACACATGCATTAGATTGACAGATGATCTGTTGTCAATCAAAGTGCATTCGAACTCCTGGTTGAACATCCGACATCGAACAAGTAGTTCTCCCTTATCTGGGTTCTTGTCCGGGAGGTTGCTGATAGCATTGATTGTGGCCATTGTAAGAATATGCTTTTCGGACTAGCCAACTTTTCTTCTGGAATTATGAGTATGAGTCATGCGCTTGGTCGTACATGCATCTTTCAATCCTTTCTTCACAGCAAGCATGTACTCAAGATCCTTCATTAAAGGAATCTTCAAGACCAAATTTTGAATTATTTAATGATAGCAAGATCAGACAAAGCATTTTTCAATATTTTGATTTTTTGTGTTTTTACATTGCTTCTGGAAAAGGAATATTTTACAGAATCTGAAACAGTATCATTCAAAAGCTTATCCCTATCACTATTTACAGGTAGATGGCAAAAAGGTAAAGAATCATCTACAATTTGTGGATAAAAAATGTAGTCTCGGTGTCGTGTGCAGGCTTTGGATCCGCTGCATGTGTTTGACTTCTTTGCTCTGGTACTGCTTCTGTGGCACGTGCATGCGTCTCCAATGCTGACTCATCTCCATCGATTCTGCTGTTGTTATTTTCTTCATTTTTTATATATTTTCTGTTGGTGGTGTTGCTCCAAAGATGTTGCTTGGCACTTATGCTGGCTGGACTGACGATTCCCAGTCAAGTGCAAGGTGTTTCTCCTTCACCGTTAATGATGACTGGAGTGTCCTACCACTCATGGGAGTAACAACGTTAGATAAAAAGTAATTTAATTCACCTGAATCAGGTTGGACACTACCGACTACCTGCTCCTTGCATTGGAAATTGTTCGGATTAGCTTCTACTTGAGTTGGAATGGTAGTTTTCACATCCATCAGATCATTGATCTTCTCGTTCATCTCATCCATATTTTTCATTAGTTTCTCAAGACAAGCAAGGGACGGGTTTACTGACACAATCTCAGAGGATTCCCCTGTTAGCAATGTGAGCCCGAGGCGAACCATTCCTGCAATAAATGTTATTGTAATAGATGATTTATCAATAAAAGTTATTGATTATGTTTCACTCCCTTTCTGAAATTGATTGAATGAATGCACTATAAGGTCCCTCTATACAATATGGGTTATGTACCATGGCCAACTTTACAATCATACAGCTGTTGATTCATTGATTGAATCATGGAGGCTGATGCTTGGATGAATATCTAAAGAGTTAGATAGAGGACTCATCAAGCATAATCAATGATGCGCTTGAGGATTTTACCATATCCTTGAAGTGGTATCAGAGCCTTAGGTCGAAGGTTTTGGATACAATCCGCAAACATAGGACGACTTGGGTTCGTGGAAGTCGCGAAAGTTTTTATCGCATTTGATTTTCGCACTTCTGTTTAGTGAATAAATTCGGTACTGTTTAAATTGTTTAAACACGACATGAACACTATTTTGTTCCCCATTAAATAAGGAAATCATAGGATCTGAGTTTGCGTAATTTGGATTCCGTTTGCTCGAGATATGGTTGTTTTAATGAACATGTATGCACTGTTGCGGGAACTGCAAATCTTAACATGATTAAAGAGTTAATTACTGTTTATACTTTCCTCGAAATACATGAAATATCACTTGGGTTCTGTCATAAATCGAATTAGAAATATATGAAAATTTATTTTGTCTAATTTGGATTTAATAATATTGAGATATGTTAATTTTAGTAAGTAGGGGTCACTGCTGAAATTACAGTCCTAATCAAGAACCATGTGATTATCAATTAATGAAATTAATTGTTAATTTCAAGAAATAATTATGGAAAATATTTGAGAAATATTGGAAGTTGTTTATTTCCTTAATTGACCTGGCCTCAACCAATAAATTTATTAGATTTGATCTAGATCATAATTGGAAACACAATCATCAAACTCCTTGCTTGAATAGGATTGGGAATTTGTCTAGCAAATTTCCTTACAATCAAAAATGTTTTGATTACTATATGGTATAATTTCGGTTGAAGAACCGATGATCATCACAGGTACAATTTGATCTATTTGGCATTATCCTTTCCTGAGGCGGATATGGTGTCTAGTCGGAGATCGCTAGGGTAGCGGCTTGCAACGTATGTGGTCTGTCCCACTCTCGTCGATACTGGCCATGACAACGGGTAGGATCTTGATAATGCCGAAGAAATCAAGTTGTATTTTATAATTATTAAAATACGAATTAATACGTACTTTGAGAATAATACCATATATATATTCAAGTAAGACAATCAAGTTTGATTGATTAAATTGGATTGATAATTAATTTAATATGATTGAATTAATTATGTCCAATTAAAATACTCTATTATGAATAGAGTTGTTAATTCCCTTGGAAGAATTAATTACATGAATTTGATTCATAATAATTAATTAAAATTTGAATATGAACTGGAGGATCACACAAGTGACATCCATGGTCTCCCGTCAAGGCAAAGGGTTTCGTCGCCAGATATTATATGTAGGAGACGCCTGTCTGAAGTGACAGCTCTTGCGTATGATCCATTTGGATCGGGCTCGTTGCTTCTTGAAAGAGTAAGGACGTATGCGTAGTGACCCCAATATCTGGTCCTCATATTATTGGGGCGATATTGGATTGCGCATAGCGAGTTGTATTCCTGTTGACGGTTGGTTCAATTAATCACGGGTCAACATAACCTTAGGGGTGGTGGGCCCGAGTATTAAAGACCGAATTGGGAAATGCAAGTTGGACTTGCAAGGCAGAATGTGTTCCCGCTTCTCTTTATTGGAGTCATAGGTTCTCATATTATTGGGATATGACAAAGATAAAGAGGAGATCCCAGTTCTTACTTGAGATATATCGGTAAGTATATCTCTTACTTTGAAAATGATTGAGGGGATAAACTTTCATAGTTGACATAGTAAGACTAATTTGATTTAAAATGCCTTGATCAAATAAAATTAAATTAAATATATGATTATATGTTCTAATATAGTGCATTCTTAATTTCAGAAAATGAAGTCCATGAACCCACTAAGCAGGCTTCTGGAGGTCAACCAGTTGACTGGACCGAATTACTCGGATTCGATCCGTAATTTGGAGCTTGTACTCTCGGCTGAACGCATATGTTATGTGCTCTCAGAAGACAAGCATGGAAACCCTAAATCTAAGGAAGAGAAAGCATACAATGACAAGTATAATGAAGATCATGTCTTGGATAGATGCTACATATTGGGTTCTCTCTCCAATGTTCTTCAGAAACAACATGTGGAGATGAGTACTTGCCAGGAGATAATGCAGAATCTGAAAGATATGTTTGGTGACATTAACCGCACCCAACGGTACAACGTTATAAAAGAACTCGTTCGCTGCAAGATGCAGGAAGGGACCTCGGTCCATGAACATGTACTTAAAATGTTTGGGTACTTATCGGAGCTGGAGACTCTGGGGACAACCATGGATGCAGACATGCAATCTGATTTCATTCTGCTTTCATTGCCCAAATCTTTCAATAACTTCGTAGTGTCATTCCACATGAACAAGTTAAAATTGACAAATGCTGGGCTTCTTGCTGCATTAAAGTCTGCAGAAGACGTGATGAAGAAAGATGGTCCCGCTGGCAGTGCAATGGTTGCACATGTTAGAGGGAAGCGCGGTCGGAAGCATGGTTCTCGGAAGGGCCCAGCCCAGAAGAGAAAGAAGAAGGGACAAAATGTTGGCTCATCTTCCAATGCATTTACTCTAATGGCGTCAAAGAAAACCGACGTCTGTCACCACTGCAAAAATCCGGGGCGTTGGAGGCGTAATTGCCCGGATTACCTGAAGTCGGTCGACAAAGGTAAAGCCCCAGCAGGTATGAAATCTACTTTTATAATTGAAACCAGTTTTCTCGTTGGACGAGAAGGAAGTTGGGTTGTTGATTCTGGTGCTTCTGTTCATGTATGCAATGTGTTGCATTTGTTTCAGGAAACTAGAAAACTTGAAGAAGGGGAGATAGTCATCCAGATGGGATCTGATGCAAGTATTACAGCAGTCACTGTCGGGACTTGTCGGCTATCATTATCTAGTGGTAGAGTCCTAGTACTTAAAGAGTGTCTTTATGTACCTGATGTCAGGAGGAATTAGATATCTATATCTAAGCTAGTTAGAAATGGATATTCATTCCTATTCTGTAATAAGTTAGTCATAAATAATTATGATAAATATATTGCAGATGGTATTTTGACTTCTGGTGGACTCTATGAGTTGTGCATTAATGAGCATGTCATGAATGTTACAACCACTAATAAAAACCCTAAAAGATCCAGGAATAATAAAAATCATTCAAACATGATTTGGCATCAAAGTGTTGGTCATTTATCTGTTGATAGGATCAATAGATTGATAAAGGATGGACCTTTGGATTTTCTACAGGTTCAGTCTTTACCTACCTGTGAACATTGTATTCGAGGTAAAATGACTAGGATCCCTTTCCGTAACAAGGTTACTATATGCGAAGGTATTATTTACTTAATACATACCGATGTATGTGGTCCCTTCAGTACCGCGACTCGAAATGGATATCGATATTATTTGACGTTTATTGATGACCATTCGCGATACGGGTTTGTCTTCCTGTTACGTCATAAATCTGAAACCTTTGAAATTTTCAAAGAATTCAAGGCTTTGGTTGAGAACCAAACCGATAGGAAGATTAAATGGATTCGATCTGATCGAGGTGGCGAGTACCTCTCAGATGAATTCAAGGAATACCTTAAAGAGAATGGAATTGTCTCCAATTTCACTACTCCTGGAACTCCCCAACTTAATGGTGTTGCTGAAAGACGCAACATGACCATCATGGATATTGTCCATTCAATGATGAGTAAAGCACATTTACCACTTAGTTTCTGGGGATATGCAGTAGAGACTGCAATATATATCCTGAATAAGATTCCCAACAAATCTGTACCTAAGACTCCTCATGAGCTCTGGTATGGAACCGAACCTAGTGTTAATCACTTGAGGGTTTGGGGATGCTTGGTTCATGCGAAGAACGTGGATGCAAGTAAGCTGGAATCTCGCACTCGTGAGTGTTACTTCATTGGGTATGTTAGAGATGGTATTGGATACCAACTCTATGACCCTGAGACCCAAAAGGTTTTTGTCTCTAGAGATGTGAAATTTCTGGAGGATGATTTCCTTAAAGGTCAAGACAAAAGTGAAGTAGAGTAACTCATAGAATCCGCTGAGGATTCTGAGCTTCCTATACCAGAAACTGAAGAAGTAAATAAAGATGAAACACCCATACCTCTTCAAAGAAGTTCAAGGGTGGTTGCACCACCTGAAAGGTATGGATTCCATGTGTCAAGTGAGACTGACAATGATCCTACTTCATTTGATGAAGCACTCACGGATCATGACATGGATAGATGGATGCTGGCAATGAAGTCAGAAATTGACTCCATGCATAAGAATGGTGTATGGACCCTAGAGGATCCACCTAAAGGGGTAAAACCTATTGGGTGTAAATGGATCTTCAAGATCAAAAGGGGACCTGATGGGAAAGTAGAGACTTTCAAGGCATGGCTCGTAGCCAAGGATTACACACAGAGAGAAGGCATCAACTACGATGAGACTTTCTCTCCTGTTGCTATGCTTAAATCCATCAGGACATTGCTAGCTATAGTTGCATATCTTGACTACGACATCTGGCAGATGGACGTCAAGACGGCTTTCCTCAATGGATACCTCGAGGAGGATATCTACATGGAGCAGCCCCAGGGCTTCATGACTAAGGATGGCAAAGTATGCAAGCTGAAGAAATCCATCTATAGGATCAAGCAAGCTTCTCGTAGCTGGAACATCAGATTTGACGAAACCATAAAGAGTTATGATTTTGTGCAGAATCCTGATGAACCTTGTGTATACAAGAAGCTTAGTGGGAGCTCCATTGTGTTCATCGTGCTTTACGTAGATGACATCCTTATCATTGGGAATGATACAGGGATGATGACTAGTGTGAAGAATTGGTTGTCCCATACCTTTGAGATGAAAGATCTTGGAGAAGCCTCTTACATCTTGGGTTTGAAGTTGTTCAGAAACAGAGAAAAGAGGATATTAGGATTGTCACAACATGGATACATTAAGAAGATTCTTGAACGATACCGTATGGATAGTTCCAAGAAAGGATTCCTACCCTTAAGACATGGTATCCACCGGTCTAAGGAATGGCTCCTCAAACTGTTGAGGAAAAGAAAGCCATGGCTGGATGCCCTTATGCATCGGCTGTAGGAAGCTTAATGTATGCCATGATGTGCACTAGGCCAGATATCTGCCATGCAGTGGGAGTGGTAAGTCGTTACCAATCCTGCTATGGAGAACAACACTGGAATGCAGTAATGAACATATTTAAATATCTAAGACGGACATAAGATTACATCTTGGTCTATGGAGATGGTGATCTCCATGTCTTGGGATATACAGATTCTGACTTTCAATCGGATATTGATGATCGAAAGTCGACATCAGGGTTTGTGTTCCTGTTGAATGGTGGTGATGTGAGCTGGAGAAGGAAGAAGCAGGACACTACAATAGATTCAACAACAGAAGCCGAATACATTTCCGCATCGGATGCTGCAAAGGAAGCGGTGTAGTTGTGCAAGTTCGTGCAGGAGCTTGGCGTAGTTTCCTCTGATACTCCCATCCTACTACTCTGTGATAACACGGGAGCCATTGCTCAGGCAAAGGAACCCATATGGCATCAGAAGAGCAAGCACGTAGAAAGGAAATACCACATCATTCGGGAGATTCAAAAGCGTGGTGACATCATCATCACCAAGGTGGCCTCTGCCGACAACGTTGTTGATCCTCTTACCAAATCTCTGACACAGAAGGTTTTTCACCAGCATGTAATGAATATGGGTTTAAGGATTGTTCCTGAATGGTTTGAGGGCTAATGGGAGATTGTTAGCAATGTGAGCCTGAGGCGAACCATTCCTGGAATAAATGTTATTGTAATAAATGATTTATCAATAAAAGTTATGGGTTATGTTTCACTCCCTTTTTGAAATTTATTGAATGAATGTATTATAAGGTCCCTCTGTACAATATGGGTTATGTACCATGGCCACTTGACAATCATACAGTTGTTGATTCATTGATTGAATCAAGGAGGCTGATGCTTGGATGAATATCTAAGGAGTTAGATAGAGGACTCATCAAGCATCATCAATGATTGACAAGTAGTGATCTCCAGCCTGAGAAGGAGATGGCAATCCTTTCTTATTAGGCTGATATCTGATCGACCTCTTGATGCAGGTCCTCTGCATGGGAATAGTGACTCGGAGGTATCAGATTAGTTGAGTCAATGGGTTGACTTAACGAGATCGAGATAATCAAAGACCTATGATGAATACTGCCACATCACAGGCAAACATCCTCTGACCAGAGAAAGATGTATTGCTATATGTCTGAGTGTGTACATTTGGCAGGCCAATAGGTTGATGACCTAACCAAGGTCTATACACCGGCGAGCAGGTGTGCATATAAGGGCATATGAGAAATACGATCTCTCAAAGGGATCATACAGGTTCACTTGTGAACCGGGATACATGAGCTCACTCATGGGACCTGATCAAATTCCATGCATGGTCGTCATGCAGCATGACATGAATTTGAAGGTAAGATATATGCTTTGTGAAAGCATATGATCTATACCAAATCCCAAGGAGCAAGATTGAGAAACTTAGTGATCAGACCATGAAGATGACAATGTAAAAGTGATCTATATCTTCGGGATGATCATGAGTCTTCCAGTATGCAAGATGTACAGGTACTGGGAATACCTGAGGGTGATTTGATCATAAACGATTGTATAACCATGACGCTTCCATTCCGAGGGAGTGATGAAACAGGTCTGGATTTTAGTGACTCCTCTCAGTAGAGAAGTGACCTAATTTTAGTCCATGTACTGGACAATGATCTGAATGAGATTCAGATGCAATGAGAAGAATAGGTTTACGGTCTTGATTTAATCAAGCATCTATGAGCGGTCTATGGGATCTGGATTTGAGACGTGATCTCAATATCCAAGTCACTATATGTGGAACAATACAATAGCCATGTCCTTATCTCCAAGTATCTGAGGAGAAATAGCATTATTCTTGAATGGTTCAAGATTAATTCCATAAGATCTAAGCATTGAGAAATTGACAATTAAATGTGATTTAATTATCATGATGTAAGAGGAATTATCCAATATAATTAAATGTAATTTAATTATTATGGATAAGAATAATGTGGATAGAAATATCCAATTATTCATGATATATTATAAATGTGATTTATAATATAATAGAGAGAGATAATTATAATTTATATTTGTTGATTAATTATTAATGTGTATTGGATACACATTGCTTAATTAATTGAAAATGTAAATATTATTATTATTTTGAGTTGTGAATGTGATTCACAATTTTCCAATGTCAAGATTGCAATATTCCCGAAATTAATTGTGAATTATTTTTGGTGAATAAATCCCAACAAAAGTTGTTGGAATAAATAATGGAGAAATTCAAGGAGATATGCAATCTCATGGAAATCATGAGATTGCCCCAACATGGAATGCGGTGGGCGGCTACCAAGTCCTATATGGAATTGGTGGTCGTCCACCCTATTTCTTGGGGAGGCATGATCTCCATTGAAATCTTCTCCTTATTTAATTGGTTTAATTTTAAGATTGATGTATATTTGATTTATCAAATATATTTAATCTAAATTAAATCACAAGTTGTTGGTTTTTACCAACAACAATCTTGACTATTGGATTGTCATTAATCAATCTCATCCATTGATTTTATATGTCCCATGGATTCAGATCCATAGATCCTAAAACCCTATAAATAGAGAGGCATACCATGCTCTCTTGTACATGCTATTGGTAGCACATCTCTCTCTCTCTTTTCTCCTCACACGCCAACCCTCTCCCTCTCTCTTTTGGCGGTCGTCCACCAAACCCTAAGGGAGATAGCTGTCGTCGCCTACGCCACCACGCCGCCGCTTCGACGTTCTGCAATTCTCCATCTTCTTGGAGTGCTACGCTCACGAAGGAGACGTTCGATCTTGTGCGATGAGATCAGGAGTTCACCGTGCTTGGATCTACTCGTTGGATTGCGAGGACAATGCGACTCATCCCCGCGCTCGCAAGTTGCTTCTCCGATGATCGTACTTGAGACAGGAGGTCACTTTTCGTAGAGACTCGATCAACCATGCTTCAAGAGGTATTGAATTATACTTTTTGTGTTTATAGATGAAATGATCCGAGAATCGTTCTTGGATCATGTGGTTTCATCGCATGAAAATTTTTAAATTCCGCTGCACCAAACAACTAGTACGACTAGTCGTTCTCCGTCGTATCTGATACGACGCTCACGCTTCCGTGATGCGCTTGAGGATTTTCCCATATCCTTCATCCCCCTACTGGGGTTTCTGATGCTGGTATAACTGTTGAGATTGTACCCTTGTGAAAATTAGAGAGGAGGAGGATTGGAGGAATATTGTTAGTTCTGATGAGGATATTGAGCAGCTGTCTGCTGATGGTACCCTTGTCTACGATATCTGGACTATTGAGGACCATGCTGATAGTTCAACCGCCATGTATTGCCTTAATAAGGAGGTTGCTGCTGATATGAGAGCTGAAATGGTCTCCTCCCCTACTGTTGGTGGTGATAGGGCATGTTGCCCATGTTGTGACTCGAAGAATGTCCTTGACGATGGGTCAGTTGTGCCTCATTACTCCAGACACCATTGATTTCTTGAATCAACAACGGAGGTGGAGAGAACTGCTCGGAATAAGATGGTTGGGGCTCTGGTTGATATACAACCATCTGTGTTTGGGGTTGCGAGGGCTGCTCTAGAACCTGCTCATAATACATGTACTGAACAGGTTTGGATTGCGGTGGACTCGACTGAGTTGTTTGCTTCGATGAGGGCTCCTTCTTCTTAGTGGATGTCTCGATAGTGGAAGACACAACATTTCACATATTGGCATTTAACACTTGGATGAGCTGCTCCAGCTGCTGGGAAATTAAGTCGAGCTTTTCCAAGCCCTGGGTCCTCTTCTCAATCACTGATAATTTCTCGAGGCCCTGTGACCTCTTGTCGATTATATCAACCTTGGACAGATGGCTCCCAATGATGTTAAGATTGGAGCTCTTGTCTCTGTCCTCAACATGAGTAGCCATGTTCACAGGCTTGTTGATGGTGGTCTGTATCTTCATGTAAGCGTGTGACGAGGACTGAGAGGCTTCTCCTTCAGTCAACTCCGCAAAAATGTTCCAGACAACATCCTCGTCCTTGTTGAAATGAGAACCACCGCAAGCGACAACAAAGAGCTTTTGGTTTTCAAGTATCAGCCCACCAAAGAAGTGTTGTACAAGACTAGTCTTTGCAATCTCGTGGTGGGGACACTTTTCCGGTAAATCCTTGAATCTTTCCCATGCTTCATGTATTATCTCGTAGGGATGCTGACAGAAACTGGAGATGTGAGCACACATCTGGTTCAGGTGACTGAGAGGGTAGAATTTGTGGAGAAATGTATATTTTAACTCCTCCCAGGTCGTGACTACTTTCGCTAGGTGGTTGACCCAATACAAGGCCTTGTCCTGTAGGCTGAAGGGAAAGGCAGTCATCTTGACTACACCCAATGGGATACCAGGGTAGTGAGTGGTGGTGCAGATGCAGCCGAACTTCTTGTGGTAGATATACGGTTCTTCTGTAGTGTTTCCATGGAATGTGGGGAGCAGGGATAGAAATTGCAGCTCCAGCTCGAAGTAGGCATGTATTTGTGGAATTTGAATCCACTCTGTGATACGACTCGTTACAATATTTTATATCTGCTTCAATGTGGGCTTTGACGGCAGTGATCTGTTATCCCTTCCCACAAAATTAGGTCCACCAACTGAAAATTCATCACCAGGACTCCAGGATTGAACTCTTGATCTGGATTTGGTCCATCCGCTCTTATTCCATCTCTTGCATCATCCATCCTCCTCAGATCGTTTAGCAGGTCTTGGAAGGCAATCTGGGCCAGGGCTTGGTTAGCCAGTTGCTGCTGAATTGCATGTATTGATGCAAGCAACTGGCTGTTTACTTCATTCTGCATGGTATATTGCCCTTCCCCTAGATTGACTTCTTCTGGTTGGGGTTGCGGTCCCTTTCCTCTTCCATTGACCATCTCAGATTCTGCTTGGATCTTTGGCTCGAAATTGGGTTCTTGGTCTGCACACGGAAGAATACCCCGATCAGTCTGGATTGCAGCACTAGATGGAGAGAAATGTTATATGTTAAGGTCAACATAGAACCTTGTAAAGGATGGTGATGTATAAGGAGTGAAATCAATGGCCATCCAAAACGTGCAAAGTTCGGGGCAAGAGTAATCATAGTTTATTTAAGAAGGTGGGGAGTCTGGAGATTGGTTCGCGGAGTTCGAACGGGTTCTCGGGAATCTCCCCAAATTATTGGAGAAAGCGAGCATATGGAACTGATATGGGTGTCTACAGAGTCTCAACTCAACTGTCCATTCGTCGCCATCTCAAAGACGAAGAGGAAGATCGACGTGGATGAAAGATACGGAGGTCAACGAGAAACAAAGGGAAAGCAAAATAGTAAAACGGCTCAAAGTGAGCAAAGATCAACAAGGAAGGAAGCAAAATTACATGATCGCATGATGTTTTTGATCTTATCCTTAATAAAGCTAATCAATCAAACATAAAGCAATGGGTTCACCAACTTGACCTACGGAGCCATGAAGGTTCAACAATTATCTTTGTAAGTTTTTGGATTTGTTATTCAGGCAATTTAATCTTTGCATGAGTCCTTAGAGCTCTACGCTTATAGGAGAGAGAGTACTACCGGAAAAGTATCACGTACTTGTCCTCCTCCTTTGTAACATGTAGTCTGCACTTTTTAAGGTCCTTGTAACCCTTCCCGGATCCCTACTCAGACAAAGAAATAGTGGGAGGAAGCGATAGGCAAAACCACTACTTCGTATCTCGCTCGCAACGGAATCACTCATGAGCATACGAGAACCTACTCGGACGCAAGAAGACGAGAAAGACACTCCCGTGAAGGCATGTCCCATGCTCAATACTTCAGACAGGGCTGACGCTCTGCACAATGGAGAACATCATTATTGACCAAGCCCTACTCGTTTATGTACGATAGAAGCGCCAATACTTTAGAAATCCATGCGATGCACAAGGCAGCCACAGACTAGGTTTTGGGCTCTAATCCTAACTAAGCACCTCTCTCACTGGGAAGGAGACCTTCCAATGCAACCTGAAAATAAATGAAGGCTTTTCTCATTCAATGATTCCAATTAATCGATTTTATTTAGGTCAAGTATGTTTAGCAGTCCCTTTTTTAAATCTTTTTGTGTTATCACTTGCTTTGAGTAAATTCAATACAAGCGCATAACGTTTTTGTGTTTTATTTGATTCCTATTTGATCCAAAAACAGAGGGAGAATGTCGAAAAAGCAATGCAAGTCAACACTAAGATGGAAATCTCACCTTAGTGCCTAAATGATGAATGCTCAATTAGAAGACTTACAGCGCTTCCTAGCTCTCTACATGCGGGATGCAAAACATGAATTTATAAACTTATGCTAAATGCCGATATGCACACGAAAATCATCCTAATAAGGCAATCGCTACACCTGAAGAACCAAATGCTAAATACTCAGAACGAAATCTAAGTCCGATCTTCGATGTCGATCGGTGCCCGCCACAATGGGTCCTACAAGTGATGTATACGACCTCTCTAGGCACGCGATTTCGAAGCTGGGTTTTTAGCAATTCATTAACTCTAAGTCCAAACACGAGAACTAGAGGTGCATGCAAGATGATTAGGTGTTTGGGCCTTAGATTACATGATCAAGCAAGCCTAAAGACTAAGTGATCATTCCACAAAATAAATGAAAAGAAGACGGAAAGCACAAAACTGTGGAGAACAAAGTAAAATAAAAACGATGAAAACTCGAAAAACGCGGTGAGCCACAAAGTAAACAAACACTTTGAAATTGGGCTAGAGTGTCCAAAGTCCGAAGTACCTGTATTATTACAAATTAATAATCAATATAAATCTCTCTCTCACAAAAACGTAAAAATCCTAAACTATCCTCTCTATCTAAAACACAAGCTCCTCCTGCTCTCTCCTCTAGCTAGGGTAGAATAGCCGACTCTACTTCCCAAGGTTGCGTAGAATCACCTAGGTGATCCTCCTCGGTCCATGGTCCCTCACAAGAATACAAGAAAAGACGCGTCAGACAGTTCAAAATAGACAAGTAAATGAAGAGAGATGCTAAAAAATGGCTAAGAAAGTAAAAGAGATAAAGTCTACTCTACAAGTCGGTGCTCCCCGGTAAGGGAGCCATTTGAAAAATGATTGGATGGGAGTCACTAAATAATGGCCTGACAAATCAGGCTCATTGTCGCTGAGGCGACTACTCGAATCCTCTCGTTGTTTTAACAATTAACCCACACATATAATTAAGCAATTAAGAGCAAGAGTTAAAATTTATAATACCCTATTAAGAATGTATAATGGCAAGCAAGTAGGGATTGAACATTGGAAGCAAAGGAATAGAGCATGCAAGATAAAAAAAGGTCAAGGCATAATTTATCTCTCAAACACTTAGCCAATCTTGGGTTTTTTGTGGGTTTTTAAATTTTTTTTATTTTTTTGTTTTATATTTTTGTATATTGATTTTTAATTTTATGTTTTTATATTTTCTTCTTATATTTTAATATTTTTTATTTTATTTTCTTTTAATATATATAAAGTTATATATAGGATATATATATACACAATGTAGGCTAGGGTTTATATATAAAAATAGTCAAAAATAAGAAAGTAAAATCTTTTGGGTTTTAAATATTTTACTATTTTTGTTATTTTTTAAAAAATCTAACTTTTATATTTTTTAAAGTAAAAAATACCCTAAATTAGAATTTAAATAAATATTCGAAATTAAAATGGAGGAGAAAAATACCAATAATATCAAAATTGCTCCAAATTAAATTTAAAATAAAGATGATAATAATACATAGAAAATGTAAAATAGAAAACATGATTTTTGGGATTTTTGTGAATTTCATAAAATTTTGTAAGTGTTTTTTAGGATTTTTAAATTTTTAAGAGTTTTCTTTTGTGTTTTTAATGATTTTTGGTCTAAAGGTGAAAAAATACATAAATGGGCAAAACATATTTTTTGGAATTTTTTGAAATGTTTTTATATTTTTTATGGATTTTCTATTGCAAATAAGGATAAAAGAGGATTTTTTTATTTTTAATAAATAATAAAAGGGCTCCCAATTACAAAATAAAATAAGGCATGAATATAAATGCAATCAGGAGCTTATGTCTTTTTTTTTAAGAATTTTTAGAGCAATGTAGCTATAAGAAATAAATACAAAAAACAAAGAAAAACTATAAAGTTAATAGGGGCATTAATGTAAATATCAGAAAGTACGGGGGCCAATATGCTAGTTCACCAAAATATTTAAACAGGCACGGAATGTTTCCGGACGTTATACAAAATCTAAGACATGCGAGGGATTTTCTGCAAAATGGCCAAGCCCACGTTCACGGGCACACGAGCTATGATGACAAGGGCACATATTCCAATAAAAATAGTTGAAGGGACTAGTTGCAAAATTTCTAAAAATTATAACTACACATTTAAAAATTCCAACTAAACAACAATAAAACAAACCCGTGAGGGCTTGGTTTCAAAATAACCTAAGTTTGTCGGTTGACCTGGCAAGGACTAAAGCGTAATTATAAAAGTGCAGGGAGTTTAATGCAAATATTACACAAATTAGTGAATGGCTAAAGAATGTTTGAGTTGCTTGGGACAAATTTGTAAAATACCCAAGCTTCTGCAGGGGCCAACGGTGGGGATGTCGCCACTTATGCCATGTGTCACGACAAGAAGAGGCGATGATAATTTGTGCTTGACGGCCTAGATTAGATGCCTTGATGGCGATCGACAGTTGATGCTTGGCGAGATCTGATGGCAGTTGAAGCTCGCTAAGAACAAGCCCTCATCTAATGGCGTAGGAGGCGGGAGGAAGAACGAGGAAGAACTTCTTCGATGCGAAGTTCCACTAGCCATATCTTGCCACTCCGGTAGTCGTTGACATTCCAAAATAGCCTAGAAGCTTACTAGGATGGTCCCTAACCCACTACAGTGCCAAAATGGCTAGGAGGGAACTGATGCATCGTCAGGAGGTTAGGAGTCGTGGGCGGCTCCAGGTACCTTGGTCCAGCAGAAATCGACTCAAGATGGAGTCCTTTGTCCGCAAGTACCTGAAAAAAGATAGGGCGCAAGAATACGATGGTCCTGAGGGCTTCTATCGGTGGTGGAATGAATCGGGTGGATCGGGTGGAGCTATGGCAGCGGCTCCGGCATGATGGTGGAGGTGTAGCACCGTAGGTCCAATCCAGTGAGGTTTGGCGAAGCTGGAAGCACGTGAGGTGATGGGAAATGTTGGGAAATGAAGAAGATGGATGCGAGTCGAGGAACGGAGTATGAAAGAGGTCTCCAGAGCGGAGTTCCGAAGAGCGACGATGATGGATTTTAATGGCTATATACGCAAGTAAACACTAAGATAGACCTATGATCTACAGCTTCTTAATAAATGCTAAAAGAAAGGAGCTCACCAGCCAGAAAACCAAGAGGAAAATCGACGGCGGCGCTCCATCGGAGGGGGTGGAAACACTCTTTGACGAGCCTAGATATGCATCCAAGGAGCTGGAGAGCTACCTGTCACCAAGCACAATACGGAGCTCAGAGAAGAGGGCCAAAGGCAGGTCCAAAAAGGTTCCAAATGAGAAGAGGCACTCAGTGGCGCTTTTGTACAAGTTGATTAGAGTGGGTTCAAGGTCGAGATGTCGCAGTTGGCGTAGCGATCCATTCCTCGAGGGAATCATTGGGCATGTAAGAGCACATAACGAGGAGAAAAATGTTTGAAGACTTCAGCTAGAAGTAATGCAAGGAGCGAGCCCCAAAATTGGGTGAAACGAGGAGGAAACAAAGGGATGCTAGAGGTTGCAGGGAGGGTCAGAGGAGTTGACCGAGATCAACCCTCCCCGATACCTAGTTGGTTCACACGGACCAACCAAGCTTTATAAATTTTAGATTATCAAATAAAAAATTGTTTACTATTTTATAAAGTAATTTATTATGATATTTATTTATTTTTTAGAGTTGTGTAATTACAAGTTACTTTTTAGAGGTCATATATAGGTATATTTATCTATGTTTTTAAGTATTTAATTTTTATTTTGTATTTTTGTTTTCTTAATTGGATTTTATATTTTATATATTTATAGATTATCTTTATATACTTAAATATATTTTTATTATATTTTTCTTATGTGATATATACTTAAATAAATAAGTGTTTTATTTATATAAGTATTGATATATGTATTTTACATATGTATTTTCTATATAGATTTTATTTTAGTATTTTCTTTATTGTTTTATTCATGTTTCAATATGTAAATATATTATAAGTAATATTTACAAAATTATAAAATTATAAAATTATAAAAGTAATAAATAATAAATAAAATGATAATTTTAATTGGGTAAACTATGCAATAGGGGTCCAAAACCTAACTTTCACATCTTAACTCCAAAAAATATGAATTCACCTTCCTTAAATAGCTTATTAAAAGTTATGTAAATTAAAGGTTATTTTGATATATTTTGAGTTTTTATTTGAGATATGGGTCTGGGAAGTTGGGATTTTGGACATTTATTCAAAGCATAACTTTTATTATATATATTATTTTTGTATGAAATCAATTTTGTATTTTTCTATATTTTGTTATCTACAACTTTCATGTTCAAAGTTTCTTTATTTGAAGTAATAAAAAGTGGAAAATAAAATAGATCCCAAAATGAATAAATAAAAAGGGATTTTTATTGTATTTTGGACCCTTATCTCCCCCTACTTTATTCCTTGTCGGCCTAGTCATCAAGATGCCTAGGTCTCGAGGTTTAAGAGTCATAAAATATTTTAAATATTTTATTTTTTTCTTTTCTTTTCTTTATTCTATAATTTTGGCATTAAAAATAGTATTTTATACACATGTTGTACAATAATGCATGAATGCTAAAATGCACGAATTAAGGGTATTTACATGCATTTACTAGGGTTTTTAAGGCCAAAATGATAGTACAAAGGTGATGAAATGGAGATTCATCAGACGTCCACATCTTTGTTGAAATGGGAGTCACCACTTGTTACATCCACAAGCTTTTGGCATTCGATAGTAAGTCCCTCAAAGAAATGTTGGACCAGGCTGGTCATAGGAATCTCGTGATGGGGACAATTTTCTTGTAGCTCAGTAAACCTCTCACAATCCTCATAAATGGATTCGTGCGCGGCTTGGTGAAGTTGGCTATACGGGCACACATCTGATTGAGTCGCCTAAGAGGATAATACTTTTGCAGAAAGGCAGGCTTCAATTCTTCCCAGGTGGTGACTACTTGAAACGACTGTTGGGACATAGGGAGGGTCTAAGAGAAGTCAAATGTGTCGTTGGGTGACCGCTCATGAAATCTCGGACCGTCTCAACAATAAACCCACAATAGGATATCAAACAATAAAAGCAGTGTGGATTTAAATCTATTATAAACCCTACTATAAAATGTGTACAGTTATAAGTGGAGCAGGGTGTCGAACACAGGTAACACATGATGTAGCACTATATATTATTTACAAATAAATAATATAAGTATATGTGTATATATAACTATGCTCAATATTTACCAAATGAAGCGAGTTTTTTATTTTTATATTTTAGTTAATAATAATTGTTATATCTATATAATTTTTTATAATTTTATATTTTGATTTTTTTATATTTTTATATTTTCTTTTTCTTTTAGTCTATAATATAGATATATAAAGGCTATATATACACTATAGTCTACGGTAGAGATAAATATTAATAAAGATAATCAAAAACAAGAAAATATCGTCATTTGAGTTTTAAATAATTGTTTACTATTTTTGTGATTTTGAATAATTTTTGCTAATATTTAAATATTTTTAAAGTCAAAAATACCCTAAAACACGGATTAGCTAAATACCCAAAGTTAAAATGGAGATATAAAATATAAAATAGTAGCAAAATTTCTCCAAATTAATTATTTTACATAGAAAATAATATAGATAAAAAAATAAAATAAAAAAATAGGTTTTTTGGGGATTTTTGAGAATTTCATAAATTTTTATATGCGTTTTTAGGTTTTTTCTATTTTTTGAATTTTCTTTTATATTTTTAGTGATTTTTGGCCTGAAGGTTAGAAATACATAAATACACAAAATATATTTCTTTTGGGAATTTTTCGAAATGTTTCTATATTTTTTATTGGTTTTCTATTACAAATAGGAGTTGATCTTGCACTATTCTATTTTTATGAAGAAGGAAAGGTGGCATAAAATGCGAAAATAAAATTGTAGTGTGATCAAGCATGCACACCGATCCCTATTTTTTTGTGATTTTTTTGCATGGCAACTATTTTTAATAAATAGAAAATGACACACAAGATCACTTGGCCCAACAGGGGTATAATTGTAAATAAAATAAAAAGTGAGGGCTACCATGCAATTTTACCCAAAAGATAACTCTAATAAAAAACTTTATGCATGCCACAAAAATTACAGAAACACACAAGGAGTTCGTTGCAAATTTTACAACAAAAACTTGCCATGCATGTGAATCTGGGGGGACCAAATTTCAATATGCAAAAAGTCTAGGGAGTAACATGCAATTTATCCCAAAGTTTTTAAACTTCATAAAATATTTACAGGACCTTTAAGAAAATACAAAAAGGTAGAGAATGTCAGTGAAATTGTACCATTTAAGCACCCGGATCCGAGCGTTGAGGTGTCATCACGTGTCCTCTCAAGCGGTTGTGATTGTGCACCCCTTCGTTTGAGATCAATAGTCCAGATAAGATCTGGATCACTGTTCTTGATCGAATGGTGGTGAAGGGGCTTGGAAGAACACTCAAGAACTCGATAATGGCGACCTTCGATTCATCTATCCTCGCTCCTCTGACGAGCTTTGTCTTCTCCGATGGGCACAATAGGTAGTTTGGCATCCTCCGCGTGCTCCTGCAAGGTCCAATGGCGACGATCAAGCATGACGTGCTCCGACGAAGGCGAACCACATGGAGAAGCTCCCAGTGGTGGCTGGGGTTCCAGGAGCATCAAATGTCCTGCAAAAGGCCACCAAAAGAACCCCGGGTGTGAGAGTTATCTTCTCGACCCGGGCTTACACAAAACAAAGTGGAGAACGGAATGGAGGGGGAGCTCCGATGAGGTAGCGGCGGAGGATGCTCGAGTCCCTGACCCGCGATGAATCTGGGATGGACAACGGGGTATTTCAATGGAGAACGCGGAGGGGAATGTAATGGCAGGCGAAATGCGGCAATTCGATGGTCGGATCACAGTGAATCAATCCTGGAGCTCGAGCTCCAGAAATTGGGGGTTTTCGATTTACATGTTAACTACTTGATTAAATGACAAAACAAAGATGCTAAATTAAAATTGGCATAAAAGATTACCTAGGAATGCTAGAGAATGAAGCTCAACCAACCTGAGGCAGCCAAGAGCAAGACTTGTCGGCGGAGTTCTAGCGGTGGATGGATGCACCTCCTCCAAGGGATCTCCTCATAGCAAATCACGACCTACTCATGTTGTCACCATGGGGAAGATCACAGGGGTGATCTGAGGGCTGAAACCGGAAGAAGAGCGATCAAAAATCCAAAATGGTTCAGGGGTTGTATTTGTAAGTGGATTTGAATGATTTTCGAGGAGATCTTGCGTGCGATCCAGTAAGAGAAGTGGAGATTCTCGGAGGGTGTGGATGAAGGACGAAGTAGCTGGGGAGATGGTGGTGCTTTCAAGAGTAATGAGTGAATGGAGAGATGTGGAGAAATGGGAGAAGCAGGCGGCCTCGTGACTTCTGACATGTGCCAGAAGGGAGACTAGAAAGTTGACTCAGGTCAACAAAGAATCGTGCATGGTTGGTCCACGTGGACCAACCAGGAAATTCGAAGGAAAAATACCTTGGAAAATGGATATAAATAGAATTCGATTTTATTTTTTTATGTTATAAAATAAGAAATGTTTCTTATTTTCTTTAGTATTTAATGGACATTTTTATTATTTTTAGAGGTGTTTGCTTTCAAATTACTTTTTAGGGTACACATATAGGTATATTTACCTAAGTATTATGTATTTTTATTTTGTTTTGCATTATTGATTTTATTATTTCCTAGTATTATTTTATATATTTATAACTTATTTAGGTGCTTAAATATATTTTTATTATATTTTTCTGATGTATTATATATAGTTAAGTAAATAAGTCTATTTATTATATGGGTATAGATTTGGGTATTTTACCTATGTATTTTCTATTTCATGTTTTACTTTAGTTTTTTCTTGTCTATTTTATTCTAATTTTAATATGTACATATATTATAATAATATTTACAAAATTATAAAAATATAAAATTATAATAATAATAAAGAATACATAAAAGGAATATTTTAATCGGGTGAACTATACAATATGGGTCCAAACCTAACTTCCACTCCTTAACTCCAAAAAATAAGACCTCCTTTATTAATTAGATTATTAAAAATTATATACAATTGGAGGTGATTTTGATATATTTTGAGTTTTTTATTTGGGAGATATGGGTCTGTGGAGTTTGGCTTTTGGAATTTTATTTTGTTTATTAAAATGCATGTTGTATTTTATTTTTTTGTGAAATAAATTTTGTATTGTTCAATATATATTATATACAACTTTCATAGACGAAGTTTTATTATTTGATGTGTAAATAATAAAGAATAAAATAGGTCCCATAAATAATTATTGGCCTATTTCAATAGAGTGATTGCTCTGTATTTTCTGTATACTTAACCGCCGTATCTCCATCTACTTTATTCCTTGTCGACTAAGTCATCATGATGACTAAGTCTCAAAGGCTAGGGTTACTTCAGTGTTATTGACAATTCACTCTTTTTCTTTTCTATCCTTTATTATTTTATTTTGGCGATAAATACAATAAATTTACAGTATTTCATACAGTATTTTATGCAATTTAGTAAGCGTTGTTTGACAAATTAATGATATATGCATGCATTTGGCTAGGGTTTGAAGGCCAAAACGAAAGAATAAAGGTGATAAAATGGAGATTCATCACCCCCCAATACTTGCCTTTGCTAGTCCCTAGCAAACACTTATGCTTCTAAGTGCGGAGAAGAAAATAAAGAAAAGAAAAAGAAAGAACTTGGAATAATTTTCGACTTTTAAACTTGTCTTAATACTATCAAAGTTTGGAGCTCCGAGAAAACCTTTTGATTAATGATATGTTCAGACCCACATAGAAGTTAGGATTTGTGACACAACAGCCTTTAGGTTCCATACTCCTACAATCCAATCCAATTCACAGCCAGGTAAAACCTTCCTCTTAGTCGCATACTCTTGCTACCTTGAAATGATAGAACCGTGTATGTGAAATTGTTTAGCTCTCCCCAGTCAAAACCATTGAACTACTAAGTTTTATGTTCTTCTTATAACTCGTCCTCGTGGAGTCAGATATTTTCTTCTAAGGTCAGGTGCTTCCGATCTTTGCAACCGAATGAGGTAAGGAGATATAAAAATGGGAAGAGAAGATGGAATGGACCAGTGTAGTCTTTATTCCCTTGTGAAGTTGGTCAGTATAACTGGATCCTCACCAAGAAACATGCTTTTTCTGAAGCTCATATTTGTGGAATTTTGGTTGAAGGCTTATTTGAATATTTTCTTTGACTTTGCATGGCTTATGCATTCTTGTTTGTGCCATGGTGGATATAGCATCTTTTGTTCCACCAACTGTTTTGGGGTCTTAGAAAAGTTGCACCGGTAGACCATCCCCATCTGAAACATTATTTCAACTCATCTCCAATATTTAAATATCATTGTTATCAGAAGAAGTGGGTTAGAGTACGAGTGTTGGCAATCCCCAAGAATGGTTCTTGAGCCACCCTTGATGAAGCGGCCTTTCATTGTCCCAACTTAGACTCCAAGATTTTTCAATAGAATGTCTAGGTTGAGCTAAGTGTTAAGTGTGAAGGATATGGAGAGATCCTCAAGCGCATCACGGAAGCGTGAGCGTCGTATCGGATACGACGAAGAACGACTAGTTGCACTAGTTGTTCGGTGCAGCGGAATTTAAAAAAAATTTATTTGATGAAACCACATGATCCAAGAACCATTCTCGGATCGTTTCATCTATAACCACAGCAAGTATAATGCAATACCTCTTGAAGCGTGGTTGATCGAGTCTCTAAGAGAAGAGACCTCCTGTCTCAAGTCCGATCGTCGGAGAGATCGCTTGCGAGCGCGGGGATGAACCGCGGTGTCCTCGCAATCCAAGAAGTTGATCCAAGCGCGGTTGCTCCTGATCTCGTCGCACGAGATCGAACATCTCCTTCGCGGGCGAAGCACTCGAAGTAGACGGAGAACTGCAGAGCGTCGAAGCGGTAGCACGAAGGCGAGGGCGACGACGATTCCCTCCACTAGGGTGGACGGCCACCAAGAGGAAGAGGGAGAGAGGGCTATCGAGTATGAGAAAGAGAGAGAGAGTTTTGCTACAATAGCATGTGTAAAGAGAGAGCCAAGGGTGCCTCTCTATTTATAGGGTTTTGGGATCCATGGATCTCAATCCATGTGTCACATAAAATCAATGGTTGAGATTGATTTATGACAATCCAATGGCCAAGATTGTTGTTGGTAAAAACCAACAACTTGTGATTTTAATTTGATAAAATATATTTGATAAATCAAATAAATATTAATACCAAATCTAAATCAATCAAATAAGAGAGAGAGAAGACAAAGGAGATACTCTCCTTATTTGGTAGAGGGGACGGCCACCAATTCCCCATGGGAATTGAGTGCCGCCCCCCTCATTCCAAATGAGGAGTTCAATCTACTTATTTTTCTCTCTTCTTATTTTACCAACAACAATTTGTTGATATATTAATTCACCAAAATAATTCTCAATTAATTTTGGGAATATTGCAATCTTGACATTGGAATATTGTGAATCAAATTCACAACCCAAAACAAAATGTAATTTACATTTTCAATTAATTAAACAATGTGTATCCAATACACATTAATAATTAATTTACTATATAAATTATATTGAACTCTCTCTAATACATTATAAATCACATTTATAATATATTAGGAATAATTGAATATTACTATCCACATTATTCTTATCCATAATAATTAAATCACATTTAATTATATTGGATAATTTCTCATATCATGATAATTAAATCTCATTTAATTATCAACTTCTCTTTGCTTAGATCTTATGGAATTGTTCTCAAACCATTAAGAACAATTGATATTTCTCCTCAGATACTTGGAGATAAGGACAGGGCGATTGTCATGTTCCACGTATAGTGACTTAGATATTGAGATCAAATCTCATATCCAGATCCCATGGACCTCTCATAGATGCTTGATTAAATCAAGACCGTAAACCTAATCTTCTCATTGCATCTGAATCTCATTCAGATCAATGTCCGGCACATGGACTAAGATTAGGTCACTTCTCTCATGAGAGGAGTCACTAAAATCCAGACCTGTTTCATCACTCCCTCGGAATGGAAGCGTCATGGTTATACAATCGTTTATGATCAAATCACCCTTCAGGTATTCCTAATACCTGCACATCCTGCATACTGGAAGACTCATGATCATCATGAAGATAAAGATCACTTTTACACTGTCATCTTCATAGTCTGATCATTAAGTTTCTCATTCTTGGTCCTTGGGATATGGTACAGATCATATGCTTTCACAAAGCATATATCTTACCTTCAAATTCATATCATGCTTCTAAAGCATGATGACCATGCATGGAATTTGGTCAATCCCAATACCTCATGAGTGAGCTCATGTCTCCCGGTTCACAAGTGAACCTGTATGATCCCTTTGAGAGATCATATTACTCATATGCCCTTACATGCACACCAGCTCGCCGGTGTATAGACCTTGATTAGGTCATCAACCTATTGGTCTGCAAATGTACATGCTCAGACATATAGTAATATATCTGTCTCTGGTCAGAGGATGTTTGCCTGTGATGTGACAGTATTCATCATAGGTCTTTGGTTATCTCGATCTCGTTAAGTCAACTCATTGCCTCAACTAATCTGATACCTCTGAATCAATATTCCCATGCAGAGGACCTGCATCAAGAGGTCGATCAGATATCAGTCTAATGAGATGGGATTGCCATCTCCCACTCAGACTGGAGATCACTACTTGTTAATCATTGATGATGCTTGATGAGAGTCCTCTATCTAACTCCTTAGATATTCATCCAAGCATCAGCCTCTATGATTCAATCATTGAATCAACAGCTGTATGATTATCAAGTTGGCCATGGTACATAACCCTTATTGTACAGAGGGACCTTATAGTGCATTCATTCATTCAATATCAAAAAGGGAGTGAAACAAAATCAATAACTTTTATTGATGAATCATTTATTACAATAACATTTATTGTAGGAATGGTTCGCCTCGGGCTCACATTGCTAACAATCTCCCACTAGCCCTCAGAACCATTCAGGAACAAGCCTTAACCCATACTCATTACATGCTGGTCAAAAACCTTCTGTGTCAGAGGTTTGGTAAGAGGATCAGCAACGTTGTCGGCGGAGGCCACCTTGGTGATGATGATGTCACCACGCTTTTGAATCTCCCGAATGATGTGGTATTTCCTTTCTACGTGCTTGCTCTTCTGATGCCATCTGGGTTCCTTCGCCTGGGCAATGGCTCCCGTGTTATCACAGAGTAGCGGGATGGGAGTATCAGAGGAAACTACGCCAAGCTCCTGGACGAACTTGCGCAACCACACCGCCTCCTTTGCAGCATCCGATGCGGCAATGTATTCGGCTTCTGTTGTTGAATCTGTCGTAGTGTCCTGCTTCTTGCTTCTCCAGCTCACAGCACCACCGTTCAACAGGAACACAAACCGTGATGTCGACTTTCGATCATCAATATCTGATTGGAAGTCAGAATCTGTATATCCCAAGACTTGGAGATCACCATCTCCATAGACCAAGATGTAATCTTGCGTCCGTCTAAGATATTTGAATATGTTCTTTACTGCATTCCAGTGTTGTTCTCCATAGCAGGATTGGTAACGACTTACCACTCCCACTGCATGGCAGATATCTGGCCTAGTACACATCATGGCATACATTAAGCTTCCTACGGCTGATGCATAAGGACATCCAGCCATGGCCTTCTTTTCCTCAACAGTTTGAGGAGCCATTCCTTTAGACAGGTGGATACCATGTCTTAAGGGTAGGAATCCTTTCTTGGAACTATCCATACGGAATCGTTCAAGAATCTTCTTATGTATCCTTGTTGTGACAATCCCAATATCCTCTTCTCTCGGTTTCTGAACAGCTTCAGACCCAAGATGTAAGAGGCTTCTCCAAGATCTTTCATCTCAAAGGTATTGGATAGCCAAATCTTTACACTGGTCATCATCCTTGTATCATTCCCAATGATAAGGATGTCATCTACATAAAGCACGATGAACACAATGGCGCTCCCACTAAGCTTCTTGTACACACAAGGTTCATCAGGATTCTGCACAAAATCATAACTCTTTATGGTTTCGTCAAATCTGATGTTCCAGCTACGAGAAGCTTGCTTGAGCCCATAGATGGATTTCTTCAGCTTGCATACTTTGCCATCCTCAGTTATGAAGCCCTGGGGCTGCTCCATGTAGATATCCTCCTCGAGGTATCCATTGAGGAAAGCTGTCTTGACGTCCATCTGCCAGATGTCGTAGTCAAGATATGCAGCTATAGCTAGTAGTGCCCTGATGGATTTAAGCATAGCCACAGGAGAGAACGTCTCATCGTAGTCGATGCCATCTCTCTGTGTGTAGCCCTTGGCTACGAGCCGTGCCTTGCAAGTCTCTACTTTCCCATCAGGTCCCCTCTTTCTCTTGAAGATCCATTTGCACCCAATGGGTTTTACCCCTTTAGGTGGATCCTCTAGGGTCCATACACCATTCTTATGCATGGAGTCAATTTCTGACTTCATTGCTAGCATCCATCTATCCATGTCATGATCCATGAGTGCTTCATCAAATGAAGTAGGATCACTGTCAGTTTCACCTGACACATGGAATCCATACCTTTCAGGTGGTGCAACCACCCTTGAACTCCTTCGAAGAGGTATGGGTGTTCATCTTTATTTATCTCTTCAGTTTCTGGTTCAGGAAGCTCAGAGTCCTCGAGGGACTCAATGAGTTCCTCTACTTCACTTTTATCTTGACCATTAAGGAAATCATCTTCCAGAAATTTCACATCTCTAGAGACAAAAACCTTTTGGGTCTCAGGGTCATAAAGTTGGTATCCAATACCATCTTTAACATACCCAATGAAGTAGCACTCACGAGAGCGAGATTCCAGCTTACTTGCATCCACATTCTTTGCATGGACCAAGCAACCCCAAACCCTCAAGTGATTAACACTAGGGTTTGGTTCCATACCAGAGCTCATGAGGAGTCTTAGGTACAGATTTGCTAGGAATCTTATTCAGGATATATATTGCAGTCTCTACTGCATATCCCAGAAACTAAGTGGTAAATGTGCTTTACTCATCATTGAACGAACCATATCCATGATGGTTCTGTTGCGTCTTTCAGCAACACCATTAAGTTGGGAGTTCCAGGAGTAGTGAGATTGGAAATAATTCCATTCTTTTTAAGGTATTCCTTAAATTCATCTGATAGGTACTCACACCTCGATCAGATCGAATTCGTTTAATCTTCCTATTGGTTTGGTTCTCAACCAAAACCTTGAACTCTTTGAACTTTTCAAAGGTTTCAGACTTATGACGTAATAGGTAGATAAACCCGTATCGCGAATGGTCATCAATAAATGTCAAATAATATTGATATCCATTTCGAGTCGCGGTACTGAAGGGACCGCATACATCAGTATGTATTAGGTCAATAACTACCTTCACATCTTGTAACCTTGTTACGAAAAGGCATCCTAGTCATTTTACCTCAAATACAATGTTCACAGGTAGGTAAAGGCTGAACCTGTAGAAAATCCAAAGGTCCATCCTTTATCAATCTATTGATCCTATCAACAGATAAATGACCAAGCCTTTGATGCCAAATCATGTTTGAATGATTTATATTACTCCTGGGATCTTTTAGGGTTTTTATTAGTGGTTGTAACATTCATGACATGCTCATTAATGCACAATTCATAGAGTCCTCCAGAAGTCAAAATACCCTCTGCAATATATTTTTCATAATGATTTATGACTAATTTATTACAAAATAGGAATGAATATCCACTTCTAACTAGCTTAGATACAGATATCAAATTCCTTCTACTTCAGGTACATAAAGACACTCTTTAAGTACTAGGACTCTTCCACTAGATAATGATAGTCTGCAGGTCCCGACGGCGACTGCTGCAACACTTGCATCAGATCCCATCTGGATGACTATCTCCCCTTCCTCAAGTTGTCTAGTTTCCTGAAACAAATGCAACAATTGCATACATGAACAGAAGCACCAGAATCAACTACCCAACTTCCTTCTCATCCAACGAGAAAGCTGGTTTCAATGATAAGAGTAGATTTCATACCTGCTGGGGCTTTACCTTTGTCGACCGACTTCAGGTAATCTGGGCAATTACGCTTCCAGTACCCCGGCTTCTTGCAGTGGTGACAAACGTCGGTTTTCTTCGACGCCATTAAAGTGGATGCATTGGAAGATGAGGCAACACCTTGTCCTTTCTTCTTTCTCTTCTGGGTCGGGCCCTTCCGAGAACCTTGCTTCGACCGCGCTTCCCTTTGACCTGTGCAACCATTGCAGTGCCAGAGGGACCATCTTTCTTCATTACGTCTTCTGCAGACTTTAATGCAGCAAGAAGCCCAGCATTTGTCAAGTTCCAGCTTATTCATGTGGAATGACACTACAAAGTTATTGAAAGATTTGGGCAATGACAGCAGAATGAAATCAGATTGCATATCTGCATCCATCGTCGCCCCAGAGTTTCAAGCTCTGACAAGTACCCAAACCTTTTGAGCACATGATCGCGGACCGAGGTCCCTTCCTGCATCTTACAGCGAAGAAGATCTTTCATAACATTGTACCGCTGGGTGCGGTTAATGTCACCAAACATATCCTTTAGATTCTGCATGATATCCTGGCAAGTGCTCATCTCCACATGTTGCTTCTGAAGAACATTGGAGAGAGAACCTAAGATATAGCACCTAGCCAAGACATGATCTTCATCATACTTGTCATTATATGCTTTGGTCTTCCTTAGATTTAGGGTTTTCAAGTTTGTTATCATGGAGCACATAACTGATGTGCTCTGCTGAAAGCACAAGCTCCAAATTACGGATCCAATCCGAGTAATTTGGTCCGGTCAATTGGTTGACCTCTAGAAGCCTATTCAGTGGGTTCATGGCCTTCATTTTCTGAAATTGAGAATGCACTATATTAGAACATATAATCATATATTCAATTTAATTTTATTTGATTAAGGCATTTTAAAATCAAATTAGTCTTGCTATGTCAACTATGAAAGTTTATTCCCTTATTCACTTTCAAAGTAGGAGATATACTTACCAATATATCTCAAGCAAGAACTGGGATCTCCTCTTTATCATTGTCATATCCCAATAATATGAGAACCTATGACTCTGATAAAGAGAAGCGGGAACACATTCCACCTTGCAAGTCCAACTTGCATTTCCCAATTCGGTCTTTAATACCCGAGCCCACCACCCCTAAGGTGATGTTGACTCGTCATTAATTGAATCAACCGTCAACAGGAATACAACTCGCTATGCGCAATCCAATATCGCCCCAATAATATGAGGACCCGATATTGGGTCACTACGCATACGTCCTTACTCTTTCGAGAAGCGACGAGCCCGATCCAAACGGATCATATGTGGGAGCTGTCACTTCGGACAGGCGTCTCCCACATATAATATTTGGCGACGAAACCCTTTGCTTGACGGGAGACCATGGATGTCACTTATGTGATCCTCCATCTCTTACCTATAAATTTAATTAATTACTATGAATCTCATTCATATAATTAAATTCTTCCAAGGGAATTATTAACTCTAATCATATTAGAGTATTCTCAATTGGATATAATTAACTTAATCATATTAAATTAATTATCAATCCAATTTAATCAATCAAACTTAATTTTATGCTTGAATATACATATATGATATTATTCTCAAAGTACGTATTAATTCGAATTTTAATAATTAGAAAAATACATCATAATCCCTCGGACATTATCCCGGCCCTACCCGCTGTCATGGCCAGTACCGACGGGAGTAGGGCGGACCACATACGTTGCAACCCGCTGACCCAGCGATCCCCGACTAGACACCCTATCCACCTCGGGAAAGGATAATGCCAAATTGATTATTTTGTACTTGAGATGATCATCGGTTTTCAACCGAAATTATACCATATAGTAATCAAAACAATTTTGATTTTAAGGAAATTTGCTAGGCAAATTCCCAAGTCCTATTCAAGCAAAAAGTTTGATGATTGTAATTCCAATTAAGGTTTAGATCAAATCTAATCAACTAATTGGTTGGGGCCAAGTCAATTAGGCAAATAATCATGTTTCAATATTTCACAAATATTTTTCAAGATTATTTTACGAAATTAACAATTAATTTCTCTAATTGACAATCACTTGGTTCTAGATTAGGAAAGCAATTTCAGCAGTGACCCCTACTTACTAAAATTGACATATCTCAATCATATTGAATCCAAATTAAGCAAAGTCAATTTCTAAAGTTTGCTAATTTGATTTAGGACAGAACCTAAGTGGTGTTTCACGCATTTCGAGGCAAGTCCAAACAGTAATTAACATTTTAATCACGTTCAGATTCACAGTTCCCGCAACAGTGTATACATGTCCATTAAAACGACCATATCTCGAGCATACGAAATCCGATTTACGCAAACTCAGATCCTATGGTTTCCTTATTTAATGGGGAACGTAATCCAAGTATAAAATTCGTGTTTAAACAATTTAAACAGTGTCAGAATTTATTTACTAAACAGAATCTGCGAAATCAAATGCGATGAAAACTTTCGCGACCTAAACGAACCCAAGTTGTCCTTGGTTAGCGAATCACTATTCGAAACCGTCGACCTAAGGCTCTGATACCACTTGAAGGATATGGAGAGATCCTCAAGCGCATCACGGAAGCGTGAGCGTCGTATCGGATACGACGAAGAACGACTAGTCGCACTAGTTGTTCGGTGCAGCGGAATTTAAAAAAAATTTATTCGATGAAACCACATGATCCAAGAACCATTCTCGGATCGTTTCATCTATAACCACAGCAAGTATAATGCAATACCTCTTGAAGCGTGGTTGATCGAGTCTCTAAGAGGAGAGACCTCCTGTCTCAAGTCCGATCGTCGGAGAGATCACTTGCGAGCGCGGGGATGAACCGCGGTGTCCTCGCAATCCAAGAAGTTGATCCAAGCGCGGTTGCTCCTGATCTCGTCGCACGAGATCGAACGTCTCCTTCGCGGGCGAAGCACTCGAAGTAGACGGAGAACCGCAGAGCGTCGAAGCGGTAGCAACGAAGGCGAGGGCGACGACGATTCCCTCCACTAGGGTGGACGGCCACCAAGAGGAAGAGGGAGAGAGGGCTGTCGAGTATGAGAAAGAGAGAGAGAGTTTTGCTACAATAGCATGTGTAAAGAGAGAGCCAAGGGTGCCTCTCTATTTATAGGGTTTTGGGATCCATGGATCTCAATCCATGTGTCACATAAAATCAATGGTTGAGATTGATTTATGACAATCCAATGGCCAAGATTGTTGTTGGTAAAAACCAACAACTTGTGATTTTAATTTGATAAAATATATTTGATAAATCAAATAAATATTAATACCAAATCTAAATCAATCAAATAAGAGAGAGAGAAGACAAAGGAGATACTCTCCTTATTTGGTAGAGGGGACGGCCACCAATTCCCCATGGGAATTGAGTGCCGCCCCCTCATTCCAAATGAGGAGTTCAATCTCCTTATTTTTCTCTTCTTATTTTACCAACAACAATTTGTTGATATATTAATTCACCAAAATAATTCTCAATTAATTTTGGGAATATTGCAATCTTGACATTGGAATATTGTGAATCAAATTCACAACCCAAAACAAATGTAATTTACATTTTCAATTAATTAAACAATGTGTATCCAATACACATTAATAATTAATTTACTAATATAAATTATATTGAACTCTCTCTAATACATTATAAATCACATTTATAATATATTAGGAATAATTGGATATTACTATCCACATTATTCTTATCCATAATAATTAAATCACATTTAATTATATTGGATAATTTCTCATACATCATGATAATTAAATCTCATTTAATTATCAACTTCTCTTTGCTTAGATCTTATGGAATTGTTCTCAAACCATTTAAGAACAATGCTATTTCTCCTCGGATACTTGGAGATAAGGACAGGGCGATTGTATTGTTCCACGTATAGTGACTTAGATATTGAGATCAAATCTCATATCCAGATCCCATGGACCTCTCATAGATGCTTGATTAAATCAAGACCGTAAACCTAATCTTCTCATTGCATCTGAATCTCATTCAGATCAATGTCCAGCACATGGACTAAGATTAGGTCACTTCTCTCATGAGAGGAGTCACTAAAATCCAGACATGTTTCATCACTCCCTCGGAATGGAAGCGTCATGGTTATACAATCGTTTATGATCAAATCACCCTTCAGGTATTCCTAATACCTGCACATCCTGCATACTGGAAGACTCATGATCATCATGAAGATAAAGATCACTTTTACACTGTCATCTTCATAGTCTGATCATTAAGTTTCTCATTCTTGGTCCTTGGGATATGGTACAGATCATATGCTTTCACAAAGCATATATCTTACCTTCAAATTCATATCATGCTTCTAAAGCATGATGACCATGCATGGAATTTGGTCAATCCCAATACCTCATGAGTGAGCTCATGTCTCCCGGTTCACAAGTGAACCTGTATGATCCCTTTGAGAGATCATATTACTCATATGCCCTTACATGCACACCAGCTCGCCGGTGTATAGACCTTGATTAGGTCATCAACCTATTGGTCTTGCCAAATGTACATGCTCAGACATATAGTAATATATCTGTCTCTGGTCAGAGGATGTTTGCCTGTGATGTGACAGTATTCATCATAGGTCTTTGGTTATCTCGATCTCGTTAAGTCAACTCATTGCCTCAACTAATCTGATACCTCTGAATCAATATTCCCATGCAGAGGACCTGCATCAAGAGGTCGATCAGATATCAGTCTAATGAGATGGGATTGCCATCTCCCACTCAGACTGGAGATCACTACTTGTTAATCATTGATGATGCTTGATGAGTCCTCTATCTAACTCCTTAGATATTCATCCAAGCATCAGCCTCTATGATTCAATCATTGAATCAACAGCTGTATGATTATCAAGTTGGCCATGGTACATAACCTTATTGTACAGAGGGACCTTATAGTGCATTCATTCATTCAATATCAGAAAGGGAGTGAAACAAAATCAATAACATTTTATTGATGAATCATTTATTACAATAACATTTATTGTAGGAATGGTTCGCCTCGGGCTCACATTGCTAACAAAGTGTGTGGTTTCCAGTCAAGTCATTGTCTCAAGAGTCGTACGAATGATTTGAAGGGTTCTATTTAGGCACTTTGAACTGGCTCATGAATAAAGATTTATGGAATCTAAAGAATTAAGTCAAAGTGACCTGAAGTATCTCCAATTCCAATCCTCAAATGGTTCCTCTGAAATTACGTATATTAAGGTCTTCCTAAAGCTCCAATCTTCAGACTTTACTTGGAATTGTTCAATTGCCTAAATTATTCCGAAAAGTGCTCATGATGTGCACAATGCAAAAATGTTTTTATGATGACATTTTCAATTTTAACCTTTTTTTTGGATTTTTGAAAAAGATGAGTTATATGCATTTTTTTGTTAATTATTTTTTTAAAACATTTTTGTTAAATTTAAAAATATTTTTGCTAATATTTTTGTATTTTTAGTTTTGCAAATGTTATGTGATTTTTGAAACAAAAGTTTTTGGACAAAAACTAGGTACAAATATTTACGTGGGGAGTATCTTATTTTTACAAGAATTAGGGTTCTTTAAGAATTTTACAAGGGGTAAGTGATCATTTTTATAGATATTTATATACATTTGCTACAATATTTAAGAGTGATGTATATATTCCTCAGATTTATTTGAAAATGATTTTATCACATGTTTTTGGAAAATATAGTCCAAAATAATCTTTATAAAGATATTTTACAAACATTTAGGTAAATTTGTAAATTATTTTTCAAAGGATTTTCAAATAGTATAAATAGATTTTTCAAAAATATTTTTACAACCATTTTCTAAACATTTGCAAATCATTTTTCAAACATTTTTTATTTCACACAAAGAGAATAAATTTTACAAACAAAATATTTTACAAAGGTTGAAAACATTTTACAAAATATTTTTCAAACAATTTTCAAAATATTTCTTAATTGGGTTTTCAAATTATTTTCCAAATATTTTGTAAAGAATTTTTACCTGTTTTATAATCAGTATTGTAAAAAAATTGAAGAATAATTTACATCATTTTTATTAAATAATTAAATGGATTTGTATATAGATATTTACAATGTTTTAGCCATATTTATTGAAACTACAAAAGTACGAGTTATGACTAAAATATATACAAAGTATATATTGACCCCCTATACTTAGCCTGAGTTATGTCCTTACATATCAAAGAGAAAGGAAGGCATAACTCGTACTAAGTATAGAGAAGTCTATGCTACAATGACTAAAGAATTAGAAGTCCATCGTCCCCCTATTCCTAGGATCAATTAATCTTAATTATAGCGGTTTGTTTTACCCAATGCAGTGAGGGTTGAGGGCAGGAAACGAATAAATAACTCAATGGCTCGACCTATCCCCCCCTATACTTAGGGTAAAATATCCCTAAGTATAGAAAGATGTCAAAAGTTGAGGATATAGGTGAGGGATCAAAGAATGAGCACCCAAATGTATTCATACCCCCAATACATAGGATGAAGCATATCCTGAGTATAGCAGTGATGTATGGGGTGAATACAACCTTTCGGAAGAATCAAAGAATAGAGAAGGAAAAGAAGAAAAGAAGGAAAAGGAAAATGATTAACTACTCAAAAATACTTTTGTTGGCTTTGTCTGCGTGAATTACTGATGTCGATGTAAGTTCTTCTTTGTAGAACACCTGGATTGAATCGACCACGGACAGAAACGTGTCATGTTCGAGATACGGCTTTAACAGTTGTTCGTTGATCACAATGGTTGTGCGTCAGCTGATAGTTCGGATATGACAATGCTTCCATTGTCACGTACTTTTTTAACTATGAACGGCCATGTCCACTTGCTCTTCAATTTCCCTGGGAATAGTTTGAGCTTTGCATCAAAAAAACCAAACCTTCTGTCTTGGGTCGAAGGTCTTGCATCGGATGTCCTTATCATGCCACTTCTTAACCGTTTCTTTATACATTAGGTTGTTGTCCTATGCATACTCACAAATTCAAGGAGTTGAATCAGATCCACCTTTCTGTTCTTGCTTCCCTTCTTGTAATCCAAATTGCATATGTTGATTGCTCATAATGATTTGTGAATAGGTTCTATAGGCAGATGGCATGGCTTTCTATATACTAGGCATTCCTAACGGCGACATGTACGTGGTCTGATAGGCCCATAGTACTGAGTCTAGCAATTGTGATCAATTCTTCCTGTCGAAGCATACTAATTTCTGCAATATTGTCTTTATCTTCCTAATTGAACATTCGGCTAGGCCATTAGATTGTGGGTGGTATGGAGATGTGACACAGTGTTCAATGCAGAATTTTTGTGTTAGTTTCTTCACCTCTCTGTTGACAAAGTGGCTACCCCCATCAAATATAAGAATTTTGGGGATCCTAAACCTTGCAATGATGTGATATTTGAGGAATAGGCAGAGGTATGAATGTCGGCAGCTCGGGCTGCGATGGCCTCCACCCAATGACTTACGTAGTCGACAACAAGAAGAATATACTCAAAGCCCTGATTGTTAGGGAACATGCCCATGAAATAAATGCCCCAGACATCAAATACGTCAGAAATTTGCATGTACTTCTGAGGCATTGTGCCTCTCATTTTGATGGTGCTTCCCAGTCACTGACAGTCAGTGCAATGCTTGACAAAATCATCTGAATCTCTGAATAGAGTCAGCTACCAAAGGCCGCATTGTAGGACTTTCGCTGTCGTTCTTCTGCAATGGTGTCCTCCTGATTCTTTGGAGTGATAATGCTCGAGGATACTATGGACTTCCTCCCAAGGAATGCATCTTCTCCAAATGCAGTCAGCTCCCTCTTGAAAGAGATATGGATCCTCCCACTGGTAAAAATCGATGTCGGATTAGAATTATTCTCTTTTCAGCTTAGGCCAATCTGGTGGAGTTTTCTTGGATAAAAAGATAGTTCACAATATCGAGGAACTAAGGGAGTGCATTTACTGACAGGATGGCCTCATCTGGAAAAGTTTCAGTAGTCGGAAGTACGCTTCGTGCAGGAGTGTTTGAGTCTGGAAGTCTTGACAAGTGATCGGCCACCACATTTTTAACTCCAGTTTTATCACGAATTTTAAGATCAAAATCCTGGAGCAGAAGGATCCATTTGATTAACGTGGTTTGTCATCCTTCTTGGCTTGAAGATACCTAATGGCCGAGTGATCTGTATACACAGTGACTTTGGATCCAAGCAAATGGGATTTGAATTTTCCAGCGTGAATACTACTGCTAGCATCTCTTTTTCAGTGACAGTTTAGTTTCTTTATGCTTCATCAAGAGTTTTGTTAGCATAGTAAATAGCAAATGGAATATGATATCTCCTCTATCCTAAAACTGCTCCAGTGGCATAATCAGAAGCGTCTATCATGATCTCAAATGGTTGAGACCAATCTGGCGATTGAAGGACAGGGGCCTAAATGATTATTTCTTTCAACTGAGTAATGGCTTGGAGGACTCTGTCATCGACAATGAAATCAGCCTCCTTGCCTAAGCGCTTAATCTGGGGTCAGGCGATTTTTCTGAAATCCTTGATGAATCGTTAGTAGAAGCCGACGTGCCCTAAAAATGACCTGATCTATTTTAGATTGGTAGGTGGCTCTAATTCAAAATTACTTCCACCTTTGTAGGGTCGACCTCCATGCCATGTTTTGGGATGATATGGCCTAGCACAATGCCTTTGGTCAACATAAAATGGCTCTTCTCCCATGAGAGCACAAGATTCACTTCACATCATCTTTTTGGAACTCAGTCCAGATAAGATAAGCACTGATCAAAGTTGTCTCTGTAGATCGAGAAATCATCCATGAAGACCTTGCGAAAACTTCCATCCATATCGGCAGATACTGCCAACATGCATCGCTGGAACGTCACTGGAGTGTTACACAACCCGAATGGTATTCTGCGGAAGGCATATGTCCTGAATGGACAGGTGAAGTTGTCTTCTCTTGATCTTCAGGGGTAATGGCGACTTGACTGTAACCAGAGTATCCCATCCAAGAAACCGGAAAGTATTCCTTTAAGGTCAGTCTCTCGACTATCTGGTCGATGAAGGGGTGTGGAAAATGATCTTTCTTGGTTGCTAAATTAAGACTTCTGTAATCCACACAGATGTGCCCTGATGTTGAAACTCGGGTTGTGATCTCCTCACCCTTTTCATTCTTGATCATGGTGATCCATGACTTCTTTGGGTACAACGTGTAGGGGACTCACCCATTTTGAGTCAAGGATGGGATAGATAAATCCCGCATTGCACCATTTCATTATCTCATTCATCACTACCTCTCGCAAGTTTGGATTTAATCTGTGATGTAACTCGTGAGAGGGTTTGCTGTCTTCTTCTAGGTATACGTGATCCAATCATAGGGAAGGATTTATCCCATGGAGATCATAAATTTTGTACCTATGGCCTTGCGGTTTCTTTCAAGAACCTCAAGCAGATGAGATTCTTGTTCACCAGTTAGATGTGAATTGATGATTACAGTAAACATGTTCGGCTCACCCGCAAGGAAGGCATACTTCGTGTTTGCTGGAAGTGGATTGAGCTCAGGTGGGGATTCGTTTAGCTTAGTGGTGACTTCTGCTACTAAGTAAGAAGATGGTGTTGGATCTTTCATCGGTTGTGTGTCCACCATAAGCATCGTAGGCTCTAAGTGTAGTGCTGCATAGAATTATTCAATTACTAACTCTTTTTTGCAGAAATTTTCAATAATTTCCTCTTGCTTTGCCATGGTCAGGTGGCCATGAATATACTCATAAGGCAAGTCAACAATAATCTCATCTTCTAGGACATCTGGGAATTCGATTGTGTTGTCAAGGGTTTGTCCCTGTAGAGAGGAATGACTGGTCTCGATATCATCCATAAACAAATTTGTATCGTGGATCTCAGCCAAAAAGTCACAATCTTCTATTCATTGATCTGTTGGCTCATTCTCATCTGATGCAGATGTTGAAGGTTTGGGCATTTGGATCGTCTCAATCGGCACCTTGTCACTATTTGAACAGAATGTTATCTGACCAGTGCCATAGTTTACCACTGCCTCAGTTGTTCAAAGGAATGGCCATCCACGGATGATTAGGGTATGCAAAAGAGGAGCTGAAGTGTCCATGTCTAGGACAATGAAGTCTGCAGGGAACTACTTTCTCTGAATGTTGACGACGACATAATTCCAAAATTCCTCAGGGCTGCCTAATGGATGTGTCTGCAAACTACAGAATCATTCTTGTGGATTTGAGCGGTCCCGACCCAAATTCCTTGAGCACTGATATAGGCATTAGGTTGATTAAGGACCCAGTTTCAAGTAGAGTTCGGTCGAACTCTTTGTTAAACATCTGGCTTTTGACTAGAGGAGCTCCCATGTCCTTCTTCTTTGTTCGGAGATTGTGGATTGCCTTTATTGTAGTCGCGGTGAGGATGTGCTTCACATTTCTTTCACGAGCTTTTCGTAGTTGTCTCTTGGAGGTACATGCTTCCTCTAGACCTTTCTTGATATTCGGCATGTACTTGATGGCTTTGAGCAAAGGCATTTCAAGAACAAGATTTTGAATTATTTCCAAGACATCGGAATCATAAAAGGAAGTTTTCAAATTTTTATTTTTTTGTATTTTTTCATAGCATCCGGAAATGGGATGTTTACAAAATCAAAAGTAGAAATGGATATGTATTCTTAGTTACAACAAAATCGGTGCCCTCATAAGGTTGTACAAGTGTACGACTAAAATGAGAATGGTCATCCAAGAAAGGAGGGCATCCAAAATCTTCAAGCAAAGCTCCATCGGCTAGCTTTTTGGGTGCAGTTTCCTCCAATGCAGGCTGGCTGGTACTTCGGCTACTGCTGGTGGTGCTTTCTTTTTGGTATTTTTACTTTTGCTGATTTTTTTGAATTTTTGGTGGTGCTTCTCCTTCTTCTACTTCCTCACCCGGTTTGGCTGCTAGTCCGGCTAATGCAGAAGAAGATGATGACTCCCCTGTGGTTGCTTTATTCTTCTCCTTGCAAGTGGCCAATGGCTGCAAGGTCATACCGCTCCTGAGAGTGACAGTATTAGATAAAAACAAATCATGCACATCTGACTCTGTAAGATCAGTGGGGCATTCACAGACTACATGCTCTTTCTTTTTGAAATTATTTGGGTTCGCCTCCACTTGTGCTGAAATGGAGGTCTTAGTGGCGGTGAAATCGTCTAACTTCTAACTGAGGTCTGCAAGGCCCTTGACAAGCTAGGCCAAGCAGTCCAAGGGTCACAGGAGGTGCAACCTCAGGAACCTCGATGTGCTGCTGACGCTGGTACGACTGATGGTACTGAGACTGCTGATTGGGATACTGAGAATGGTATTGAGGAAAAGGGTGATTCTGATGGTACTATTGAGGAGGGTGTTGTTGATAGGGCACAACCGGGTACTGTTGGTACTATCGGTACTGCGGTTGTTGGTATTGGTTATGTCTCCAATTGCCATGGAATTGTGCAGACTGCTAGTGTTGTTGGTGTTGCTGCTGGCTGTTCTAGACAAACCTCCCTCCTTGCTATTGAGGGAACTGGCGGGAGTTGGCGACCTGACCCTACTGAGGTCTTCCTGAATGGGTCGGTTGCGCATCATTTGACTATATGCCATTCACCTCTTGAATAAGAAGTGATGGAGAGGAGAATTGCTCTGGAATGTACCAGGGCTCTGGCTGGTAGACGACCAGCTGTTGTTGTGACTGCTGAGGAGTTGTTAGCTCTAGGTCTTGCATGTAATAGACGTACTGAACTACTGGCTGAGGCTGACTTGGCTGAGGAGGTTGTGGCTATGCATGTTCCTTCATCTCAGCTGGAGTCATTGCTGATGCAAACACAGAGTTGAAGGAGCTGATTGTACTCACCAGCAGCTCCAGCTACTTGGTGATTTGATCTAGTTTGTCCAGGTTCTTTGTGCTCTATTCGATCACAACCAGTTTCTCTAAGTCTTGTGATCATTTCTCGATGATGTCTACTTTGGACAGGTGGCTCCCAATAATGCTCAAATTGGAGCTCTCATCCCTATCTGGTTCATGGGATGCTGGTTTTTGAACAGATTATTGCTGGTGGTGATAGGCATGGGACGATGATAAAGAGAATTCTCCTTCTGCCATTTCTTCAAATATCTGCTAGATGATGTCCTCATCTTTGTTTAAGTGGGAGCCGCCACATGCTGCATCCACAAGTTTCTAACTTTATATAGTGAGTTTCTAAAGAAATATTGGACCAGGCTAGTCATAGGGATCTCATGATGGGGACACTTTTCTAGTAGTTTAGTGAACCTCTCCCAGGCCACATGAATAGATTCGTGCATGGTTTGGGTGAAGGTTGCTATGTAAGCACGCATCTGATTGAGTCGTCAAAGCAGATAGTACTTTGTATGAAGGCTGACTTCAATTCTTTTTAGGTGGTGACGACCTTCCCCAAGTGGGTGATCCAATGAAGGGATTTATATTGAAGGCTGAAGTGGAATGCCGTCATCTTCACTACCCTAAAAGGTATACCAGGGTAGTAAGTTGTGCTGCATATGCGCTCGAACTGTTGTAGATGAATGTAGGGTTCTTCATTTGCATTTCCCTTGAAGATAGGCAGGAGTGCCAATAGCTGAGGCTTCAATTCAAAATGGGCATGGATTGCTAGAATCTGGATCCATTTGGTGACATGCCCCGCCCCAGGATTACATGTTTCTTTTAGAGTCGTCTTGGGCCGCTCCACTCTTGGCTCATCTATGTTTCCTCCACCCCCACCTTCAGGATTTTCTTCGAATCCTCCTCGATTTTCTATCCTTTCCCTCAAATCATTGAGCATGTCCTGGATGGCAACTTGTGCTAAAGCCTAATCCGTTAGTTGCTGCCTGATGGCTTGAATAGAAGCAAGGATCTGAGCATTCCCAGCATTCTGATCCTGTTGCGGACACTGATCTGGCTGAGGTGGTGGTTGTGGTCCCTTCCCCTTTCCTTTGGGACCAATCTCCTTTTCTGACCCTGAGTCTGATTCTATCATGACTTTTGGCTCTAGATTTGCAAATGGAGTAATGCCATGACCAGTCTATGTGGATGCACCATAAGTAGCAAATCGATCTGTGTTAAGGTCAACACAGAATTTCATTAAGGATGGCTATGTATATGGAGTGAAATAAATTACCATCCAAAATAGACAGGTTTCGGGATGAGAGTGATCTCGATTTATTGGAGAAGACAGAGAGTGTGGATATCGGTCCACGGAGTTTGAACTGGATTCTTGGGAATCGCCAAAATTATTGGAGGTGACGAGCACATGGAATCGATGTTGGTGTCGACGGGGTCCCCCACTAAGCCAATCCATATGTCGCCATCTCGACGGTCAAGAGGAGATCGAGTTTAGAAGAATGATACGGGGGTCAAGCAAGAAATAAAGGGAGTGTAAAATAGTAGAAGGCTCCAAATGTGTGGAGGATCAAATAGGGAATTAAAGAAAGTGAGAAAAAAGGCATACACTGTGTAGGACTGATCTTTGGTCCTTAATCCAATTCAAACAAACACAAAACAAGGATTGGTTCACCCACTCAATACTTGTAAAGACGTCAAAGTTCAGCTATTTTTATCTTTTTAATTTTATTACTATTTTTAGGGAATCTTATCATGAGTCCTTAAGTACACTAACCCTATAGGAGTGTGTGTACTGCTAGGCAAGAGACCCGTACTTGTTCCACCTCCTTTGTAACCCGTGGTCTGTGTGCTTAAAGGTCCTTGATCTTGTGCCAGGTTGGCTACTCAGCCAAAGAAATAGAAAGAAAGCCAATGGGCAAAACCACTACTTCGGTCCTCGCTCGCAACAGAATCACCCGTGAGCATGCAAGGGCCTACTCGGACGCAAACCGATGATATAGACACACCTGTGAGGGCGTGGACTAAGCTCAGTATTTCAGACCAAGTCGGATGCTCCACACAAGGCGGGAACACCATGCTCGACTAATCCCTACTAGGTCACATACGATAGAAGCGCTAATACTTCACCAACCCAGGTAATAACCAATGCGCCACAGATCGGGATTTGGGCTCTTATCCTTAGTGGGTCACGCCTCACTCTATCTGATGTGTACCTGAAAACAGTGTGGGCTTTATGAACCACAAACAATGAATGGTTCGTTACGAATCTTAACTAAGATCAAGTTTATTTGGTAGTCACTTTTTATAATTTGGATTTTCAATTTTTTTGAGTATTTTTCAGAGCAAGCTACCTACTAATATTTTTATTTTATTTTTCCTTTATGTCCTAAGTGATATAAACACAGGGGAGAGTGGACGGAAAAGTCTTGCAAGTCGCCACTATGATGGGGATCTCACCTTAGTGACTAATGATGCATGCAAAGATAGAGTTACTTACAGTGCTTCCCAGCTCTCTCCATGCAGAATGCAAGGCAGAATTGAAATATTTACACTATATGGCGCTATGCAAAAGCGAGAGAACGTCCTAAACAATAGCTACTATTGTCGAGAAAAAAACAAATGCCAACTACTCAGAAATGAGATCCAAAAGTCCAGTCTCTAGAGTACATCGGTGTCGGCCACATCAAATCCTGCAAGCGTTGAATAGCACTCCTCTCGGTGCTCGATCTCAAGTCCAAATATTTGACAATTAATTTTTGACTAAGTCCAAGCGTGTATCACTATAGGTGCATGCAATATTGTTAGGTCTTTGGACCTAGCTACCGAGTTAAACAACCTACTATCTAAAGGCTCACTCAAAGAAAACAAATAGAAACAAAGGCGGAAAGCTGAAATCATGGGAAATAAAAAAAAGGCAGCAAAAACACGAAAAATTCGGTACGAGGCCCCCGGGTGAACAGGCACCCGGGCACTAGACCTCGCATAGTGTAGAGAGTAATGTCCAAGTTAATTACAAATTATTTGTAGAAAAATTAAAGTTCTCTCTCTCATTAAAACAAAAAATGTTGTGCTCAATGCTGCTCTTGTCCTCCTTCCCTACTCTTCTTTCTTGCTCTTTCATGGTCAGCTCAAAGAGAAGAAAGCCCACCTCCACTCGCCTCGGGTTCACCCACCTCCTAAGAGGTAGTCATCGTAAAGTGGTCCCTCGCAAGAAAGATCAAGAAGAAAATTGAATTAGAACAGTAATATAATGATCAAAGAATAAATTGTAAAAAAATGTAAATAAAAAGGACATATATACATACAGAAAATAAAATGTGCTACAATTTGTGGCTCGGCAACAACGACGCCCTTTGAAACAGCTGCCGGGACATAGCGAGGGTCTAAGAGAAGTCAAACTTGTCACTGGGGCGACTGCTCACAAAATCCTGGACCGTCTCAATAATCAACCCACAATAAGATATCAAATAATAAAAGCAGTGTGGATTAAAATTTATTATAAACCCTACTATAAAATGTGTATAGTGACAAGTGAAGTAGGGTGTCGAACACGGGGAACACACAATGTAGCGCTATATATTATTTATAAATAAGTAATATAAGTATATGTGTATATATAACTATGCTCAATATTTACCAAATGAAGTGGGTTTTTTATTTTTATTTTTTAGTTAATAATAATTGTTATATCTATATTTTTTATAATTTTATATTTTGATTTTTTATATTTTCATATTTTCTTTTTCTTTTAATTTATACTATAGATATATATAGTCTATATATAAATTATAGGCTAGGGTAGAAATAAATATCAATAAAAATAGTCAAAACAAGAAAAATAAAGTCTTTGGGGTTCTAAATATTTTTTTTACTATTTTTGTGATTTTTTTAAGAATTTTTGCTAATATTTAAATATCTTAAAGTCAGAAATACTCTAAAAAGGATTAATTAAATACCAGAAGTTAAAATGGAGATACAAAATATTAAATAGTAGTTTCTCTAGATAAAATTTTTTATAGATAGATAATAATATAGATAAAAATATAAAATAAAAAATAGATTTTTGGGGGATTTTTGAGAATTTTATAAATTTTTATAAGTGTTTTTAGGGTTTTTCTATTTTTTGTGTTTTCTTTTATAATTTTTAGTGATTTTTGGTCTGAAGGTTAGAAATACATAAATAGACAAAATATATTTTTTGGGGAATTTTTCAAAACATTTTTATATTTTTATTGGTTTTCTATTGCAAATAGGATTTTAGAAAATAAGAATGGGGCATAAAATGAAAAACAATTTTGTAGCGTGATCAAGCATGTATCCAAGTACCTATCCCTATTTTTTGGTGATTTTTAGAGCATGACAACTATTTTTAATAAATAGAAAAGTATACATAAAGTCACTTGGCCTGGTTATAATTGTAAATAAAACAAAAGCGAGGGCTACCATGCAATTTTACCCAAAAGTTAATTCTAATTTTAAAACTATATGTATGCCACAATAATTACATAAACACACAAGGAGTTCGACGCAAATTTTATAACAAAAATGTGCCCCTGCACATGACTCTAGGGGGACGAAATTGCAATATGCGAAAAGTGTAGGGAGTTACATGGAATTTATCCCAAAGTTTTTGAACTTCATAAAATATTTATAGGACCTTTAAGCAAATACAAAAAGACAAAGGGTGTCGGTGAAATTGTACCACTTAGGCGCCCGGATCCGAGCAATGAGGAGTCGCCACGTGTCCGCTCGAGCAGATATGATTGCGCACCCCTTCATTTGAGACCAACGGTCCAGATTAGAGCTGGACTGTTGTTCTTAATTGAATGGCAGTGAAGGTGCATGGAAGTACACTTAAGAACTCGATGTGAGTGGCCTTCGATTCCTTGATCCTCTCTCCTCCGACGAGCTTTGTCTTCTCCAATGGGCCTAGCATGTAGTTGGACGTCGTCTACGTGCTCCTGCAAGGTCCTATGGTGGCGATCGAGCACGACGTGCTCCTGCGAAGGTGAACCACCTGGAGCAGCTCCAGGTGGTGACTGAGGTCCCGGGAGTGTCCAATGCCCTGCAAAAGGCCACCCAAAGATCCCTGGATGCGAGAGCTATCTTCTCGACCCAGGGTTTACACAAAACAAACGGAGGAATGGAATGGAGGGGGAGCTCCGGCAGGGTAGTGGTAGAGGGAGCTCGAGTCCCTGACCCATGATGGATCTAGGTTGGACAACGGGGGATTTCGAAGGAGAACACAGAGGGGAATGTAATGGTGAGGGAAACGTGGCGATTCGACGGTCGGATGACGGTGAATCAACCTTGGAGCTCGAGCTCTGAGATGTAGGGGTTTTCGATTTACACGCAAGGTGCTTAATAAATGATAAAATAAAGATGCTAAATTAAAATTGGCATAAAAGATTACCTAGGAATGCTAGAGAATGAGGCTCAAATGGCCTGAGGTGGCCAGGAGCAGGACCTGTCGGGGGACTCCGGCGGTGGATGGATGCACCTCCTCCAAGGGCTCTCCTTGCTGCAAATCACGACCTACTCCATGCTGTCACCATGGGGAAGATCACAAGGGTGATCTAAGGCACTAAAACCATAAGAAGAGGCTTTAAAAAGCCAAAATGGTTCAGGGGGTCATATTTATAAGCGGATTTTGGATGATTTTCGAGGAGAGCTTGCTTGTGATTCGGTGAGGGTAGGTGGAGATTCTAGGACAGACGTGGATGAAGGACGAAGTGGCTACGAGATGGTGGTGGTTTCGAGAGTAATGAGTGAATGGAGAGGTTTGGAGAAATGGGAGAAGAAGGCGGCCTCGTGACTTCTAACAGGCGTCAGAAGGGAGAATAGGCAATTGACTAAGGTCAACAAAGAATCGCAACTGGTTGGTCCACTTGGACCAATCAAGAAATTCCAAGGAAAAAATGCTTTGGAAAATAGATAATAAATAGAATTCGATTGTATTATTTTTAGGTTATAAAATGAACAATGTTTCTAATTTTCTGTAGTATTTTATGGACATTTTTTTATTTTTTTAGAGGTGTTTATTTACAAGTTACTTTTAGGGTACATATATAGGTATATTTACCTATGTTTTAGGTATTTTATTTTTTAATATATTTTTGATTTTACTATTTTATTTTATTACAATATATAACTTATTTATAGGTGCTCAAATATATTTTTATTATATTTTATGATGTATTATATATAGTTAAATAAATAAGTCTATTTATTATACAGGTATAGATATTGGTATTTTACCTATGTTTTTTCTATTCATGTTTTATATTAGTGTTCTCTTTATTATTTTATTCTAGTTTTAATATGTGCATATATTAAAAATATATTTACAAAATTATAAAAATATAAAATTACAATAATAATAAAGAATAAATAAAATGAATATTTCAATCAGGTGAACTACACAATATGGGTCCAAAACCAAACTTCCACTCCTTAACTCCAAAAAATACGAAGCCACATTTATTAAATAGATTATTAATATTTATATACAATAAGAGGTGATTTTGATATATTTTGAGTTTCTATTTCGGAGATATGGATCTGTGAAGATTAACTTTTGGAATTTTATTTTGTGTATAAAATGCATGTTGTATCTTTTTTTGTGTGAAATAAATTTTGGATTTTTTCTATAGATTATTAGAAACAACTTTTATATACAAAATTTTATTATTTGAGGTGTAAATAATAAAGAATAAAATAGGAGCCAAAAACAATTATTCGCCTATTTCAATAGAGTGATTGCTCCGTATTTTTTATAAACTTAGCCGCCCTATCTCTCCCTACTTTATTCCTTGTCAACTAAGTCATCATGATGACTAAGTCTCGGGGGCTAGGGTCACTTTAGTGTTCTTGACACATCACTCTTTTTCTTTTATTTCTTTTATTCTTTTATTTTTACAATAAATACAATAAATGTACAATATTTCATACAGTATTTTGTGCAATTCCATTTATTTTGACAAATTAATGATATACGCATTCATTTGGCTAGGGTTTGAAGGCCAAAATGAAATAATAAAGGTGATGAAATGGAGATTCATCACCCCCCTATACTTGCCTTTGCTAGTCCCTATTAAACACTTATGCCTCTAAGTGTAGAGAAGAAAATGAAGAAAAGAAAAAGAAAGAACAGGGAATAATTTTCCACTTTTAAACTTGTCTTAATAATGTCAATGTTTGGAGCTCCGAGAAAACCTTTGGATTGATGATGTGCTCAGACCCACGTAGAAGTTAGGATTTATGACACAACAACCTCTAGGTTCCATACTCCTACTATCCAATCCAATTCACAACCAGGTCAAAACCATCCTCTCAGTCGCATAATCCTGCTACCTTGAAATGATAGAACCGTGTGTGAAATTGTTTAGCTCTCCCTAGTCGTCACGATTGAACTACCAAGTTGTATGTTCTTCTGACAACTCATCCTCGTAGAGTCAGATATTTCCTTCTAAGGTCAGGTGCTTCCAGTCTTTGCAACCAAATGAGGTAAGGGGATAGAAGAATGGGAAGAGATGTGGTAATGGACCAGAGTAGTCTAGTCAGTCAGTGTAACCAGATCTTCACCAAGAAGCAGGCTTTTTCTGAAGCTCATATTCGTGGAATTTTTGTTGAAGGCTTCTTTGAATATTTTTTTTAACTTTGCATAACTTCTGCATTCTTGTTTGTGCCCCGATGGATATAGCATCTTTTGTTCCACCCACTGTTTTGGGGTCTTAGAAAAGTTGCGCCGATAGACCATCCCCCATCTGAAGCATTATTTCAATCCATCTCCAGTCTTTATATATCATTGTTATCAGAAAAATGGGTTTGAGTACCGATGTCTGCAATCCCCGAGAATGGTTCTTGAGCCACCCTTGATGAAGCGGCCTTGCATCGTCCTGACATAGACCCCAAGATATTTCAATAGAATGTCTAGGTTGAGCTAAGTGTTAAGTGTGTGGTTTCCAGTCAATCATAATCTCAAGAGTCATATGAATGATATGAAGGGTTCTATTTAGGCACATTGAACTGGCTCATAAACATAGTTTTATGGAATCTAAAGAATTAAGTCAAAGTGACATGAAGTATCTCCAATTCCAGTCCTCAAATGGTTCCCCTGAAATTACGTGTATTAAGGTCCTCCTAAAGCTCCAATCTTCATTTTACTTGGACTTGTTCAATTGCCTAAATGATTCCGAAAAATGCCCATGCTATGCATAATGCAAAAGTGTTTTTGTGATGACATTTTCAATTTTAATCTTTTTTATGGATTTTGGAAAAAGATGATTTATATGAAATTTTTTGTTAATTATTTTTTTTAATTTTTTTATTAATTTTCAAATATTTTACAAATGTTTTTGTTACTTTTAGTTTTACAAATGTTTTTTGTGATTTTTGAAATCAAAAGTTTTGGATGAAAACTAGGTACAAATATTTACACAAGCATGCATCTTATATTTACAAGAATTAGTGTTCTTTATGAATTTACAAGGGGTAAGTGATCATTTTTATAGATATTTGTATACATTTTCTACAGAATTTGAGAGTGATGTATATATTCCTCAAATTTATTTGAAAATGATTTTACCACAAGTTTTTGGAAAACTATAGTACAAAATAATCTTTACAAACCTATTTTCTCAAATATTTACATACATTTGAAAATTATTTTTCAAAGGTTTTTCAAATAGCATATATAGATTTTTAAAAATATTTTTACAACCATTTTCCAAACATTTGCAAATCATTTTTCAAACATTTTTGTTTCACATAGAGAAAATAAATTTTACAAACAAAATATGTTACAAAGGTTGAAAACATTTGTCAAAATATTTTTCAAACGGTTTTTAAAATATTTCTCAATTAGGATTTTCAAACTATTTTCCAAACATTTTGTAAAGCATTTTTATTTGATTTACTAATCAGTATGTAAAAATATTTTGAAGAATAATGGACATCATTTTTAATAATTAATTAAATGGAATTATATACAGATATTTACAATGTTTTAGCCATATTTATTAAAATTATAAAAGTACGAGTTATGACTAAAATATATACAAAGTATATATTGACCCCCTTATACTCTTGTGCTATGTCCTCATAGATCGAAGAGAAAGGAAGACATTACTCGGACTAAGTATAGAGAAGTTTATACTACAACGACTAAAAAATCAGAAGTCGATCGTCCCCCTATAGTTAGGATCAATTAATATTAAGGTTAAGTTTATTTAGCAGTCCCTTTTTTAATTTTTGTGTTTTAAATTTTTTGAGCATTTTTCAGAGCAAGCCTCCTAATGATTTTTTTCATATTTTTCCTTCATGTCCTCTGTTATATAAACACACGACGGGAGAGGACAGAAAAGCTATGCAAGTCGTCACAAAGATGGAAATATCACCTTAGTGACTAATGATGCATGCAAAGATAGAGTTACTGACAATGCTTCCCTGCTCTCTCCATGCGGGATGCAAGGCAGAATTGAAATATTTAAACTATATGGAGATATGCAAAAGCTAGAAAACATCCTAAACTATTGCTGTTATTATCGAGAAGAACCAAATGCCAACTACGCAGAAATGAGATCCAAAAGTCCAGTCTCTAAAGTGCATCAATGTCCGCCATAGCGGATCCTACAAGCGTTGTATAGCACTTCTCTCGGTGCTCGATCTCATGTCCAAATAATCGACAATTAATTTTTTACTAAGTCCAAGTGCGTATCACTATAGGTGCATGCAATGTTGTTATGGCTTTGGACATAGCTACCGAGTCAAACAACCTACCATCTAAGGACTCACTAATAAAATCAAATAAAAACAAAGGCAGAAAGCTCAAATCACGGGAAACAAAATAAACAATGTCATTAAAACACAAAAAATCCGGTACAAGGCCCCCAAGTGAACAGACACCCGGGCACTAGACCTCGTGTAGAGTAGAGAGTAGTGTCCAAATTAATTACAAATTATTTGTAAAAATTAATTCTCTCTCCCTCACTAAAAAAATGAGAAATGCTATGCTTAATGCTGCTCTTTTCCTCCTTCCCTGCTCTTCTTTCCTACTCTCTCATGGTCAGCTCAAAAGAAGAAAGTCGACCTCCACTCACCTCGGGTGCACCCACCTCTTAAGAGGTAGTCCTCGTCAAGCAGTCCCTTGCCAGAAAGATCAACAAGAAAATTGAATTAGAACAGTCAAATAATTATCAAAGACTAAGTGGGAAAATGTAAATAAAAAGGACAGATATATATACAAAAGTGTGCTACAATCCGTTGCTCCCCGGCAACGGTGCCATTTGAAGAGACCGAACTCTCACGAGGGTCTAAAGTATTCTAATGTGTTGCTGGAGCGACTGCTCACGAAATTCCAGTTTTTCAATAATCAACCCACAGCTCAAAGATGAAGCAATAAAGACAAAGAGGATCAAATCTTTTTATAAACCTTGCTATAAAATGTGTATAGTGACAAGTGGAGTAGGGTGTCGAACACATGGAACACACGATGTAGCACTATATATAATTTATAAATAACTAATATTAGTATATGTGTATATATAACAACGCATAATATTTACCAAATATGTGGGTTCTTAATAATTATTTTTTTACTTTTATTTTTGATTTTATATTTTTATATTTTGACTTTTATTTTCTGATTTTATATTTTATTTTTTGGATTTTTAGATTTGTATATTTTATTTTTTTATATTTCCTTTTTATAATCAGGTTATATATAGAGTATATATACAATATAAACTAGGATAGATATAAATAATAATAGTCAAAATAAAGAAAATAAAATATTTTTAGATTTCTAATTATTTTATACTATTTTTGTGATTTTGGGGGATCTTTGCTATTTTTTGTATTTTTAAAGTTGAAAATACCTTAAAACAGTGTTAATATAAAAAGGTTGAATTTAAAATGGAGATGAAAAATATCAAAGAGCTTCAAAATTTCTCTAAATTAATTAGATAAATAGATACTGATATAAAGATAAATATATAACAAAAAACACTTTTTTTGGATTTTTAGGGATTTTACAATTTTTTTAAAGATTTTGGGGGTTTTCCCATTTTAAATGTTTTCTTTTTATATTTTTAGTGATTTTTACGATTTTAATTAATATTACTTAAATGTGTATAACATTTTTTAGGAATTTCTCTATGTGATTTTGTAGTTTGTTGGTTTTTTCAAGGCAAACAGGGATTGATTGCACTCTATTTGATTTTTATAAAACAGGAATAGAGCATAAAATTCAAAAATATATAGATAGTATGACCAAACATGCATCCAGGTACCTACTCTTATTTTTTTGGTGATTTTTAGAGAATGACAACTATTTTTAATAAACAAAAAAAATCACACAATATTATTTGGCTATGTAGGGATATAATTGCAAATAAAATTACATGCAAGGGTTATAATGCAATTTTACCTAAAAGTTAACACTAATATTCAAGTTCTATATATTAAAAAATAATTACATAAACACGTGAGGGCTTCAGTGCAAATTTTACAATATAATCGTGTACTTGCACGTGACTCTAGCAGGGACGAAATTGCAATATAGGAAAACTCCAAGGGGTTACATGAAATTTATCCAAGTGTTTTTAAACTTCATAAAATATTTACAGGACCATTTAGTAAATACAAAAAGGTGGAGGGGTCTATGAAATTTTACCACTTAAGAGTACGGATCCAAGCGTTAAGGAATCGCCACGTGTCCAATCGAGTGGCTCTGATCCCATACCCCTTCGCGAGAAATCAACGGTCCAAATTATATCTGGATCGCTATTCTTGATCAAATGTCGGGAAGGGGGGTTGGAAGAACACCCAAGAACACGACGTCGACAACTTTCGATTCGTCGATCCTCGCTCTCCAGCAGCCTTTGTCTACTCCGATGGGCCCAGCAGATAGCTAGGCCTCCTCCGTGTGCGACAGTAAGGTCCGATGAAGGCGAGCGAGCACAGAATGCTCCGATGAGAGTGGACCACCTAGAGCATCTCCAAGTGGGCGTTAAGGCTCCAAATGCGCCTCCAGACCTACATAAGGGCACCAAAAGAATCCCAAGCACTAGGGCTATCTCCTTGACCCGTGGTTTACCAAAATGATAGGAGGACCAGAATGGAGGGAGAGCTCCAACAAGGTAGTGGAGGAGAGAGCTCGATTCCCATATCCACGATGGATCTGGGTTGGATAAAGGGGGGTATCGATAGAGAACACCAAGGGGATGGAAATGGTGTGGAAACTGAGGTAGATCAACGGTCATATGATGGTGAATCAGAAATGGGGCTCGAGCTCTAGGTAATTGGGCATTTTTTGATTTAAGCGCTAATAACGTAATTAAACTACAAACTAAAGATGCTAAACTGAAATTAGAATAGAGTACTACCTAATAATGTAAGAAGATGGGGCTCGACCGGCCTGAGACGGCCATGAGCAGGACCTGATGGCGGTGCTCCAGTGGTGGGTGGATACACCTCCTCTGATGGCTATCCTTGCTGCAAATCACGACCTTCTCCACGTTGTCACCATGGGAAAGATCACAGGGGTGATCTGAGGGGCCAAATCTGGAAGAAAAGGGATCAAAAAGTCAAAATGGATGAGGGGGCAATATTTATTTGTAGATTTTGATCAAGTTTCGAGGGACGATGGCATGCGATCGGGGGTACGTGGAGATGCGAGGACGGGCGTGGATGAGGTACGAAGGAGATGCAATATGGTGTTGGTTTCGAGAGTAATGAGTGAATGGAGAGGTATGGAGAAATAGGAGAAGAAGGCGGCCTCGTGAGTTCTAAGAGGCGTCAAAAGGGGGGCCGGACAGTTGACTTGCAGTCAACAAATTAATGTACCTGGTTGGTCCACGTGGACCAACCAGGAAATTCCAAGGCAAAAATGCATTGGAAAATAAATAATAATTAGCATTTTATTTTATTATTTTTAGATTATAAAGAAAAAATTGTTTCTAATTTTCTGTAGTATTTTTGCGCCTTTTATGTATTTTTTAGAGTTGTTTATTTACGCGTTATTTTTTTAGGGAACATTTAGAGGTATATTTACCTATGTTTTAGATATTTTATTTTTATTTTGTATTTTTGATTTTTTTATTTTAGGTTATTATTTTATAAATTTTTAACTTGTTCTTATATACTTAAATATATTTTTATTATATTTTTCTTATGTAATATATACACTCATTTCATCTATGAATTGTATATACCTATTTTATTTTAATACTTTCTTTGTTGTTTTATTCATGTTTTAATATACACAAATATTATAAAAAATATTAGGAAATTTATAAAAATATAAAATTACAAAAAAAATGAATAATACATAAAATGAATATTTTAATCGGGTAAACTATACAAAAGTGGTCCAAAACCTAACTTTCACTCCTTAACTCTAAAAAATATGAAGCCACCTTCATTAAATAGCTTATTAAAAGTTATATTCAATTAAAGGTGATTTTAACATATTCTATGTTTTTATTTGAGAGATATGGGCCTGTGACGTTTGGCTTTTGGAATTTTATGTTGTGTATAAAATGCACAGTGTATATTATTTTTGTATGAAATAAATTTTGTATTTATATATATATATATATTATATACAACTTTTATGGACAAATTTTCATATTTGAGGTGTAAATAATAAAGAATAAAATAGGTCCCAAAAAGCAATTATTGACCTCTTTTAGGAGAGTGATTGCTCTGCATTTTCTGTACACTTAGTTGCCATATCTCCCCCTACTTTATTCCTTGTCTACTATGTCATCATGATGACTTAGTCTCAGGGTCTAGGGTCACTTCAGTGTCCTTGACACTTCGCTCTTTTTCTTTTCTTTCCTTTATTCTTTTATTTTGACAATAAATACAATAACTGTACAGTATTTCATACAGTATTTTGTACAATTTAATGCATGTTTATTTTGAATAATTAATGATATATGCATGCATTCAGCTATGGTTTAAAGACCAAAATGAAAGAATAAAGGTGATGAAATTAAGATTCATCAACACCGCAAGTGAGGACCTCGGTCTTCTTCACCGAAAGAGGTATCATGTTTAGCCGGGAGAGGGCCTGGAGCAAGAAGGTTTCTTCTCTGAAGAAGGGAGTCCAACATGTTTGAGGATGGATACGAGCTTGGTGAACGAATCAACGATGATTTGTGAGAGGCTGCCAGCCGCTAGTGAGGAGGTTATCCCCATAGAAAAGTATGTGCAGGGCCCATGATCTTTAAGAGAGAGGGTGGCTTGATCCGTAGGAGTGGAGTTGGCAGAGGCATCACCCTATGTTTCTTAATGAAGGTTGTTTCATGGAATGTATGGGGGCTCGGACAACTAGAGAAGAGAAGAGTTGTAGGGTCACTCCTTAGCGAGTGGCATGTGGATATAATTTTTATGTAAGAAACAAAGATAGAGGTATGGGACACAATCATATGGTGAATGGTCTCTGGGTGCAGATTATCAGAGTTTAGAGCGGTCCCATCTTCTGGTGGCATCTTGTTAGGGTGGAATGGTGACCTGCTAGAGGTGGTTGACGTGGTTGATGCATGTTACTCATTGTCCGTAGTGATTCATCGTAGGGAGGACAATGCTCAATTTCTGTTCTTAGCAGCGTATGGCCCCACTAGTGTGGTCAATGGTTCACCTCTTTGGGAGGAGCTAGCTTCGCCAAAGTCTACACACCCAGAGCTTCCTTTGTTCAATGGAGGCGACATCAATGTCACACTTTTAGCAGCAGACATGCCTCGTGAGAGGGGGGGTTTGGACCACAGCTCCCCTGACTTTCTTGAGTTCGTGAAAGGCTCTACATTGGAGATGCTGGATGCATCAAACTCTCACTACACATGGAGGAATACCTCTTCTCTCTCTCATATGGATAACTTCCTTGATTCGGTGTTCCTGTTGGCTTCAGTGATCTTGCTACCACGCTCACATTTGGATCATACTCCTATTTGATGGAACTCTGAGAGGCTAGTCGTCCCCATAGCATATTTCGGTTTGACCGTGCTTGGCTTCTGGAGGAGGGGCTTCGGGATCAAGTTATTGCTTGCTTGCAGGAGGTTCTGACTACTCGTTCTTCATCTCAAGACATGGCATCGCCTCAGAGCCCTGAGGCATATGTTGATGTCTTTCCATTGGGAGGTTCGTGCACCTCGAGAGGAGAGGAGGGCCTCGGCCCAGGCAGAGGTGGTAAGATTAGATGCCTTGGAGGACTCTTGTGATTTGGTGGCAGAGGAGAGAAGTTTAAGTGAAGAAAACCAGAAGATTCTAATGGAGGAGGATCACAAGCGCGAGGTAGAGTGGAGATAAAGGTCGAGGCAAACATGGTTGAGGGAGGGAGATGCGAATACATGTTTCTTTCATGTTGTTGCTAGTGGAATGAGGCTACGTAACTTATTAGAGCTATTGAGGTGGGATGTATTTAGGTAGAAGGGGAGCATGCCATTGGGTCTACCGTGGTAGACCACTTTCGAGAGGGAAGTAGGAGAATTCAGGCGGGAGGCGTGCGGTGGGTTGGTAGGGATAGTCCTATCCTTTCCGACATCCAGTCTGCCAGATTAGTTTGCGCTTTTACACCTGCAGAGGTTCGAGTAGCTACTTTTTATCTTAATGCAGATGGATCGCCAACACCAGATGGTTTTCCAATCTTTTTTTCCATAAGTTTTGGGATCTGGTAGAGTAGGATGTGATGGCTGTGGTGGAGGAATTAAGGAGGGAAAATAAGGGATTTGAACGGTTGAATCAATCATTTATCTTCCTATTTCCAAAGAAGGATGTAGATCGTTGCGTAGAGGATTTTCGACCTATTTCCATGTCAAATGCCATTTATCTCATAGTGGCTAAGGTGCTCACTAATCGGCTACGTGAGATAATGGGATCAGTTATTGTGGATTCACAGACTGCTTTCATTCCTGGAAGGCATATGATGGATGGGGAAGTCATTACATCAGAGATTATTGTAGATTGGAAGTGGAATAAGAGCAAAGGGATGCTTTGGAAAGTTTACTTTTCCAAGGCTTATGATTGTGTCTGTTGGAGGTTCATCTGGGCATCTCTTTCGAGACGGATATTCCCAGATGAGCAGAGTAAATGGGTGAAGAGATGTGTAACTACAAGCTCTTACTTGTTCTTGTGAATGGGAAACAGGATGGTGGATTCTTCCAACCTCAGAGAGGAGTCAGGCAGTGGTGTCCTCTAGCTTCGTTGCTCTTTGTCTTAATGTCTGATGCACTATCACGGATGGTGTCTAGAGCATTGGATGGGAACTTATGTGCAGGGTATCAACTAGATGGCCTTTCGATTCTGTTACTTCAGTATGCAGATGATACAAATCTTTTGTGGAAAGGGGCACTCAGGAGGCAAAGGGGATTGATACTTTGTTGAATCTATTTGGAGAGATCTCGAGCCTCAGGATTAATGGAGACAAGTCTGTTTTCGTCCCTTTTAGTATGGCGGAGGAGGAGGTAGTGAAGTGTGGACTATCATTGCAATCCCATCGTGGGGCACTGCCTATCAACTATCTGGGTTTATCTTCGGTGTATGGACAACTTCAGCAATATGATTGGATGCCCTTGTTGGAGCTAATGGAGCAAAGACATGCTGGCTGGTGTGCCTCTTGCTTCTCAAGTGGGGCAAGACTAGTCCTTTTGAAGGCAATTTTATCTGCCTTCCCAATCTTCTTCATAACATCTAGGCTTCTTCCAATGGGGATTCGCAAACGTTTGGAGTGTTTGATGCGTCGTTTCTTCTGGGTTGGAACTGGAGATTCCAAGGGAGTGCCCTTGGTTGGGTGGAAAGATGTGGTTCTTTCAAGGGATGATGATGGGCTAGGTGTTCTTGGTCTTGAAGCTATGAACAAGGAACTGCTAGCAAAATGTGTAGTCTGTATTTGGGGTAATGGCTCTGACCTCCTCTGTTCTTTGTTGCGAAAAATCTATGGGGTTTCAGGTGCCCTCTTCTGGAGACCTAACCATGTGTCTATGCCCTCTAAATTTCGGTGGGGGTTCTATTCCATCCTTCCTCAGATTTCTTCATCGATGCGACCATGTCTTGGTAATGTATATGGCTTTCTTTTTTTGGATTGATGATTGGTCAAGCCTCAGGACTCTTTGTGACCATTTTCCAAGGTTGTTTGGGATGACTCAGAATCGGAGATTATGGGTGTGCGAGGCTTGGTTTAAAAAAACTTGGTCACCTCCTTTTTATTCAGAGTTATCTAATGAAAATATTTTAGATTTGCAATGTTTGAGAGAGATGCTCTCTCAGGCGGAAATTCCATCTGATGGGCGTGACAATTGGGCCTTGTCAGAGGGTCAGTTCCTGGTTAGGAAAGATTATAAAGTTCTATACACATCCTTTGTTTTTGATCCAGGGATTGCTATGCCAACTTTGGGATAGATTTGAAGATGGAAGATCCCACGATGAGTCAAAATCTTCATGTGGTTGATGGACAGAGGAAGGTTGTTGACTAGTGCTCGGAGGGCCATGTTGTTCCATGTTTCTGATGTGTTGTGCCATCATTATTCTGAAGATGTGGAGGATATTGACCATTTTTTCTTTACATGTCCAATGTCAAAAGAGGTTTGGAGGGAGTTAACTCTCATTGGGGTCGTAACGGAGAATTTTCATTCTTTCTGGAATTCAGTTGAGATGTCGGGAAATGAACAAACATCTGTAAGGTTTCTAAGAACCGCAACACTCTGGGCGATATGGCTCGCGAGGAATGGGGTATTATTTGGGGGAGAGAGAGAGAGAGAGAGAGAGATTTTATGTGGAGAATGTTATACAACATGCCAAAATCATTCGGGATTCTTCGTCTTTCTATTAATGACCTTTAACCGGTGAATACAAAGTTTTTTAGGTGCTTTCTTCGTCTTTCTATTTATGACCTTTAACCGGTGAATACAAAGTTTTTTAGGTGCTTGCCTCTACGGCTTTGCACCCTTTTTCGTTTCGAAAAAAAGATTCAAGATCTATCGGTTCACCATCCGTTTAATAAAAGATTAAACAAAAAGGGAGTCTTCTAATATGTATCTTTATTTACATAGGTTTACATAATTAAACGTACATTATATCGACATACTTGAAGTACCATTGGGTATATGCGAAAAAAAATTTGCTACTCCTCCCTCAACAACTCCATGGCTATCATTATGTTGTGATAGCATGTGAAGAATGGAAGCAACCTACCATCCACCTGCAATATAGAACTTGTCATGTATGAATAAAGTCGATTGAATTGCTAAATAGATATGACTAAATGTATAGCATATCCAAAGGATTTTTCTATATCGTATAGTGGATCCACCTGGTGAATGTCCAAACTGAAGAACCATCGAGCATGTCGAGATCGAACATAGTTCTTTCAAAAATAGGTACAAGCCACGCAATACGTGGAAGTGACTCTTAAGTACCTTGTGCGAGAATGGTGTCACCTCTTCCGATTACATAAAAATGCAAGGCTACCCAGTCCTAGTCGTCACGTGAGAACCAATCTCGTCGATATGGAGATGCACTTGCATTGTAGTATATTGTATGAACAAGCTGCTAAATGCTAATCCCCTAGGTTTCTAGAGTCCCACGTTCTACACAATGGCAAAAAAATTAGTATTTTTTAAGAATGCGTAATGGTATACCAAAAATAGAGTCCACCGTGACTACAATAAGCATTAGCAAATGATTAGTGGGATTACAAACGTAAGTTCCAAATAAAACAGAAGAATAACATAAGAACAGAAAGAAAAGGACACAACTACACTTGTATGTATTTAGCCTCTTGGTATAAGACAGCTTGCATGTAAGAAAAACACACTTAGTCCCTCAATGGGAGTAACCTTGCATCAACCTAGAACATCAAAAGTTTATACTATCAGGAACATGCATTATTTTGCACTCATTATCATAGTGACTCCTAACTCATCTTAGCATATTACACGAAGATTCTATATATCGTAAGGGGGTAAACAAGAAATGTCCTGACGCTGAAATTCCATATGCGTTGAACAATAAAAAGGTCGAGTATCATATGGTAATGCTGATGAAGATACTCCCATCTATCTCTCAGACTCAACATAGGTATGGCTACTGACTGGTAAGCATTGAAGCGCGAACATATCTAGACCCATCTTGTCGTGAGGATCATCAAAAATCTCTATGAATTGTGTACATGAGCATTGTATCCCTATCTAGTGTACAATGCTTCATAAGTTTATTTATAGATATAACCAAACATTTGATACAATGGCAACAACAAGAGTTGAAATCATCTAGATCCATAACCAACATGTGACTTTTTTTAATAAAGTTAGGGCGACATCCCGAGTTGGGATCACCACAAGAATAATGTATTACTTAAAAAAAGGAGTACATTATCTGGAGGCGCAGAAATGAGATAGAGAGTTACAATGAGCGAGTACATTTTCCAGATAAAACTTATGATTTTTAAAACAATTCCTTCCGCCCAAATGGCCCAAAGGACTGCAAAAGGCGGAGTGCAGTCATTTGTAGAGATGCCCCCTACCGACCTCACCGATCTCCAAAAATCAACAGTGCCTCTAGCCGAAACCCAAGATACCCCTACCTCCTACCATATCAGTTCTGACGTTGAGCACCTCAAGAACAAATGATCAGTATCTCCAATTTGTTCTATGCACTTGTCGCATTGAGGGTCCACAACACCAAAAAGTCTTCCCCTTCTTGCTTTGTCACACAATCTACCCCTCGTCAAGCACCATAGGAAGACCTTGACTCTGCACGGAATCTTACTAGCTCAAGTAATCTTCATATCATGACAAAGATCAGTATCCATGCCCACTGCGATCCTCTTGAATAACCTATATGTCTTCTTTGTCGAGAATCTGCCTCCATCCCATTGAAAATGATCTCTACCCTCCGTGAAACAATCTGGTGTTGGTAGCGCGGACTGCATCATGGCTAAATCATCCAAACGTTTATAAGAGAGTACCGACGAAAACTGCGGGTCCCACAATCCCGAAGCCCCTGCTTGCGCTACAGAGCACTCTTTCATTGCTGCCAAAGCAAACAGCCTCAGGAACCTACTACACAATGACTCGTCCCATGTCCAATCATCTCTCCAGAACTGGAAAACCTCCCCATTACCGATCTACGGTCGCAGCTTCGAAGTCAACAAGGGTAAAACTTCGCACACACCGCACCACGGAGGTGATTGAAACCGTGCTCTCCCATCTTCAAGCTAACCCCAGACTCCGTAGATCTCACATAGCAGTCTGACTGCCAAGTTATCCGAATCTTCCGAAATCTTAATGACCCATTTGCCAAAAGTGTCTTGTTCATGCATACCATATCCCGAACTCCTAAGCCACCTCCGTTTCGCGAGCACGTCATTTCCTGCCAACCAACCAAATGCACCCCAGATCTTTGCTTTTTTCCGTCTGACTAGAAGAATCTCTTCATCATTGCTTTGATCTTCTTGTGTATTCCTACTGGCATCAATCTAGTGGAGAAAAGTAAAATAAGGATAGCTAAAAGGACATACTTCAAGAGGATCAGTTTTCCCTCCTTTGAAGGGAGACTGCTTTTCAGCCCACTAACCTCTGCTCAAATCTCTGAAGGACCACGTCCCAATCTGACTTCTTTAGTTTTCCTGCCACCAGGGGAGGCCCATGTAAGAAATCGGTAGTTCCCCAATCGGGCATCCCAACAAATCTGTCATTCTGTCACCTTCCTCTTCCTCCATCCCAAACAAGATCACTGATGAATACTCATTCATCACTCTTTATTCTTATATTTTAGCTACAAAAACCTTTGCAAATGCATGTATATAAGTTGTAAATATAAATAATTACCAAAAGCATGCATTGTGTAAAAAGTAATAATTAGCATGTTTTTGTGCAAAAATAAAAGAATAAAGATTAAAAAGAAAAAAAGAGGGAAATATTTAGAATAAATATTGAGCAACCTAACCAAAGGGAGGGCTCAGCATGGGCCTGACCGCATAAAAGCCAAAGTAGAGGGAGATAGGGGCTCATGTGTGTATATAGTTGTAAATAAAATACAAATATTTTCCTCCCAAAAATAGATTAAAATAGGTGTGTAAATATTTGTATATATTTATAAATATAAAAACAAGATAAAAATAATAAAATTAAAAAGAAAACAAAAATGTCACTCATGTACATAGTCACCTTGTATATAGACCACTCATCCCTATTTATTTAACCTTATAAATAAATAAAATTAATTTCCAAAAATCTTGTACATATTCTATGTCTTATGGTGTAAATAAATAAAATAAAATAAAAACAAAATAAAAAGAACAAAATTAAAAATCAAAAAGTCTATTGTAAATATACCATGTATATAAATGTACATATGTATTTATTTTACCTATGTATATAAATAATAAAAATAAAATAAAAATATCTTTTTATTCCTAATTTTATGATATAAATAAATAAAATATAAAATGGGAATAAAATTGTATAAAAATAACAAATTAAAAATCAAAAATTAAAAACCCTATATTGTGTATATACCTATATATAGCCCTACTATGTAAATACCTTATTTTTATTTTGAAAAATTAAATAAAAATCAGAAAAAATAGAAAAAATAAAATAAACATTTTTCATTTTTTGAGTTTTTGGTAATTCGGCCTCCTTCTATTTTAAAATGATTTTTCAAATATTGCTGAGGTGGCCCTCTCTCACTGGTCCAGGGGGATTGTTGACCGCCCGGTCAACTCCCCCCCCCCCCAAGACCACCTTCCACGGGTCATTGGTGCCCGACCCGATTTCTCAGATTTTTCGCACCTAAACCCGATCATCACCTCCCTAAACCCCGGGTCCGTGTCAATCCCTGCACATCCGACACCCTCGCCGGAGCCCCCGCCTTGGGATCCGCGCATTCCATTGCCCTACCCGACCTCATCTTCCCGGACCCTCCACCGTATATAGCTCGAGCTCCGCCACCTATTCTTCCATCTTTGGCTCATTCGCTCCACCCCTAGTGACCTCCAGCGCTCGAGTGAGAGTGACAGCTCGCTTTAGGTGCTGTCGCAGCGAGGAGAGGGGCAGTGGCTCACTGATCCGGTGAGACACACCGCCGTGCTCCGCCCAGAGCAGGAGCTCGAGCCTCGGAGGTCGACGCTCCTCGAGGCAAGGACCAGGAGCTGCGCAAGCTCGCCCACACTCACTTCGTCCACCCAGGTAGACCCATCTCCCTTTCTTTTTCTTTAATTTTCGATTATCCCCAATTCGCGCCGCCGTCGCTTTCTTTCGATTCCGACCACCTCATCATTCCGTTCGATCATCGGAATCCACCTTCGCCTCCGCCTTCCTCCCGCGCACGTTCTGCACCCATCCACTCAACCCAGCTCGCACAGGAGCTGGGGTTCGAGCTCCTCCGTCCATCCCCTCGCCGGAGCTCGCCCACACCGACCCCCCGACCACCTTCACCACGCCTAACGGGGTCGAGGCAGTTTGCCCTCGACCCGCGAGTCTTCTGGACCCATTTTGCAGGTACCACGAGGACCATCTGAGGTCCTTCGACTCAAGCCAGGAGACGCTCCTCCGCCAGAGCTGACTGGGCTCCCTAGAGCTCCGTCGCTTCATCGGAGGAGTCCATTTGACGCGGAGGCCCCCGACGATTCTTTCTCGAACACCAGAGCCCCGCGAGGAGGTCAGGAGCGTGCGCCTTGAGCCGACGAACCTCGTCGGCAGCCAGTTCTTCCACGACCTTCGTACACCGTTCGATCAGCCTCCCGCTCCAGTTTCGATCTGAGCCCTTCATTCACGGAGCAGCAGCCACCGCACGATCATCAGAGGACTGATCCCAGCCGTCCGATGGCCGAGGTTTAGCAGCGATGCATCTCCACCGCCAGATCTAGCACGTGGCGAGATCTCGACCGTCAGATCCACGCGAGGAGCCCAGCTTTGGAGCGCCAGTCGTCCCTCACCGTCTGATTCACCACGTGGCGTCCATCTAGCAGCTCCATTAATAAAGGGTAATTTACCCTTAGGCCCTCCTTTTTCTTTTATTTAGCTTTTAGTCTTGTAAATACATAGGGTAGTTATTTAGTTTTGGTACAATTGCACTGAGAACCCTGCACTTTATTTTGTTCGCATTTATGCCCCTGTGTATGGTGTAGCACGTGCTTCGACACGTGGTTTTATGGGCTATTTGCATTTTATACCTTGTAGTTCTGAGATGTTATGGAATGAATAAATAGTTTTGGATTATTGCTTTTATACCACTGTGCGTAAAGTAATTGTGCACATGCGCTTTTTATTGGGTATTTTGCAGACAAGCCCTTGGGCTTTTGGTACCTGTTACCAAATAGCCCTCGGAACTTGTTTTCCTTACATTTAGGTCCCTGAGTGCCCCAGGCACGCGCGACGCGGGTGTTCTCCTGGGTATTTTGCACCGGACTCCCCAGGACTCTTGGTATTTGCACTCAGGTCCCTGTGCACAGTACCAACTTTCTATTTTTGAATAAAATAGCAATCCAACGAAAATTGGACACATGGCTCCTACCATAGTGTAAAATTTTCTGGGATTTTTGGAGACATTTTTATTTTGATTTGATATTTTTAAAAATTCAAAAACATCACTTTTCATCACTGTCTGACTTTAAAAATCCCAAAAAAAATATTAAAATCTATCTAAAAATTACAAAAAAAATTACCTACTGTTTGTTTTGGTTTGTTTGATTTTCTAGCCAATTTTGACTATTTTTCATTAGATAAACTCCTAAAAATTGAAAAACACCTAAAAACTCATAAAAATTCTAAAAAAAAATTAAAAACCCAAAAATCATAAATCCAGTGGCTAAATTTTCTTTGTAGTGTTTACTATACAGGAAAATTACCTCTAGGGTTTTTGGGGGTTTTTAGATATTTTATCTAAACCCCTTAAGCTTGGCTAGACATTGTTTTTATCTTTTTGCAGTGTTTCATTTTTATAAAATTAAATAAACATCAGAAAATCCCAAAAATTCACTAAAAACAGTAAAAATTATAAAACACACAAAAATATTTTTATTTGAATTTTTGGTTGATTTTTAGTGCATTAAATAAATAGTTGAATTGCTTGCTTTTCTTGTCTTCTTTAGTTTCTTAATTAATTAAAAATCCAAAAAAAATATAAAAAGACTTATAAACCACCAAAAATACCTTTTTATTTCCTTTTCTTTCCTTTTTGACTACTTCGTAGGCCGCAAGGCCATTTCATGCTCCTTGTGTTCGACCCTAGTCGCTATACCAGGTTAAAATAATAGCAAGACCGCTATTGATTTTCGAGTTGATTTTTATATTGGTGGTCTATTTTTCTTGATTGACATGACCGAGTGATTGAGGCCGCGATGACCATTTAGTACCTTTACCTTAGTCGCTCGCATTTTTGTGTTATCAGAATGGCGCCGTTGCCGGGGAGCACTGCTTAGTAGTTTTCGTTTTATTTTCGTTTTCTTTTTCGCCGCTTTCCGAGGTTCTTTCAGAGTCCGCGGCTTTTCGTGGCTTTTTGTCTTTCTTTTATTTTTGTTTTATTTTATTTTGCTTTATTTTCTCTTATTTTTATTTTTGCTTTATTTTGAGTGTTTATTTTATCTCGCAATTTTGCACATATACCCTTTCTTTTATTTTCTTATTATTATTTGATTATTTTTGTTGGTCTGACACTTGTCTCTTTCTTGCAAGGGCCCGAGGATCGAGGCGGCTGATCTCGAGAAGCCGACGCAACCGAGGAACTTAGAGGCGGCTCCCTTCTGCATAGAGCTGCAGGAGAGCGTGAGAGAGAAGACGAGCGGGCGAGGAGTAGCATAGTTTTTATTTTCATTTTATTTGACTATTATTGTAATAATACAGGGACAGACTCTTGGACTTGGACTTGTACTCTCTAGCGGGTCTGTTTCGCCGAGCACCAGTGTGCTCGGGGGACCCTTAGGTGTTTTCGCGGTTTTTCTCGCGGCTTTTGTTTTCTTCGCTACCTTTGACAGTTTTCAGCGGTTTTTATCGAGCCCCTAGATGTAGGATTTTCTGCTTGATTGTGCCGTAATTAGTAGGGTCCCCACACCTAATTGCTTTCCTGTTCCTATAGTGCGATTAATTGGACCTACTAATAATTGATTAATAAAAATAACTGACGCATCCCCTTCGTAGCCTACATACCGTAGCCTGCCCTGCCAAGCGCTGCTCCTGAACCCGATGTGTCGGGAGGAGGAGGGGTAGACCGAGACCAGACCTTTGGCTTGAAGGATCGGTGACCAGTTAGACGGTTCTTCGAGTAGACTTGCTTGTTTAGGACTCGGTTTTCATCGCTGCACCATATAGGTAGTTTATTTTCTGTCTTTACATTTATGCGCGGATCATATTGCATGTAGAGTGCTGGAGACAGGTACGCATTTCTGACTTTGCATGCATCATTGATTTATCATGCATCGGCTTTTTCATCTTCTCCCCCTTATTTTTGACTAAATAATCAGGAGAACCGAAAAATTCGTTAGGCGTTTCTTTTTATTTGAAAAATATCTAAAAACAAAAACAATAAAATCGGGACTGCTAATCACACTTGACCTAAAAGACACTTCACTAAAAATTTGTCTTGGGGAGAGTAACCCCCTCCTTGTTTGGTTTGGATGAGCGAGAGAGTGACCCGTACATTAAGATAGAGCCTCCGATCTTTTCTTGACTGATTACAGGCTTTCAGTACGGGATAGTCGGTTAAGAAAGATCTGGATACCTATTTACCTCACATAATCGCTCTGATAGACTGGATGATCACCTAAAATAAAATCGACAAGATAATTGACCGATCCCTTCGGTCTGCAGCTTTGTGTGCATAGGTGATTTGGGGGTTTGCTTTTTCATCTTGTGTGTTTCCCAGATCTCTTCGATCCTTCCCCATCCTCTTCTCTATCCATCTTCTTTCCCCACCCTCACCTCCCTTCATTCCTTTTTTCTTCTTCTCCCTTACCCCTGGATGATGGATTCCCCTCACTTTGAGCCGACTCTTACGGCTTCTTCTCCATCTTCTGACCATCACTCCAGTCCACCTTCTAGGGAGGTCGGATCTCCGACCAACCTCCCGCTCCCTCCCTCCCTTTCATCTCACTACTCTGGGCATGTTGTGCGAGATGTCCGAGGATACCAGATAGATCAGATACGAGACCCGGACGATGCGGCTGCTGTGTTGAGAGCGCACTCCGGTGGTGATCAGAGAGAGTAGTGGAGATCAGCACACACATCCTATTCCGGAGGGATGGAGGAGCAGATAGCACATGGAGCTCAGTCAGCTTCTACACTTGGTCCATTCGTCTTAGATTTGGATTACATTCAGTGACTGCCGACATTTTCAGGAGAGGCGCACGAGGAGCCTTATCTTCACCTGTCAGCTTTCGAGGAGTTTTGTAGAGCACAGAGATATTCAGATGTCACTGCAGAGGAGCTGATGAGCAGGACCTTCCCCTTCACGCCTAACGACAGAGCCATGAGATGGCACCGATGATTGGGGAGGACATTCGAGACGTGGGGAGAGCTACGCCGAGAGTTTCTACGGAGATACTTCCCTCCACGTAGAGCAGATTTCATGTGGTCTTTGATCACGGACTTTTCAGTTGACCCCCAGGAGCCATTGCACGAGGCATGGCCGAGGTTTCTTGACCTCTTGAGGAGATTTCCAGACCACGGACTTCCACTGACAGACTTGATAGAGATCTCCATGCGGGGGATGACCGCAGAGCAGATAGCGCTGGTGATTACCACATGTGGCGGTTCACACCGCAGTTCCGACATTCACTTCCTGGACATCATCTCGGGTTTACTTTCACAGAGATCTTCTTCACGAGATGCCATAGTCGGGACAACACATGCGGACAGTACAGTACCAGTGTGGTGTGTCACTTTACATGATGAGTCAGCTTCTACACACTAGCCCGAGGATTTGGATGAGGCAGCACCATTGACAAAGGAGATGACTGCGATAGCAGAGGTTCGGACCCAGAGTCTACTTGAGTTCCCGTTGGCCTTCCAGTTGGAGTTCGAGTCAGCCCCAGAGTTCCCAGTTGATGAGTCTTGGATATCAGATTTTCTGATAACCCAGGAGCCGGAGGAGCCCCAGCTTTTGCAGCCATTGATTCCGACACTTTAGATTCCATTCCCAGAGGAGACAGTTTCCTTTCTGCAGAGACACTTCTTGGATGCTGACAGCTACCAGGACTCAGCCCAGCAGCCACAACTCGATGAGGGACACCACTTTGAGAGTACAGACACAGAGAGTCCCGTCTTCGAGCCTTTTGTCCTTCACTTTGTTGAGACAGATACACTTGCTGAGGACCAGTTGGCAGCCAGCATAGCCACATAGCGAGGATCAGTTGCAGACACTTTGCCAGCTTCTGTGGTGTTGACTAGTACCTTCTCCTGTTTCCAGATTGCCGAGACCTACACTTCCGATGATGATGCAGCTGACGAATCGCAAAATCGGCCCTTTAAGAGAGTGTTTTTAGCACTCGGGATCAACATCGTAGTCGGGCCGATTTTGGTCATCAAAAGATCAACTTATTTAAATATATGTAATAATAGATCAAAATGAGATGATCGTAATTTATTTTGCTTGGTAAGAAAATAAGGTCAAACTCAGGGACACAAGCCTCTCTCGTATTGATCGGATTTCAGTTTATTTAATTAAATCTTGAGTTAAAAGCATAAAGGTCAAAATCATGCAGAGACATAACAAGATAATGCATTAAATATAAATTAAACATGCATTTTTTATCCATTTTTATCATGCAAGTAAATGCAATGTGATGCAATGGAGATATGCCTTAGGTGAGCAAAAAATAAATAAGAGTTAATTTCGAGTTCAATTTAAAAGGCAGATGTGATGAACAATGTTGAGCAAGGCATCAATGCAAGTTCAAATAGACACATGACTATAAAATAATTCCTAAGACTCATTGTGTCCAAGACAACAACTAAGCATGCCATTAGAAAGATCATCAAACCAGCTTTAAAATGAAACTGAAATCAACTAAAACAGAGGTACGGTGCTCAAGATATGCATAAAGGAACGCAAGGGCATGACTGAAAAGAAAACATGAAAATAAAATTGCATACAGGTCCCTAGGAGGGACTAAAATGTAAATAAATAAAAGAGCGGGACCTTCCCTGTAATTTGCCCATACGCACAAGGACCTTTCTGTAAATATTAAAACCCGCAAGGGTTTTAACATAAATATTCCCTTGCTCGCATGGACAACACGTGACGCTGGACCTTTTTGCAATATTAGAGAAGTCGCGGGTTGTCTCTGCAATTTTCCCAGAAACGCGCGTGCACGGCACGTGCGATCTAGGCTCGGGACGGCTAGGAGGCTCGGTGCTGCTTTGGATGTCTGCTCGGAGCAGGCCGAAGCTCCAGGAGGTTCGGTGGAGGCTCGGGGGCATCCAAGCTTTGAGATTCGGACGTTAGGCTCGGAGGAGCTATGACATCTCCACGTGGCTGGGTGTGGGCCCTCCGATCGTAATGATCTAGTGGCTCCTGGAGTCAATGACGTGGCCTATTCTGGGCCGTTGGATGGTCGCTGGAAGGGGACCCTCCAACGGCAGCTGCTCTTCTCCCTCGTCTGCGGCTGGCGGCGTTAGTAGAGCTCCGGCGACGGGGGCTCTTCTCCGCCGCTTGGTATCAGCTGATGGCGACCTCCCCAGAGCTCCTTAGATAGACGTCGGAGAAGATGGAAGCTCCGGGGAGGTCCCAAAGCCTCTGGATATGTGCGTCGGAGTCTGAGCAGTTGATGCGGAGTTGACGAAGATGGCTCCGGCGTACGCTCCGACCATTGAAGGCTCGTGAAGACCTGCAGTGTTAGGCCAAATAGCCGAAGCAGAAGATGTGCGTGCGTGCGACGTGGAGTGAAGTGGAGAGCTCTGGAGTACGGAGAATTTGGAGGAGCTCGAAGCTCCTCCGCCTCGCGGCGGAGGAGGTGGGTCGGAAGCGACGAGGTATGGAGGAGCTGAGAAGGTGATGTGCGTCGATGAGGGGTTGAAGGTGAAGCTAACGGGTAGGTCAATGGAGATCAAGGGTGGATGGAGAAGCTTAGAAAATTAAGGGGAAATTAGGAAAAAATACAGAGGAAGGGGAAGAAGACTTACCTGAGCAATGGCGGGTCGAAAGGGCCTATGCTTGAGCTCCAAAAGGCGCTCGGGTCTTCGCAACATATTGGGCGGCCATCCCAGCGAGCTCGGGCGGCGCTAGGGCGCCGCAGCTCTGCCGTTTAAGGAGGAGGGTCTCACCGGGGAGGTTTCGTCATCATCGCTCTATCCTCCGCCTCCCCCTGTCACAGGGAGACGGAGGAGGGCTGGGCGATCTCCCTCGTAAAGGCGGACCCCGGCGAATGGAGGTTGGACCGGTGTATTTGAAGGGGAAGGTGGCTGGTCATGGAGGTGGTCGACGTGGTTTTAGAGGGCGATAGGGGGTGACTGGAAGGTGGTCGTGGGTAGTGGAGTGATGCGCGGAGGAGAATGATGATGGGGGAAAATCGCGGGACGGTTGGCGAAGGAAGAAGTCCACTGGAGTGGCGGTGAAAATGGAAAGGGGGAGTGGTCGTTGAGCAGGATCGTGGGAGAGAGAGGAGGAGGTTGGAGGTTGACGAAGACCTCTAACCGTTGGATCTGAAGATCCAACGGTGGAGATCTAAGCGCGAAAGAACGGCGTGGATAAAATCCAGGCCGATACGATCGAGGGGCAGCGGTTGAGCCATGTGGCGAGCTGCGGGCGAAGCGCTAGCGAGCGGCTAGGATGAGCAGTTAGGGTTGATCAAGCGGTTGAGGATGAGTGTGGAAATAACGGCTGTGATGGGAGATCTGGGGCGCAATCCAGCGGTCGAAGATGTGCCATGTGGCGCGCTTATCTTAAGGTGCAAATGAACGATGATGATGAAGGCGGGAGATGATCTGACGGCCCAGGTCAAGGGGCGTGCGTGGAAAGCCTGGAGTCGTTGGATCTCAGGAGGAGATCCAACAGCTGGAAGATGAGGCGGATGAGACAAAGGGGTCGGGCCACGTGGCGCCCCCAGAATGGGCCACGTGGCCCAATCAGGTTATTTCTTGGGTTTTTTTGGTTTTTGAAGGTTATAAAGGCTGAATTTGAGAAAACTCAAAACTTGAAAGTTGTAGATCTTGACGAGATCTACAAGTTTCATGTTGACCGACACTGGAAAAGAGATCAAATGAAGACACGAAATATTTTTGAGGGTATTTTTAAGTCTAAAAATACCACGATTTTTATTTTGTCATTTTTTTGTGGTTTTTAATTTATTTAGGACTCCGCTAATTACAGGACTTTAACTGGGTTTTATTGACAAAACTTTAAGCAAGGGGGTTAATTATAGGAAATAAAGATGATGAAACTGAGGTTCATCACCCCCCTATACTTAAACTATGCTCGTCCTCGAGCATCAAAAAGAATGACTAAGTTGGATTAACCCCCTTGTGCATGTGAATACAGGATCTAATCTGATCAAGTCGACTCGACTTTAGAGATCCAAAATTCTAGAGTTCAACCCAGCTTTAATCAAGAGGCTTCCAATTCCTCTACTTCTCTAGACTCTCTCTGATGTACATATAAACTAAAGGATATGAGGTTTAGTGTTGACTGCAATTCTGAGAGTAGAGTCAATTCGTCACCCAAAATCTTGGTCCGAGAAAATCTCCTAAGGACCCAATCCTCAGTACTAGGGAATAAATCAAATCTTGCATTCAGTCCACCGTCTCTTTAGTTGTCGGACTTAGAAAATGTAGATGGCAGGCCAGAAATGGAGGGCATGGGGTTGTGTAAATTCTTCTCTCCCTCTCATTGGAACAAGGATTCTCTTTAGTGCCTTTTACGCAACACATTTTTTTGGTGTTGATCAGTGCGTCCGTCAAGAGAAGTTGGAGCTGTCTGCACTGGTTTTCGTGGGAGTACACCGGGGTGTGTCTCTTTTGAGTACCTATCATACCTTCGACACCCAGACTTGTAGCATTTACGATGCAGAGCCCTTTTTTGGTGCAAGCCCGACTCCTGGTCCTAATAGCGGTGGTCCAAGTGGACACTTTGAAAAGTTTGGGAGCGCTCGCCTTTGGTGGAAGCTCTTTGATATGTAACTTGGTGGAATGAGAGCTTTTCTTTGAAATTTCTTTGACTTGTATAATTTGTGGCTAGCTCCACTGGTTTTACCAAGAGTTGGCGCACACTGATCAACAATTTTTTTATTTTTCACACCCAGACACTTAGGTTAATAACAAGAGATTAGTATAAGAACCAAGTTCTCATACTGGCTAATATTGCTGACACTCAGGTTTCCTGAAGCTTTCAAAGATTTTATCCCATCCTCGAGCATCATTAGATCAAGTCCAGACTCGACTTCCTCATCCCAATCCCTCAGGTGAAAAATCAACTCATCTCATCAAAAACCGCAGTCGTGTATGTGATGTGCTGATCATATTCTTTATGTCTGAGACTAAGCATGGAATATAGCATGCAAATCTAGAAACCTAGAGGAATGTGGATGATTAAGTCAATGACCCTGAAGGCTAAGGCTGGTTAACCTAAAATCTCAAAGACCTCAAAATGCTAAATCTCCTTGATCATTTGAGATCCTGGGTGAAAGTGTAGGTGTAGAGGATTAATCCAACTTCTTCATTCAAAAACAAGACACTTTTTATTTCATTTTTTTTTGAACTTCAAGAGATATTAGAACTTCCTAAACTCAATTGAGCATCTGCAATTCAGCCAGTATGGATGTAAGTACAGGCCGAAGCCCGTTGCTTGAGGACGGGGCCTTGCGCGATGTCCTCTAAACCATCCAATCTGCTAAGGGCGAACCCTCACTGAACGCGGCTGACTTAATTGGGTTTATTAGTCACCAATGACTCTTAAAGGATTTTTAAGATTTTTCTGATCTTTATGGATTTTAATTAGAGAGTTAAAACACAAGTTAGACTCAACTTTCCTTGAAAAGAGAAGGCGATTTTTTTCAAAACCATGTCACACAAAATAAAAAAGTTTTCAAAACATTTTCAAAAATCATTTCCGATAATATTTTTATAAAAATAGCGTAACATAATATTGAAAAGCCACGAAATCATTTGAGTTCTCTTAGTTCAAAGAATTTTACGTTAGCCAAAAAGTTTTTTAATTTTTCAAATTTTTCAGATTATAGCTAAAGTAAATATACGTATATACGGTATACCCCCCTATACTTAAACTTTGCTATGTCCTCATAGCACTAGATGTTACAAGTACATAGGTCCATTTAAGTATATAGGAATATACGGGAGCTAAGAGGGGCTCCCACTATACTTAGGTTAGAAATAACCTAAGTATAAAGGCAAGAAAAGAAGAGTAGAGAAAATCACGGGGACTTGGGTCCCCCCTATACTTAGGCTGAGATTAGCCTAAGTATAAAGATGGGAATTGATGTTGGAAGGGACCCAAGGTGAACGAAGAAGAGGAATGGATTTACAAGTGAGCGGTTGAATCTTTGGAGATAAAATGGAGTGACTAAGGTTTTAGGGTTGTGTAGCAAACATGGCTCAATTCAAGCAAGCAAAAACCATTAGTTTCACCAACTCACACATGAAACCAACCGAAGTTGGTTTATTATCTTGTCAGTTTTATTGGTGATAAAGCCTTAGATATTTACGCGAAGAAAATGTGAAATGAAAATCAAGGCGTATGCGCGGGTGTTGCTCTCCCAAAACCGAATTTTACTCCATTTTTGTTTGACTTGCAATTAATAGTCCCAATTTTATTTTGAATTATCACTGAATTAAGGTTAGCACATCAATCAGAAAATCATCGTCTACCGTTCATTTCATTTTCCATTAATCCTAGGTGATCAATCTAGGAAATGAAAGCCGAGAAAAACATGTATTCGATGAAAAAAACGCGATCTAGGCTAAGCGAGAAATCATGCAGTGATTTGACGATAAATCCGCGAAAAAACTAGGGTCGTTTTGAAAACCAAAATCAATGTATGCAAGTCGAATAAAACCGCACCTAATCATGCATCTATTAGCGAGGAATGCTATCCATTTAAGTTCGGCTAAGTGAGGCAAGATTACGTGCGTCTATATTTGAGTGTGTCCTACCTACGATCAAGCACGTAAAAATATGAAAAATAAAATGAGCTCGGAGAGCCGCATGCCTAGTCCTAGGTCGACACTCAAGTGGGGACGATCCCCACACAACCACATTCGTTCGATTACAATCGCGAGTCTTCGATCGAAGAACGCTGTAAAAGTCGAATTATTACAAGCAAAAATAAAATGCGACACATTTTTTTTCTTTTCTTTCTTATAAGCTCCAAGCATGCTCCTGCGGCTCCTCGCAGCGGGGAGCGTCCTGCTCCTCGCCTCCTTGATCCATCAAGGGCCCTGCCACAAAAACAATGGTTATATATCAATTAAGAAAGAAAAAATTTTAAATGCAAAAAAGGATGAACAAATTGACCTATAAAAGAAACACGAAATTAAATAAACAAAATTCCAAAAAATAAAAGAAATGAGTCGTGTCCCCGGCAACGGCGCCATTTGACAAACCGCAAAATCGGCCCTTTAAGATAGTGTTTTTAGCACTCGGGATCATCATCGTAGTCGGGCCGATTTTGGTCATCAAAAGATCAACTCATTTAAATATATGTAATAATAGATCAAAATGAGATGATCGTAATTTATTTTGCTTGGTAAGAAACCAAGGTCGAACTCAGGGACACGAGCCTCTCTCGTATTGATCGGATTTAAGTTTATTTAATTAAATCTTGAGTTAAAAGCATATAGGTCAAAAACATGCAGAGACATAACAAGACAATGCATTAAAAATAAATTAAACATGCATTTTTTAATCCATTTTTATCATGCAAGTAAATGCAATGCGATGCAATGGAGATATGCCCTAGGTGAGCAAAAAATAAATAAGAGTTAATTTCGAGTTCAATTTAAAAGGCAGATGTGATGAACAATGTTATGCAAGGCATCAGTGCAAGTTCAAATAGACACATTACTATAAAATAATTCCTAAGACTCATTGTGTCCAAGACAACAACTAAGCATGCCATTAGAAAGATCATCAAACCAGCTTTAAAACGAAACTGAAATCAACTAAAAGAGAGGTACGGTGCTCAAGATATGCATAAAGGAACGCAAGGGCATAACTGAAAAGAAAACATGAAAATAAAATTGCATACAGGTCCCTGGGAGGGACTAAAATGTAAATAAATAAAAGAGCGGGACCTTCCCTGTAATTTGCCCATACGCACAGGGACCTTTCTGCAAATATTAAAACCTGCAACGGTTTTAACGTAAATATTCCCTTGCGCGCATGGATAGCACGTGACGCTGGACCTTTTTGCGTCTCTGCAATTTGCCCAGAAACGCGCGTGCACGGCACGTGCGATCTAGGCTCGGGACGGCTAGGAGGCTCGGTGCTGCTTTGGATGTTGGCTCGGAGCAGGCCGAAGCTCCAGGAGGTTCGGTGGAGGCTCGGGGGCATCCAAGCATTGATATTCGGACGTTAGGCTCGGAGGAGCTATGACATCTCCACGTGGCTGGATGTGGGCCCTCCGATCGTAATGATCTAGTGGCTCCTGGAGTCAATGACGTGGCCTATTCTGGGCCGTTGGATGGTCGCTGGAAGGGGACCATCCAACGGCAGCTGCTCTTCTCCCTCGTCTGCGGCTGGCGGCGTTAGTAGAGCTCCGGCGACGGGGGCTCTTCTCCGGCGCTTGGTATCAGCTGATGGCGACCTCCCCAGAGCTCCTTAGATAGACGTCGGAGAAGATGGAAGCTCCGGGGAGGTCCCAAAGCCTCTGGATATGTGCGTCGGAGTCTGAGCAGTTGATGCGGAGTTGACGAAGATGGCTCTGACGTACGCTCCGACCATTGAAGGCTCGTGAAGACCTGCAGTGTTAGGCCAAATAGCCGAAGCAGAAGATGTGCGTGCGTGCGACGTGGAGTGAAGTGGAGAGCTCTGGAGTACGGAGAATGTGGAGGAGCTCGGAGCTCCTCCGCCTCGCGGCGGAGGAGGTGGGTCGGAAGCGACGAGGTATGGAGGAGCTGAGAAGGTGATGCGCGTCGATGAGGGGTTGAAGGCGAAGCTAACGGGTAGGTCAATGGAGATCGAGGGTGGATGGAGAAGCCTAGAAAATTAAGGGGAAATTAGGAAAAAATACAGAGGAAGGGGAAGAAGACTTACCTGAGCAATGGCGGGTCGAAGGGCCTGTGCTTGAGCACCAAAAGGCGCTCGGGTCTTCGCAACATGCTGGGCGGCCATCCCAGCGAGCTCGGGCGGTGCTAGGGCGTCGCAGCTCCGCCGTTTAAGGCGGAGGGTCTCACCGGGGAGGTTTCATCGTCATCGCTCTATCCTCCACCTCCCCCTGTCACAGGGAGACGGAGGAGGGCTGGGCGATCTCCCTCGTAAAGGCGGACCCGGCGAATGGAGGTGGGACCGGTGTATTTGAAGGGGAAGGTGGCTGGTCATGGAGGTGGTCGACGTGGTTTTCGAGGGCGATAGGGGTGACTGGAAGGTGGTCGTGGGTAGTGGAGTGATGCGCGGAGGAGAATGATGATGGGGGAAGATCGTGGGACGGTTGGCGAAGGAAGAAGTCCACTAGAGTGGCGGTGAAAATGGAAAGGGGGAGTGGTCGTCGAGCAGGATCGTGGGAGAGAGAGGAGGAGGTTGGAGGTTGACGAAGACCTCTAACCGTTGGATCTGAAGATCCAACGGTGGAGATCTAAGCACGAAAGAACGACGTGGATAAAATCCAGGCCGATACGATCGAGGGGCAGCGGTTGAGCCATGTGGCGAGCTGCGAGCGAAGCGCTAGCGAGCGGCTAGGATGAGCAGTTAGGGTTGATCAAGCGGTTGAGGATGAGTGTGGAAATAACGGCTGTGATGGGAGATCTGGGGCGCAATCCAGCGGTCAAAGATGTGCCACGTGGCGCGCTTATCTTAAGGCGCAAATGAATGGTGATGATGAAGGCGGGAGATGATCTGAAGGCCCAGGTCAAGGGGCGTGCGTGGAAAGCCTGGAGTCGTTGGATCTTAGGAGGAGATCCAACGGCTGGAAGATGAGGCGGATGAGACAAAGGGGCTGGGCCACGTGGCGCCCCCAGAATGGGCCACGTGGCCCAATCAGGTTATTTCTTGGGTTTTTTTGGTTTTTGAAGGTTATAAAGGCCGAATTTGAGAAAACTCAAAACATGAAAGTTGTAGAGCTTGACGAGATCTACAAGTTTCATGTTGATCGACACTGGAAAAGAGATCAAATGAAGAAACGAATTATTTTTGAGGGTATTTTTAAGTCTAAAAATACCACGATTTTTATTTTGTCATTTTTTGTGGTTTTTAATTTATTTAGGACTCTGCTAATTACAGGACTTTAATTGGGTTTTATTGACAAAACTTTAAGCAAGGGGGTTAATTATTGGAAATAAAGATGATGAAACTGAGGTTCATCAGCAGCCTGGTGCACCGAGTGGATACTTGATAGCAGTGCAGATGCCCATCTAGATCCTGATCCTCTTCTTGTCACTTCTGATCTTGCATCTCTCCCCGAGGGTTATCTGCGGGAGGCTGCCGCACTCGATGAGTACTCGGTTTCACCTTCTGACAGTGTTTCCGATCTGGCGGAACACGGAATCGAGTCTTTAGATCATTCTGATTCTTAGTCTTCTCACCTCGACGACCCTCGCGAGGAAGAACCCATTCTGGAGATATTCGATGATCTGCCTGATCTGACTCTATTTCATGCATCAGATATCAGTCTGCTTAGAGAGTCTCATGATCTTGATTGTCCACACCTGTTTGAGACATTGATTAACGTGGAAGATTCTATTACTGATCCATCCTTCTCCACGTTTGATTTCTTCGGCTTCACACTCTCACTCCAGTCTGATCCAGAGCCGATAATTTCTTTTGTGCTACTGGATCCCGACCACTTACCTCCATATCTTTGGCCGGTAGCAGACACCCGCCTGATTGCATACCTGGGTGTCTTACTTTACACTGTTGAGTTTGTCGCTGTTCTCACACCGAGACTACGGCGACAGTACGGCATTCGACTTACCGATGCCGTCCTGCACCTTGATACTGCATTGTCCTAGCCTTTGCGCCCAGCTAGGGGCGTAAAAACTAGCGCTTGTTGAGAGGCACCTCAACATTTTACTCTTTTGTATATACGTGCTTCGTCTTGCTTTGATATTTCTGTCCTTCCGTTATTTTTTCACCCCAAGTCTCGCTTAGGATTATCTTTGCTATACTTAGGATATTGCTCATCCTAAGTATAGGGGGGTGAAAACACCGGGTTGTTCTTCGTTCTGTTCCATCACTTCTGTTGTTGCCTATACTTAAGGTTCATCACCTTAAGTATAGGGGAAGTGATGTCCTCCTTCCTGTATATATTCGTTGATTTTCTTTGTGTCTTTCTACCCTTGTTTTGTTGCCTATACTTAGGGATATTTCACCCTAAGTATAGGGGGGGTAGACCCTGTACATTCTCCACTCGACTTTCCCTTAGTATACAGCCTGCTATACTTAGGATTACTTAATCCTAAGTATAGGGGGAAAAGCCGAGAGTCTCTTGATATTCATTCATCTTTGTATAAGCCTTCCTTTTCACTTCCCTATACCTAGCACGAGTTATGTCTTCTTCATCGCTCTTGACTCTGAGGACATCGTTCGAGCTAAGTATAGGGGGGTGTGTATATATTTCATATATACTTTAGCCATAACTCGTACTTTGTGTGAGTGTGTTAATAAATAAAATGGCTAAAAACACTAAAAATCACAAAAATTAAAAAAATTTCATGTACATAAACATTCTTTTATTTGCACATAAATAGCTAGTGTACAAATTATTTTTGTAAAAATGATTTTAAAAATCTTTTGTGTAAAGCTTGTGTAAATATTTTCTTATCAAAATTATGTATATAGTACAAAATTTTTCCAAAATGTTTGAAAATCAAAAGTTTGCAAAAATCTCGTGTAAATGTGTGTAAATACTTTTTGCAAAACTTGCTCTTCATGCATCATCCATTCATGATTTCAAAACATTTTTCAAAAATTTTGCATGTTTGTAAACTTTGTGTAAATAGCATCTTGTGTACATATGTATATAGTTTTCTGGATGATAGTTGACATTTAAACTAGCCTGGAATCAAATTGAGAAATGGAGCTTGATTAAGATCTTAATCCACCTAACTTCTAAGAGGAACCTTATGGGGCTTAGGTTTAAGGCTTTTCAGGTCCATGGTGACTTAATTCTTTGAGTCCACTAGGCTATGATCACATGTCATCTCAATGAGCCTAAGTAGAGCACTTAACAACAACACATGGCTCATATAGACAATGGCTTTACTTGGACACTAGCACTTTGCACCGAGCTCTCTACGGATGAGGTGGTGAGGAGGCAGTCTTCCTTGACTTGGGGTAGCATATGAGGGTAGTACTTCTAGGCGGAACCCCTCTTCTTCTTTTAGTGAAGGAAGTGCGTCTCAACTTGGTCTGGTTGCCATGAGGTCTAACGAGGGGAGTTGTGGGTTGCAATAAAGCTTCAAAAGAGGGATAGTCTACTGGCTCAAGAGGAAAAACTCCTTGTATATATGCTGCACATGTATATGTTGTATAGATGCACTTGAAACAAAAATGCAAAAAGAAAATAACTCCAAAAAAGTGGTGGGTCTGAGAGAAAATGATAATCCCACCGGAGTATGTATATAGAGTGCAATAAGAAAAGCTTGAGTTTCATGATTCACCTTATGTAGCTTGCAGCAGGGAGACTTGGCTACACTGGTCAAGCTCCCAAGGGTACATGGCTACACTGGCCTTGACCCATTCTCTTCTTCCTCCTCTTCTTGAGTCGTTTGAACTTGAACTTAGAAGGGAATACCCCGCTCCTCGAGGAAAGAGTGGCCAGATTGAGGTCATAGAGTTACCTTGTTGGGGAGGGGTGTCAAGTTGCCATTTCTGAGGTGGAGAGCTTAGACCTCACATTCACAGGACAAGAAAAGATTCATGGTCTTCAGGGTTTGTGATTGATGACTTGTTCTGATCTGGAGCATTGAGGAGTCTTGGTTATAGATTAGTGGAACTTAGAGGCTGTTAAGTTTTAAACTTAAGTCCAAATAAGGTTCCGACACATTAATAATCCAAAGATCTGATCGAGCTCCATACCTTAATTTAATGAAGGCAAGTTTAATAATCAACCTTCATCCATGTACATTCTCTTTTTCTTTTTCTTTATTTCTTTTTCACTTCTTTTTCAAATAAGTGTTTGCTAAGGGACTAGCAAAGTTAAGTATAGGGGGATGATGAATACTCATTCATCACTCTTTATTCTTATATTTTAGCTACAAAAACCTTTGCAAATGCATGTATATAAGTTGTAAATATAAATAATTACCAAAAGCATGCATTGTGTAAAAAGTAATAATTAGCATGTTTTTGTGCAAAAATAAAAGAATAAAGATTAAAAAGAAAAAAAGAGGGAAATATTTAGAATAAATATTGAGCAACCTAACCCAAGGGAGGGCTCAGCATGGGCCTGACCGCATAAAAGCCAAAGTAGAGGGAGATAGGGGCTCATGTGTGTATATATATGTAAATAAAATAAAAATATTTTCCTCCCAAAAATAGATTAAAATACGTGTGTAAATATTTGTATATATTTATAAATATAAAAACAAGATAAAATAATAAAATTAAAAAGAAAACAAAAATGTCACTCATGTACATAGTCACCTTGTATATAGACCACTCATCCCTATTTATTTAACCTTATAAATAAATAAAATTAATTTCCAAAAATCTTGTACATATTCTATGTCTTATGGTGTAAATAAATAAAATAAAATAAAAACAAAATAAAAAGAACAAAATTAAAAATCAAAAAGACTATTGTAAATATACCATGTATATAAATGTACATATGTATTTATTTCACCTATGTATATAAATAATAAAAATAAAATAAAAATATCTTTTTATTGCTAATTTTATGATATAAATAAATAAAATATAAAATGGGAATAAAATTGTATAAAAATAACAAATTAAAAATCAAAAATTAAAAACCCTATATTGTGTATATACCTATATATAGCCCTACTATGTAAATACCTTATTTTTATTTTGAAAAATTAATTAAAAATCACAAAAAAATAGAAAAAATAAAATAAACATTTTTCATTTTTTGAGTTTTTGGTAATTCGGCCTCCTTCTATTTTAAAATAATTTTTCAAATATTGCTGAGGTGGCCCTCTCTCATTGGTCCAGGGGGATTGTTGACTGCCCGGTCAACTCCCCCCCCAGGACCACCCTCCACGGGTCATTGGTGCCCGACCCGATTTCTCGGATTTTTCGCACCTAAACCCGATCATCACCTCCCTAAACCCCGGGTCCGTGTCAATCCCTGCACATCCGACACCCTCGCCAGAGCCCCCGCCTTTGGGATCCGCGCATTCCATTACCCTACCCGACCTCATCTTCCCGGACCCTCCACCGTATACAGCTCGAGCTCTGCCACCTATTCTTCCATCTTTGGCTCATTCGCTCCACCCCCAGTGACCTCCAGCGCTCGAGTGAGAGTGACAGCTCGCTCCAGGTGCTGTCGCAGTGAGGAGAGGGGCAGTGGCCCACTGATCCGGCGAGACACACCACCGTGCTCCGCCCAGAGCAGGAGCTCGAGCCTCGGAGGTCGACGCTCCTCGAGGCAAGGATCAGGAGCTATGCAAGCTCGCCCACAGTCGCTTCGTCCACCCAGGTAGACCCATCTCCCTTTCTTTTTCTTTAATTTTCGATTATCCCCAATTCGCGTCGCCGTCGCTTTCTTTCGATTCCGACCACCTCATTGTTCCGTTCGATCATCGGAATCCACCTTCGCCTCCGCCTTCCTCCCGCGCACGTTCTGCACCCATCCACTCAACCCAGCTCGCACAGGAGCTGGGGTTCGAGCTCCTCCATCCATCCCCTCACCGGAGCTCGCCCACACCGACCCCCCGACCACCTTCACCACGCCTAACGGGGTCGACGCAGTTTGCCCTCTACCCGCGAGTCTTATGGACCCATTTTGCAGGTACCACGAGGACCATCTGAGGTCCTCCGACTCGAGCCAGGAGACGCTCCTCCGCCAGAGCTGACCGGGCTCCCTAGAGCTCCGTCGCTTCATCGGAGGAGTCCATTTGACGCGGAGGCCCCCGACGATTCTTTCCCGATCACCAGAGCCCCGCGAGGAGGTCAGGAGCGTGCGCCTTGAGCCGGCGAACCTCGCCGGCAGCCAGTTCTTCCACGACCTTCGTACACCGTTCGATCAGCCTCCCGCTCCAGTTTCGATCTGAGCCCTTCATTCACGGGCAGCAGCCACCGCACGATCCTTAGAGGACTGATCCCAGCCATCCGATGGCCGAGGTTTAGCAGCGATGCATCTCCACCGCCAGATCTAGCACGTGGCGAGATCTCGACCGTCAGATCCGCGCGAGGAGCCCAGCTTTGGAGCGCCAGCCGTCCCTCACCGTCTGATTCACCACGTGGCGTCCATCCAGCGGCTCCATTAATAAAGGGTAATTTACCCTTAGGTCCTCCTTTTTCTTTTATTTAGCTTTTAGTCTTTAAATACAGAGGGTAGTTATTTAGTTTTGGTACAATTGCACTGAGAACCCTGCACTTTATTTTGTTCGCATTTATGCCCCTGTGTATGGTGTAGCACGTGCTTCGACACGTGGTTTTCTGGGCTATTTGCATTTTATACCTTGTAGTTCTGAGATGTTATGGAATGAATGAATAGTTTTGGATTATTGCTTTTATACCCCTGTGCGTAAAGTAATTGTGCATGTGCGCTTTTTATTGGGTATTTTGCAGACAAGCCCTTAGGCTTTTGGTACCTGTTACCAAATAGCCCTCGGAACTTGTTTTCCTTACATTTAGGTCCCTAAGTGCCCCAGGCACGTGCGACGCGCGTGTTATCCTGGGTATTTTGCACCGGACTCCCCTGGACTCTTGGTATTTGCACTCAGGTCCCTGTGCACAGTACCAACTTTCTATTTTTGAATAAAATAGCAATCCAACTCCAAATCCAACGAACATTGGATACATAGCTCCTGCCATAGTGTAAAATTTTCTGGGATTTTTGGAGACATTTTTATTTTGATTTGATATTTTTAAAAATTTAAAAACATCACTTTTCATCACTGTCTGACTTTAAAAATCCCAAAAAAAATATTAAAATCTATCTAAAAATTACAAAAACTTTACCTACTGTTTTTTTTGTTTGCTTGATTTTCTAGCCAATTTTGGCTATTTTTCATTAGATAAAACTCCTAAAAATTGAAAAACACCTAAAAACTCATAAAAATTCTAAAAAAAATTATAATCCCAAAAATCATAAATCCAATGGCTAAATTTTCTTTGTAGTGTTTACTATAAAGGAAAATTATCTCTAGGCTTTTTGGGTGTTTTTAGATATTTTATCTAAACCCCTTAAGCTTGGTTGGACATTGTTTTTATCTTTTTGCATTGTTTCATTTTTATAAAATTAAATAAACATCAGAAAAATCCCAAAAATTCACTAAAAACAGTAAAAATTATAAAACACACAAAAATATTTTTATTTGAATTTTTGGTTGATTTTTAGTGCATTAAATAAATAGTTGAATTGCTTGCTTTTCTTGTTTTCTTTAGTTTCTTAATTAATTAAAAATCCAAAAAAAAATATAAAAAGACTTAAAAACCACCAAAAATACCTTTTTATTTCCTTTTCTTTCCTTTTTGACTACTTCGTAGGCCGCGAGGCCATTTCGTGCTCCTTGTGTTCGACCCTGGTCGCTATACCAGGTTAAAATAATAGCAAGACCGCTATTGATTTTCGAGTTGATTTTTATATTGGTGGTCTATTTTTCTTGATTGACATGACCGAGTGATTGAGGTCGTGACGACCATTTATTACCTTTACCTTAGTCGCTCGCATTTTCGTGTTATCAATCACAATATACTTATGTATGTTGATCAAATCTTAATGCCTTCTTTGTTCTCCAATCGGGCATCCCAACAAATCTGCCATTCTACCACCTTCTTCTTCTTCCATCCTAAACGTGATCAGAATAAACTTATGTATGATGATCAAATCTTACGAGCCCATATAATTGAAAAACACACTTATGAGCCGCCCGAACGACTATGGTAAATCAGGTGTCACGAAGGTCGTTGTGACCTCAGTCACTCGGGACTCGGAGCTCAATCAAGAAGAAAAATAATCAGACCACCAATCAGAGAGAAAAATCGATGAAAAGCAAAATAGTGGTCTCGCTATGATACTAACCTTGTATAGTACCCAGGGTCGAACTCGAGGAGCACGAGATGGCCTTGCGGCCTACGAAGTAGTCTAAAAAGAAAAAAAAATAAAACAAATATTTTTTTGGTGGTTTTTAATATTTTTATATTTTTTGGAGATTTTTAATAATGAGAAAAATAATAAAAAGGTAAAAACAAGCACAATAACAATTTATTTAACTACTCTAAAAAGCTCCAAAAATTCAAACAAAAATATTTTTAAGATTTTTATATTTTTTATTATTTTTAGTGAATTTTTAAGAATTTTCTGATTTTTAGGGAATTTTCTAAAAATAAAATAAGGCTGAAACCAATGAACACTGTCCAGCCAGGCTTCAAGGGCCAAAATAAAATTAAAATGGCCTTATCAAAGCTTGAAGGTATTTTTCATGGAAAATAGAAACAAAAAGGAAAAATCAGGAAGAGGGTTTATTAATTTTTGGTTTTTCTATGAATTTTTAGAATTTTTATGGGCATTTAGGGGTTTTTTAATTTTTATAGGTTTTATGAATCCAAAAATAACCAAAAATTGACAGAAAATCAAAGACATAAAAACACACAAAATCTGATTTTTTTTGTAATTTTTAAAGAGGTTTTTATTTTTTTTTGGGACTTTATAATCTGGACAGAGACAAAATCAAAGGTTTTTGAATTTTAAAAATACAAAAAATGCTCAAAAATGTATCCAAAAATTGGTGAAAATTTTACACTAGCAGGAGCCACGTATCTAATTTTCACTCAATTTGGATTAATTTTGCTATTTTATTAAAATCCAAAACACACAAACAGTGCACAAGTACCTAGTTGCAAGGAAAGTATGGTTCTGGGCTAAAAAGGTAACAAAATCATAACTCTGGGGGTCCTCGTGCAAAAATGCCAGATTCCCAAGCGCTGGGCACGTGTTCTGGGCACTGAGGGACCCAAATGTAAAGAAACTTAAGTCCCCGGACTTATTAGCAACAGGTGCTAAAAGTCCAGGGACTAAGTCGTAAAAAGCCCAACAAATTCAACACATGTCGAAATAAACCATTCACAGGGGCATAAGTGCAATTAATATAAAGTATTTCTCATTCATTAACAACCAGAAACTACAAGCCCACAGTATGCAAATTTACCAAAACATCACGTGATGATGTACGTGTCCAACATATACAGGGGCAGAAATGCAATTACTAAAAACATCTAGGTCTTCTATGCAATTTTACCAAACTAAAAATAATACTGAAAATATTTACAGTACTAAAACGAAAATGCAAAACAGGAGGGGGCCTAAGCGAAATTACCCCACATATGATCCGAGGGCGGAGGATGCGCCACGTGGTGTATCCAACGGCTGCAGGGCGCTTTCTCCTCAACGAAGGACCTCGGCGATGATCGGACGGTGGAGGGCTCGCCATGTATGCTATCTGACGGTGGAGGATCGAGGGCAAACCTTCGTTGGATGGATGGCGGAGAAGAGGCCACGTGTCGATCGGACGGTGGCTGGAAGGGCCTCTTCTTCGCCTTGATCGAACAGTCCTGGTGTAATCTGGCACGGCGAGAGGTGAATGGACGGCTCTGGAGGGTCCTCCAAGAACAGATGGCCGGTGAACTTCGCCAGCCCAGAACTCGCGCGGTGGACCTCCTCTGCTACTGCTACAATGCGGAACAGGTCCGTCGTGACGTCCCGTAGCGGATGCACCTCTCCGATGAGGCCGGCGAGCTCCGAGGAGCTCCGGCGATGGTGGTGGCCTAGAGCTACTGTCTCTGGATGCTTAGGCCCTCAGATGGGCCTTTCATGACCTGAAAAGTATCACAACACACTCCTGGGTCAAGGGCAAAGTGCCTCGACCCGGTTAGAGGCGAGATGGGTGGTCGGCGCGTCGGGGCGAAGGATCTCCGGCGATGCGACGACGAAGGAGATCGACTCCCAGTTTTGGGGCAAACTGGGTTGGACGAAGGAACGTAGAACGTGCAGAGGAGAAGGGCGGAGATAATGGTCGGGTCAATCGATGAAATGGGTGGACGGAGTGGAGCTAATTGATGAGCGACGGCGAAGGATAAAATTGGGCGTAACAGGAAATTAGAGAAAGATAGAAAGAATCAAGCTTACCGGATGGTTGAGGTCGACTGGGAATGAGCTCCTAGAGCTCCTGGTCTTTGCCTCAAGGGACGTCGATGCCCGAGGCTCGAGCGCTGCTCCCGGGCGGTGCACGACGGTGATTAGCTGCCGGATCAGTGGCTGGGACACCTCTTCCTCACTACGACACAACCCGCGGCTAGCTGTCTCTCTAGGGAAGGAAGTGGAGATCCTGGGATGGGAAGGCGGAGCCAAAGATAGCTGGAAAAGTGTGGCGGAGCTGGGATTAAATACGGCTAGGGGTCCAGCTAGATGAGGGTCGGGCGAGGAATTCGTAGCACGGACCCCGATGCAAACTTCCGGGCGTGGGTCTCGGATCTACAGGGAAGAATTAGAACCTGGGGTTTAGGGTTTTAGTGGTCGGATCAAGCAGGGATAATATGGAGAAATTGGGTCGGAGTACAGGATCCGTAGGCTAGTGGTCCAAGGGGGGAGTTGACCGAGGGTCAACACAATTAGAGCGCGCCACTTATTAAATAATTGGAAATTGAATAATAAATAGTAACTGGCCGAATCTCGAAAAACTCATAACATGAAAAATGTTTCTTTTATTTTAAATTATTTTTTTGTTATTTTTACTTATTTTTTTAAAATAAAAATTAGGTATTTACAAAATAGTATTATTATATATAGGTATATATAATATGCATTTTTTATTTTTGATTTTTAATTATTTATTTTTTACATTTTATTCCTATTTTCTATTTTTTTATTTAGAAAATAAAATTTGGAATAATTTGGTATTTTTATTTTATTTTTATTATTTATTTACAAGGGCTAAATAAATACTTTTATTTATATATATATATATGTGGTATATGTACAATGAAGGTTTTGATTTTATTTTTATTTCTTTTGTTTTATTTTTATTTTTATGGTTTTTATTTTATTTATTTACATTATGAACTGTAGAGTATGTACATATTTTTTATGGATTTTTATTTATTTATTTATAGGGATAAATAAATAGATAAAGGGTTCTATGTACATGGTGTATATACAAGGGTGAAGGGATTTTTATTTCTTTTTAATTTTCTCATTTTTATTTTGATTTTATATTTACAAATATATACATATAAATACAAACCCAATTTTATTTTCATTTAGAGTAAAATATTTTTATTTATATACAGGTAAATATGTACACACATGAGCTTCCTTATCTCTCTCTTCTTGGGTTTTTATGCGGTCAGGCCCATGCTGAGCCCTCCCTTGGGATTAGGTTGCTCAATATTTATTCTAAATATCTCCCTCTTTTTATTTTAATTCTGTATTCTTTTATTTATGCACAAAAACATGCTAAAAATGAATATTTACACAATGCATGCTTTTTGACAATTATTGATATTTACAGGATTATACATGTGTTTTGCATGGGTTTTGTAGCTAAAATAAAAGAATAAAGAGTGATGTATGGGTATTCATCACCGCCTATACTTAACTTTGCTAGTCCCTTAGCAAACACTTATTTGAAAAAGAAGTGAAAAAGAAAAAGAAAAAGAAAACGAGGAGAAAATGCATGGATTAATGCTGATTATTAAATTGGCCTTCATTAAATTGAAATATAGAGCTCGATCAGATCTTTGGATTATTAATGTGTCGGAACCTTATTTGGACTTAGGTTTAAAACTCAACAGCCTCTAAGATCCACTAATCTATAATCAAGACTCCTCAACAATCCAGATCAGAACAAGTCTACATACACAAACCCTAAAGACTATGAATCTTTCCCTTTACAGTGTATGTGAGGTATAGCTCTCCACCTCAGAAGTAGCAACTTGACAACCCTCCCTAACAAGGTAACTCTATGACCCTAGTCTGGCCACTCTTTCCTCGAGGAGCGGGGTATTCCCTTCTAAGTTCAAGTTCAACCGGCTCAAGAAGAGGGGGAAGAAGAGAATGGACCATGGCCAGTGTATCCATCTATCCTTGGGAGCTCAACCAGTGTAGCTAAGTCTCCCTGCTGCAAGCTACATAAGATGGAACCATAAGTCTCAAGCTTTGCTTATTGCACTATATACATACTCCGGTGGGATTATCATTTTCTATCAGACCAACCACTTTTTTGGAGTTATTTTCTTTTTGCATTTTTTTCAAGTGCATCTATACAACATATACAACGTGCAGCATATATACATAAGGAGTTTTTCCTCTTGAGCCAGTAGACTATCGCTCTTTTGAAGCATTATTGCAACCCACAACTCCTATCGTTAGACCTCATAGCAACCAGACCAATTTGAGACGCACTTCCTTCACTAAAAGAAGAAGAGAGGTTCCGCCTAGAAGTACTACCCTCATATGCTACCCCAAGTCAAGGAAGAATGCCTCCTCACCACCTCATCCATAGAGAGCTCGGTGTAAAGTGCGGGTCCAAGTAAAGCCATTGTCTATATGAGTCATGTGTGTGTTGTTAAGTGCTCTACTTAGGCTCATTGAGATGACATGTGATCATAGCCTAGTGGACTCAAAGAATTAAGTCACCATGGACCTGAAAAGCCTTAACCCTAAGCCCTATAAGGTTCCTCTTAGAATTAGGTGGATTAAGATCTTAATCAAGCTCCATTTCCCAATTTAATTCCAGGCTAGTTTAAATGTCAACTATAATCCAGGAAAAACTACACAAGTATGTACAAGGATGCTATTTACACAATATTTACACAAATGCAAAATTTTTGAAAAATGTTTTGAAATCATGGATGTATGCATGAATGCAAGTTTTGCAAAATATTTACACAAATTTACACAAGATTTTTGCAAACTTTTGATTTTCAAAACATTTTGGAAAAAAATTGTACTATATACAAAATTTTGATATGCACATATTTACACAATCTTTACACAAAAAGTTTTTGAAAACATTTTTACAAAAATAATTTGTACAATAGCTATGTATGTGCAAATAAAAGAATGATTATTTACAGGGAAAATTTTTAATTTTTATGGATTTTGGTTTTTTAGCCATTTTTATTTATTAACACACTCACACAAAGTACGAGTTATGGCTAAAGTATATATGAAATATATACACACCCCCTATACTTAGCTCGAACGATGTCCTCGGAGTCAAGAGCGATGAAGAAGACATAACTCGTGCTTAGTATAGGGAAGTGAAAAGGAAGGCTATATACAAAGAAGAATGAAAGAATAGAAATCAGAAGGGTCTCGGCTTTTACCCCTATACTTAGGATCAAATAATCCTAAGTATAGCAGGTTGTACACGAAGGGAAAACCGCGTGAAGAATATACAGGGTCTACCCCCCATACTTAGGGTAAGATATCCCTAAGTATAGGAAGCAAAAACAGGGTTAAAAATAATCAAAAGAAATAGCTGAGAGTCCTACATCCCCCCTATATTAGGGTAAAGTACACCCTAAGTATAGCATAATCAAAAGATGAGGAAAGGGATGTGGGACTAAAGAATGGAATGATATGGACATCTGGATCTATACAAGTAGGGAGAACATTGATAATCATGCGTGAGATGCAATAGATGTGAGTCAAGAGACCACATCTCACGCAAAGTGAATAGGGGAAACATCAACGACCCGTGGCTCATCATCAAGATATGGCTTGAGCCGCTGGCCTTTCACTTGAAAGGTACTCTCAGAAGACAACTCAGATATGTCAATGCTCCCATTGTCGTGTACCTTTCTCACTAGATACGGTCCCTTCCATTTTCTATGTAGCTTCCCTAGAAATAGACATAGCCTAGCATCAAACTGCCATACTCTCTGTTCAGGCTCAAAATGCTTGTGGCTGATATGAGAATCATGCCACTCCTTCACTCTCTCCTTGTACTGTAGGCTGTTTGAGAAGGCGGTATCACGAAACTCCTCCAAGGCTGCTAACTCTGCCCTCCTCTGATCTCCTACACTATCTGGATCCAAAAGTATATGAGTGACAGCCCAAAGTGACCTATGTCTCAACTCAACAGGTAAATGGCACGGCTTGCCATATACGATACGAAAGGGAGATGTGCCCAAAGGTGTCTTGAAAGATGTCCGATATGCCCCACAAGACCGAGTCCAAAAGCTGTGACCAATCCTTTCGGTCTGGGCGGACGACTTTCTGCAATATAGTCTTGATCTCCCAGTTCGACACTTCAGCAAGACCATTCGTCTGAGGATGGTATGGAGTGGCAACTCGATGGTCTATGTCGAACTCGCTAGCAAGGGCCTTCACCTGGTCGTTGACAAAATGAGACCCCCCGTCTGATATCAACACTCGAGGTACCCCCAACTGTGAAATGATATGCTTCCTCAAAAATCTGCAAACAATCCTAGCATCTGCGGTTCGGGCGGGGATGGCCTCAACCCAACGACTAACATAATCCACGGCCAACAGAATGTACTCGAACCCTGACTCTTAGGGAATGGACCCATGAAATCGATGCCCCATGCGTCAAAAACCTCACAGAAGTGAATGGGCTGCATCGGCATCATATCACGCTGTCCACAAGTGCCCATCCTCTGACAGTCAGTACACCTCTTCACGAACTCATCAGATTCCTTGAAGAGGGTAGGCCACCATAGGCCGGATTGGAGCACTTTCTGTGCCGTTCTACTCCCAGAGTGATGTCCTCCTGCCTCAAGATTGTGGCAGTAAGTGAGGACGCTATGGTGCTCCTCCTGACGAATGCACCTACGCCAGACGCTATCCCCTCCTTCATGATAAAGGATGGAATCCTCCCAGTGATAAGACTTAGCCTTCACGAGGAAGGTCTCAAGCCTCTGCCTGGGCCAATCGTGTGGGACTTTCTTAGCAACAAGAAAGTTCACAATATCGGTGTACCACGGGAGAGAGGCAATAGCAAGGATCGCCTCATCTGGAAAGGTCTCACATATAGTCTCAGTCTGCTCAGAATCCTCAAGATGCTCTAATCGGGAGAGATGATCTGCCACCACATTCTTGACTCCAGGCTTATCCTTAATCTCTATGTCAAACTCCTGGAGTAGAAGGATCCATCTGGTCAATCTGGCTTTGGCATCCTTCTTTGCCACGAGGTACCTGATGGCGGTATGATCAGTGTATAAGGTCACTCTAGATCCAATAATGTACGATCTGAACTTATCCAGGGCAAAAACTACGGCTAGCATCTCCTTCTCAGTGAATGTGTAGTTCCACTGCGCGGAATCCAATTTACGGCTAGCGTAGTGAATGGCAAATGGGACTCCATCCCTCCTCTGTCCTAGAACGGCCCCTACGGTAAAATCGGAGGCATCCGTCATGATCTCGAATGGGAGAGACCAATCAGGTGGCTGGAGAACAGGAGCCTCAACAACACATCTCTTGAGAGTCTCAAACGACGAAAGACACTTGTCATCGACAAGGAACTCGGTGTCTTTCGTCAGCAGATCAGTCAACGGTCGGGCAATCCTATTGAAATCATGAATGAAGCGCCAGTAGAAACCGACGTGCCCCAGAAAAGACCGTAACTGCCGCAAGTTGGACGATGGTACGAGTTTTCTAATGAGATCTACCTTGGCCGGATTAACCTCCAAGCCCTGTTGGAGATGATATGGCCATGAACCGTCCCTTGAGTCACCATGAAGTGACTCTTCTCCCAAGACAGCACAAGGTGAACCTCAATGCATCGCTAAAGGACTCGGTCTAGGAAGTCAAGACAGGAGTCGAATCTGTCGCCGTAGACTGAGAAATCATCCATGAAGACCTCCAAGCACTCCCATACCATGTCCGAAAAGATAGACAGCATGCATCTCTGAAAAGTCGCAGGGGCATTGCATAGCCCAAATGGCATGCGTCTGAAGGCGTATGTGCCGAAGGGACAGGTGAAGGTAGTCTTGTCCTGGTCCTAGGGAGCGATGGCCACCTGGTTGTAGCCGGAGTACCCATCCAGAAAACAATAATGGCTCTTCCCAGTCAGTCTCTCAATGATCTGATATATAAAGGGCAGGGGGAAATGATCCTTCTTGGTGGCCATGTTGAGTCGTCTGTAATCCACGCAGACTCGCCAAGAAGTGGGTACCCGGGTAGCAATCTTCTCTCCGGACTCGCTGACTACTGTAGTGATGCCCGTTTTCTTGAGCACCACATGCAACGGGCTGACCCACTTGGAGTCGGAGATGGGGTAGATAAAATCGGCACTCCACCATTTCGAAATTTCCTTCATGACAACCTCTCTCAGATTCGGGTTCAGCCGCCGCTGGAACTCACGCGACGGCTTCGCCTCATCCTCGAGATAGATATGGTGGGAGCACAGGGCCGGACTTATCCCCTGGAGATCGGCTACGCTCCATCCTATCGCCTTGCGGTTCTTTTCAAGAACCCCCATCAGACGGGATTCCTGCTCTCCAGTCAAATCGACAGAGATAATGACTGGGTACATCTCATGCTCACCCACAAGGAACCTATACTTCAGCGACGCAGGAAGTGGCTTCAGCTCAAGACAACTGGGTGCTGGTGGATCTGGCCTCTGGAAACACTGAGTGAATGCTGCCAAATTCACATGGGAGAACTGAAACTCTCGATCACACTCTGAATCTGGAGAAGGCTGTCCTGTTGGACTGTCTCTGCTCTGCTCGGCATCTACCTCCTCCCTAGTTGTAGGCTCGGTGGAAGTCAGATCTGGTATGAACTCCTCAAACTCTTCCCAGTCAAAATCTGACTCCGAGGGATCTGTATCATCAATGGTGGCCTCAGTACCACCGGCATCACAAAACAAATCTGCCTCGCGGTCGAGAACCGGATCTGCCAACTGAACGGTATCCTGGACCAGGAATGCGCTCTCCAAGCTCTCCTCTGCTGGCGTTTCTGCATCAGCAGACTCTGAAAGTGAGAGGATGGCATGTGCATCTGGATCTGCCCAAACTGCCTCATCATCTGTAATCACGAAGTTGTAGTCCTGGTGGATGTCTGGCCCTGCATCTGTCATCTGCTCTGTATCGGAAGTAGTCTCTGAGCATGTTGAATCTCTGGCTCTGATATCCTCGACCGTCTCTATTTGTACACTTTCGCCCTCCACGCGAAAGTATACCTTCCCGCTATCATGGTCGGTCACTGCCTTGGCTGTGGCCAAGAACGGGCGACCTAAAATGATGGGCTTATCGGTCACTGACTCAGGGATCTCCATGTCCAACACTACAAAGTCCACGGGGAATTGCAGACCCTGAATCATGACGACAACGTCCCTCAGCAGCGCCTTTGGCCTCTTGACAGATCGATCAGCAAATTGAAGGATTGTCCTGCTCTGTCGTAGAGTGCCCAACTCGAAGCGGTCGAGAAGGGCTGCCGGAAGTAGGTTGATCGATGAACCACTATCTAATAGAGTACAGTCGAACCTCTGCTCTCTGATGTGGCATCTGACATACGGGGCCCCTGAATCTGGCCTCTTGGCTGGCAGACGGTTCTGAATCGCGAAACAAGTAGCTCTGGTCAGCACATGGATCTCAGACTGGTGGTTCCTCCTCTTCCTCCTAACTGTGGTCCTGTCTCTAAGTGAACACTAGAGTAGAGGAATGTGCTGCAAAGCCTCCTGAAGAGTCAGCTGAATGTGAAAACGGTCTATCATCTGCTGGTTGAACTCTTCTTGCTGCCTCTTTTTTGGATTTTCTATTTTCTTCCCCTTTCCCATGTGAAGAGCTCTAGGGAAGGGGATCACAGGGTCCTTCTCAGATGAAGGATTAGGAGAGGGTCTAGACTGCTCGACGGCAGGATCCACACATACATAAAGCACCACAGGTGGACCAGAAGAAAACAAACCCTTTACTTTATTGCCAGAATAGTTCTGAGATACATGCACAGAAGGAAAAACTACATGACTCTCAGAAGTGAAAATGGTGGCATCAGCACCACCCTCGGCTGGTAGACTCGTGGCCTCAGTACCGCGCTCTGGCTCGGCAACATCGGTGGACTCAGTACCACCTCCTCCATCTGGTGAAACGACGGCCTCAGTACCGCCGGTGGGATCAGCATCCGTGGTGGCATCAGTACCACCGTCATCTTCTCTAGCGGCATCAGCACCGCTCTCCTCCTCGTCGGGCGCTCTGGAAGTGACCTCGGGGTGTCGCTCAGACGAGGCACCGCCTGCTGGCATCCTACCGCTCCTAAGTGTGACAAAATCAATATCAAAAGATATGAAGACATATCACCAAAAGCATCACTCGGAGTGGCATACTCAGTGAAATCTACCTGCTCAGACTTCCTCTTGAGGTTGTTCGGATTGGGCTCTATCTGGGCAGGGATGGCGGCCTTCCTTCTCACAATCTCCTGCATCTCCTGGCGGAACTCGTCCATCTCCCATCTAAAGGCAGCCTGTTGATCGGTAAGGAGGCGGGCTATGTCATCCAAGGCAGGGCTCTCATAGAATGGCCCATGAGAGCCTGACGGGTGGCCTCGCTGGTAGTGAGGCTGCTGCTGCTGGTGCTGCGGGTGAGAGGGGTAGGACTGTGGATGATACTGCTGCTGCTGAGGCTGATCACGCCTCAAAGACTGTCCCTGCTGATAGGGACAAGGACCATACTACTGTGACTGCTGCTGCTGTTGGTGATACGCTGGGGGCTGTTGCTGCTGGTGATCTCTGTGATGGTTGTAGTGGCCACCCTGTCCCGACGGCTGCTGCTGGGAGCTGGAACCTCCGGCCGACCAACGGAATCCGGGATGGTCTCGTCGGATACCGGGCTGGGGTCGATCGTACCAAATCCCGTTGGGGCTGGCGGGAGTACTTCCAGAGGCTGATCCGGTTGGTATACCACCATCTGCATGTCTGGAGATGGCGGTGACTGGTAAGTGGGCTGCGGCTGCTGGTACGGCTCCGCCTGTACAAGGTGAACCTGTCTAGGCTGCTGGTGGCTGGAGCGTTGGGACAAGCTGATGCTGCTACTCGGATCGCCTCGTGCTTGAAGACGGGGCTGGGAAGCCGTCTGTGCCTCCTGGAGACACATGAGCTGTGTCTTCAGGTCACTCAGAGTCTGTGCCATCTGCTCCATCTACGTGATGCCCTGGTACTGCTTCTTGTCAATGATCTCCATCCGGTCCAGCATCTTGCTGATGATCCCCATGTCGGCGGCTGTGGACTCAGCCTGTGTTGTTGCCGCTAACGAACTGGATGGACCAGCGTCGACCCGTGTTATCCTCTGGTACAGCACGGTCTGTGGCTGGGGTCGTCCCTATGTGTATAGTCGGGTCTGGGACATCACCATCTAGTTCTCGGCCATCTCCTCGTAGATGGCCCAGACCTGATCGTGATCCTTGGCGAAATAGGACCCACCACAAGAAGCATTCACCAGGCCCTGTAGCTCTGGTGTCAGCTCGCTGAAGAAGCTCTGAACTAGGTTCGGCTTCGAGATGTCATGGTGCGGGCATCTGTCAGTCAGCTCACGGAACCTCTCCCATACCTCATGGAACTGCTCGTTGGGGAGCATGGAGAAGTTACTGATCAGGGCCCTCGCAGCATTTGTCTGCCCAAGTGGGTAGTACTTGTTCAAGTACTTGGTGTGGAGCTGCTCCCAGTTGTAGACAAACTTCCCCAAGTGCTTCAGCCAGGTGGCTGCTCTGTCTGCTAAGGAGAAGGGGAAAGCAATCATGCGGATGGTATCCTTGTCCACCTGTCTGTCGTGGACTGTGCTGTAGATCATCAAGAACTCCTGGAGGTGGTGATGGGGCTCCTCTTTGGCGAGCCCATGGAACCGGGGGAGAAGCTGCAAAGTGTTTGGGGGGAACTTGAAGTCCCCTACAATGGCCGGAAGAACGACCCAGTATGCATCAACGTTGATCCAGGGTTGTGTAACTCCCGCATCGGTCTCGGTGGATCTGTTGCTGCTGTTGTGGAGGCTGCCGCATCGTCGGGTATCCTCGGCCCGTCTCCTGGCCCGCGCTGCTCGCGGTCTGCTCTCAACTGCTCCATCTCGTGCCTCATCTCTATCATAAAAGCTCCCTGATCCCTCAACTACTGCTGAACTGTCTCGAGGGAGGCGATCAGGGTGGAGTTGATCGCACCCTGGTCCATGATGAATGTTTGCTGGGGCTGGGGACCTCTGATGTGATCCTCACTACTGCCGGCCATGGTCTCTGCAAAGGCAAAAGACCCAAACTCAGGTGCCGATAAATCATCTGATAGTCTCTCATCTGGCACTAGTATCTCAGACTCAGAAGAAGGGTGGTCAAGGGGGAACAGGGTGGAGTCGAACTCGGGTTCGGAGAGCGGGTCTCGGCTCTTACGAACCAACCTAGATGAGCGGGCAGAAGTGCTGGGAAGCGGTGTAGCCAGAGGCTGCCTAAGAGACCTTCTGCCCATCATCTTGATCTGGCGAGTCGGGTAGATGAGATCTGGTAACAACAATGATCACAAGCAAACCCCTGATTCACCTACGCAACGCGAGCTGAAGACCGTAAAGGTTCGGTCAATTATCTTGTCAATTTTATTATGTGATCAAGTCAGGATAACAGAGCGATTAACGTGATCTGTTAGGAATCCAATCCGCCAACCAGACTGTCCCGTATAAAAGGCCGGTAGTCTGATCGGGGCTCGGATATGGCTCTAGCCTAGTGTGCGGGTAACTCTCTCGTGCAAGCAAACGAGACAAGGAGGGGGTTGCTCTCCCCAAGACAGATTTTTAGGGTGAATGTCTTTTAGGGTCAAGTAGAGTTAACCAGTAGGTATTTTTCAAATAATCAAACAAATTGCCTAACGAATTTTTCGGTTCTCCTGGTTATTAAGTCCAAAAATCAGGGGGAGAAGTCGAAAAAGCCGATGCGCGAGAAAATCAATGATGCATGCAGAGTAAGAGATGTGTACCTAACTCCAGCAGTCTACATGCAAAAATGATCCATGCAGAATTTAAAGACTGAAATAAAACTATCTAAATGATGCAGGCGGAAATCCGAGCCCTAAGCAAGCAGTTCTACTCGAAAGAATGTCTAGTCGACCACCAGCCTCCGATCCATGAGTCCGGTCTAGGCTCACCCATCCTCCACTCGACAAATCGAGTTCAGGAGCAACGCTTGGCAGGGTGGGCTGTGGCGCGTAGGCTCGAAGGTAGTGGATCGACTATTTTATTAAATTTTATTGTTGGTCCAATTACCGATCTATAGGTACAGGCAGAATTATTAAGGTGTTTGGATCCTATTTATTACATCACAGTCAAGCAAAAATCCTAAGGCTAGGGGCTAAAAACCGCGAGAAACCGAATAGGCAGAAAATAAATAAAAACCGCGAAGAAAACCGCGTAAAAATCGAGGGGTCGCCCGAGCACACCGGTGCTCGGCGAAACAGACCCCGAGAGTCTAAGTCTGGCTGAGAGAGTCCTGCTGTCCTGTATTATTACAACACTTCAAATAATGCTGAAAAGAAAATCTAAACTAAACTAATCTATTCCTCCCGCACTCGGTTGTCTCCTCGTGCTCTCTTGCGGCTCCGTGCAGAAGGGAGCCGCCTCCGATAGCCGCGGTTACGTCGGCTCCTCGAAAGTCGCCACCTCGATCCTCGAGCCCTCGCATGCAAGCAACAAAGTGTGTCAAGCCACAAATAAAGCAAATGGAGCAAATAAAAGGAAACATGGTATATGTGCAGAAATGGAAAAAAATAAACAAGCAAAAACAATCAAAAATAAAAGAAAAAGAAATAAAGGAAAATGAAAATAAAATAAAAGGAAAACAAAAAGCCACGAAAAGTTGCGTATGAAGAAAAAGCCGCGGAAAGCCGCGAAAACAGAAAACAAAATAAAAAGAAAATAAAAGCGACTACTAAGTCGTGCTCCCCAGCAACAGCGCCATTCTGATGAGCCGCCCAAACGACTAAGGTAAATCAGGTGTCACGAAGGTCGTTGTGACCTCAGTCACTCGGGACTCAGAGCTCAATCAAGAAGAAAAATAATCAGACCACCAATCAGAGAGAAAAATCGATGAAAAGCAAAATAGCGGTCTCGCTATGATATTAACATGGTATAGCACCCAGGGTCGAACTCGAGGAGCACGAGATGGCCTTGAGGCCTACGAAGTAGTCTAAAAAGAAAGAAAATAAAACAAATATTTTTTTGTGGTTTTTAATATTTTTATATTTTTTGAGATTTTTAATAATGAGAAAAATAATAAAAAGGTAAAAACAAACACAACAACAATTTATTTAACTACTCTAAAAAGCTCCAAAAATTCAAACAAAATATTTTTAAGATTTCTATATTTTTACCTTTTTAGTGAATTTTTGAGAATTTTCTGATTTTAGGGAATTTTCTAAAAATATAATAAGGTTGAAACCAATGAACAATGTCTAGCCAGGCTTCAAGGGCCAAAATAAAATATAAAATGGCCCTATCAAAGCCTTGTAGTATTTTTCAAGGAAAATATAAACAAAAAGGAAAAATTAGGAAGAGGGTTTATTACTTTTTGATTTTTCTATGAATTTTTAGAATTTTTATGGGCTTTTAGGGGTTTTTCAATTGTTATAGTTTTTATCAATCCAAAAATAACCAAAAATTGACACAAAATCAAAGACACAAAAACACACAAAATCTGATTTTTTTGTAAGTTTAAAGAGGTTTTTATATTTTTTTGAGAATTTATAATCTGGACAGAGATAAAATCAAGGGTTTTTGAATTTTTAAAAATACAAAAAATGCTCAAAAATGTATCCAAAAATTGGTGAAAATTTTACACAGTGGCAGGAGCCACGTGTCCAATTTCACTTAATTTGGATTAATTTTGCTATTTTATTAAAATCAAAAACACACAAACAATGCACAAGGACCTAGTTGCAAGGAAAGTATGGTTATGGGCTGAAAAGGTAACAAAATCAGAACTCTGGGGGGTCCTCGTGCAAAAATGTCAGATTCCCACGCACCAGGCACGTGTTCTGGGCACTGAGGGACCCAAATGTAAAGAAACTTAAGTCCCCGGACTTATTAGCAACAGGTGCTAAAAGTCCAAGGGCTAAGTCGTAAAAAACCCAACAAATTCAACACATGTCGAAATAAACCATTCACAGGGGCATAAGTGCAATTAATAGGAAGTATTTCTCATTTATTAACAACCAGAAACTATAAGCCCACATTATGCAAATTTACCAAAACATCACGTGACGATGCACGTGTCCAACATATACAAGGGTAGAAATGCAATTACTAAAACCATCCAGGTCTTCTATGCAATTTTACCAAACTAAAAATAACTACTGAAATTATTTACAGGACTAAAACGAAAATGCAAAACAGGAGGGGGCCTAAGTGAAATTACCCCACTTATGATCCGAGGGCGGAGGATGCGCCACATGGTGTATCCAACGGTTGCAGGGCGCTTTCTCCTCAACGAAGGACCTCGGCGATGATCGGACGGTGGAGGGCTCGCCACGCATGCTATCTGATGGTGGAGGATCGAGGGCTACCCTTCGCTGGATGGATGGCGGAGAAGAGGCCACGTGTCGATCGGACGGTGGCTGGAAGGGCCTCTTCTTTGCCTTGATCGAACGGTCCTGATGTAATCTGGCACGGCGAGAGGTGAATGGACGGCTCTGGAGGGTCCTCCAAGAACAGATGGCCGGCGAACTTCGCCGGCCTAGAACTCACGCGGTGGACCTCCTCTGCTGCTGCTACAATGCGGAACAGGTCCGCCGTGACGTCCCGCAGCGGATGCACCTCTCTGATGAGGACCGCGAGCTCCAAGGAGCTCCGGCGATGGCGGTGGCTTGAACTGCTGTCTCTGGTTGCTTAGGCCCTCAGATGGGCCTTTCGTGACCTGAAAAGTATCACAACACGCTCCTGGGTCGAGGGCAAAGTACCTCGACCCGGTTAGAGGCGAGATGGGTGGTCGGCGCGTCATGCGAAGGATCTCCGGCGATGCGACGGCGAAGGAGATCGACTCCCAGTTCCGGGGCGAACTGGGTTGGACGAAGGGCGTAGAACGTGCAGAGGAGAAGGGCGGAGATGATGGTCAGGTCAATTGATGAAATGGGTGGACGGAGCGGAGTTAATCGATGATCGACGGCGAAAGATAAAATTGGGCGTAACTGGAAATTAGAGAAAGATAGAAAGAATCAAGCTTACCGGATGGTTGAGGTCGACTGGGAATGAGCTCCTGGAGCTCCTGATCTATGCCTCAAGGGACGTCGATGCCCGAGGCTCGAGCGCTGCTCCTGGGCGACGCACAGCGGCGATTAGCTGCCGGATCAGTGGCTGGGACACCTCCTCCTCACTACGACACAACCCGCGGCTAGCTGTCACTCTAGGGAAGGCAGTGGAGATGGGAAGGCGGAACCAAAGATAGCTGGAAAAGTGCGGCGGAGCTGGGATTAAATACGATTAGGGGTTCGGCTAGATGAGGGTCGGGCGAGGAATTCGGAGCACGGACCCCGATGCAAACCTCCAGGCGTGGGTCTCGGATCTATAGGGAAGGATTAGGACCCGGGGTTTAGGGTTTTAGTGGTCGGATCAAGCAGGGATAATATGGAGAAATCGGGTTGGAGTGCAGGATCCGCGGGCTGGTGGTCCAAGGGGGGGAGTTGACCGGGGGTCAACATCCCCCGTGGACCAATCAGAGTGCGCCACTTATTAAATAATTGGATATTGAATAATAAATAATAAATGGCCGAATCTCGAAAAACTCAAAACATGAAAAATGTTTCTTTTATTTTAAATTATTTTTTTGTGATTTTTTTTTGAAATAAAAATTAGGTATTTACAAAATAGTATTATTATATATAGGTATATACAATATGCATTTTTATTTTTTATTTTTAATTATTTATTTTTGTCAATTTTATTCCAATTTTATATTTTATTTATTTAGAAAATAAAATTTGGAAAAATTTGGTATTTTATTTTATTTTTATTAGTTATTTACAAGGGCTAAATAAATACTTTTATTTATATACATATATGGTATATGTACAATGAAGGTTTTATTTTTATTTTTATTTCTTTTTGTTTTATTTTTATTTTTATGGTTTTTATTTTATTTATTTACATTATGAACTATAGAGTATGTACATATTTTTTTATGGATTTTTATTTATTTATTTATAGGGATAAATAAATAGATAAAGGGTTCTATGTACATGGTGTATATACAAGGGTGAAGGGATTTTTATTTCTTTTTAATTTTCTCATTTTTATTTTGATTTTATATTTACAAATATATACATATAAATACAAACCCAATTTTATTTTTATTTAGAGGAAAATATTTTTATTTATATACAGGTATATATGTACACACATGAGCTTCCTTATCTCTCTCTACTTGATTTTTTATGCGGTCAGGCCCATGTTGAGCCCTCCCTTGGGATTAGGTCGCTCAATATTCATTCTAAATATCTCTCTCTTTTTCTTTTTATTCTTTATTCTTTTATTTATGCACAAAAACATGCTAAAAATGAATATTTACACAATGCATGTTTTTTGACAATTATTGATATTTACAGGAATATACATGAGTTTTGCATGGGTTTTGTAGCTAAAATAAAAGAATAAAGAGTGAAGAATAGGTATTCATCACACACCGATCGAGTCGTCTAAAAATAGACCATTGTCGTTGTAATGACCGGTGGATTTTTAACAACAAATTTATTTTTGTGTTATTTATACTCCTAAACAAGATGTGTATAGTGTGAAGGACGGGAGTGTCAAACTCAGGTAAGCAAACCGTTGGAAACTTGGATTAAACTATAGAAAACTAAGATTAAATGGTTCCCTAATTTTTGTTTATATTTTAGATTTTTCTGAATTTTTATTTAATTTTTATGAATTTTATATTATTTTGTGATTTTTAAGTATTTTCTAATTTTTAAATTTTGTAAAAAATATTTTGTAATTTTTATTTGGTTTTATTTTATTAATTTTGTTTTTTTTATTTTATTAATCTTCTTTTTATGAATTTTCAGAAAGTTTTTCTGATCTTTATGAATTTTGATTTATTTTTAAGGAGAAAATTTGAGTTTTTATTGAAAATAGATTTTTATTTTTTATTTTTAAAATAGAAAACAATGAGATATATTTTATTTTATTTTTATTAGGAAGTAGTTAAATTATCTTTACAATGATATGTCGTACATATTTTTATGATTTTTATTTATTTAGTTATGGATTTTTTTATTTTTTTTTGTATTTTATATTTTTATTGGTTTTATTATTTAGTTTTTATTTTATTTTTGATTTATTGTGAAAAATATAGTAAAATATACTATAGGTAATTTTCATTTGATTTTTAGAGTGTTTTTTATATTTTTTAATGGTTTTTAAATTTCATTATATTTTTTAGTGTTTTAAATGATTTACTAAAAAAAGAAAATTTATTATTTTTTCAAAACAAAATTAATACTGTATATAGAGTAAAATACAATATTTCTTTGTATTTGTATTTAGTTTTTATATATTATATTTTATTTATTATGTATATTGTATGTATAGTATGTATAGGGTGTATGTATTATGATAGGGGTTTTAGTAATTTCTTAAAAATTCTGGGGTGCAAATGTAAAAATATGGTAGAAGATCAGGGGTCACCGCATAAAAATGCCATAGATCATGTGCGCCTGCACGTTTTTGAGAATGTCCAAGACCTGTTCATAATATCAATAAAGTGCAATCACGTGCTTGCTTACGTGATTTCCCCTTCAAGGATTTGATGGTAAATAGTAGAAATGCATGGGGGTATAGTGTAAAATTCTCAATATCTACGTACAAGTCACGTGCTCCTCCATCCAGAGGACATGTATGGACTATTAAGAAAATGCAGGGGGCCTAGGAGGATCTAGGAGTCTCTGTTTCTGACGAAATTTTAATAGAATGTTAGAGGGATATAGTGATGAAGATACAAATTTTTATTTTCCAAAGAAATAAAAAATGAGGGAAAAATAGGGGTGGGAGTAGCCAAGTTGGCTACTCCCAGGGAGCAGCCCCATTTTACCCTATATGGATATATATATATTTATATATATCAGAATGAATATTAATTTATCTGTTGTCATAAATCAATTTATCTATAGTGGATCGTGGTCCGAATTTATGTCTAATTGTAGAAAATCACCATTGACAACTTATTTAAGGGAATTATCGGTGGATCCAATTAATATAACTGTTATGTATGCTTGTAAAATTTTATTTACATATAAAGTTGTTGATAATTATAAGTTATGTCACAACTATCTATGATGTTTCAAGGGCGTTGTTACTAAAACAATTTTGACCGACGGGAAGTAATAATTTTTGTTCATTGTCAATCATCTATATTTAAATATATAACGACTAATATTATCCGTTACTTAATTTTTCAAATTTCCAACAAATATCTTATTTGTTTATGTATTCCTTGCAATGAATCATAAAGCATCAATTATTGGTTGACTTTTTCTTATAATCGTTGTTAAATTTTGCTACGTTCAAAACAAATTTGAGTGAAAAGTCAATGAATAAATCGTTGCTATATTAACATTTAGCAACAGGTATGACACTCGTTACTAAAATTCTAGAAAAAAAGCTAATTTTAGAATGAATAGTATTCATTGGCATATTTTTAACATCGGAAGATATGGTAACGAATGATCAAATTATTCTTCATCTTAGGTCAATTTCGTGTAATGTAGCTGTTGGAGATATGGCCATGTGTCTGCGTCTTTTAGCTTCAAGAGGGGATATGCTCCATCCTTTCTCGGATTTTGCTGTTGCAACCATGTCTTAGTACTGGAACTTCCTTCCATTTCTAGATAGACGACTGGGTCTAGCCTTGGGCCTTTTGTGACCACTTTCCAAAGTTGTTTGTGATGACTAAAAATCATCAGTTGCTGGTGTGCAAGGCTTGATCGACTCCATTTGGATTGTTTGTGAACCACTTTCGCATGGTGTGGGGGTTCCATTTGTTGGGCTTCATCACTGTGCTTGAGCAAATGGTCAGTTTTTATGAAGGCACATGAGGTTTCGTACACCTCTTTTGTATTTGCTCCAGAGATTGCTATGCCATCCATGGACTGTTTAATCTTGGATGATCCTGATGCTGGTCACGGTTTTCATTTGGCTGATGGGTAGAAAAAGGTGATGATTGGTGCACAGAGGGTCAACCTATTCTGTAATTAAAGACTAGTGCCAATGTTGCATAGAAGGAGTGGATGATAGTGACCATCTATTCTTTGCATGTCCAAAAACAAGATAAGTTTGGCCAGAGTTAGCTCTAGTTGGGGTCGCATTGGAGAACTTCCGTTCTTTTTGAGACTCAACTGGGCTGCAGACAATAACGATGAGACTCAACTGGGCTGCAGACTCAATTTGGCCAGAGTTAGCTCTAGTTTTTCCGTTCTTTTTGATCTATGAGTGACCCTCCCCCTCCCCCTCCCGATAACCGTAACCTCCATGCGGCGTCCTCCGTTTTCGCCGCCTCTGCCTTTGTCTCCCCCAACAGTATCGTCCCCGACCCACCCTCTACCAACATCCCCTCCTGGCGAGACATCTGTAACATCTCTAAACCCATGGCCCCTCTACCCCGCCGAATGGACTTCTCTCCTCCAACTCTCCTTGAGGGAGAAGAGGTTGCTTTTGTCATGGCTGACGATGTGTCAGCCCTGGACAAAGTCTGGAACAACACTCTCGTGTTCTACATCATGGGGAAAACCCCTATCGCAGACTGTTGGAGGCCTTCATCTTGAAGGTTTGGAAACCGTCGGGGGGCTACCAGCTCTTCGCCAAGCCAAACGGCTTCTTCTACCTAAAGCTTTCCTCAAAAGACGAATGCTCGAGAATTCTCTCGAGAGGTCCCTGGCTCTTCCAAGGCAGGTTCATGGTCATCCGACGCTGGGCTGCCGGCGCTGGTCTCGAACGTGACCTTCTTTCAGAGATTCCTCTTTGGGTCCGTTTTCACGGGCTCAGCCTCGGCCACTCTTCGGTCATCATTCTTAACAAACTTGCTAGCCTCCACGGCACCCTGCTCTTCATGGATGCGGATACCGCATCGGGTTGTTGTGAGGGTTTCTCCAGGTGCTGCATCTCAATCCACGCTGCTAAAGATATCCCCAAAGCCCTTCCCCTTGTCTTCTTCTCAGGCCAGCGCCATATGGTTGGCGTTGAGCTTGAATGGACTTCTCCTCGCTGCTCGGTTTGTGTCTCCTATGGGCACCACACAAACAATTGCCCGACTGGGCACCAGGGTGCTGGCCCCCAAGGGCCTTGCTCTGATGTGGCTGCTCCTCTGGAGCCTCTTCATTCTTTGCCAACCGTTGACATCCCATTGGCCTCGCTAGAGGGGTATGCTCCCTCCTCCGCGGCTCCTCCTCCTATAACCAATCCCCTTGATTGTGGGGGATTTCATTCGGAGTTGCCAAATCGGGACCCAGACATTCCGTAGCGGTCTTCTTCTATGGCTTGTGACCAGCCCCCTAAAATACCAAAGAGATCTCATGGGTCGACTAAGACCCCATTGCCATTCCCTGTGGGATCAAAAGCATTACTCCACAAGAAAATAATGTCCGCTAGAAAGCCTTCGCCTCGTTCAACAGGACCCCAAGGCTTCTGGGAATTTGATTTGAATAGTCCGCAGGGTGCTTGCTAGGAAACTACAGACGATGCTCATCGATTGGGATCAGTTATCCCTTCGGTTGTCTCCATCCCAAATCCTCTGTGGGCTACTGTTAGTCACAGGAAGAAAAAACCAGCAAAGGTGTTCCCTCCCCGTAACGGCCACACTGGTCAATCCCCCTCTCAGTCCCCTCCTTAATGTCGGTGGTTGTTTGCAACACCCGAGGGCTAAATAAGCCCAGAAAGACGAAACCAATCCTCAGGGTTGCCTCCTCAAAGAATGTTGAAATCATTGGCTTAGTGGAAACAAAGATCCGGCCGGAGTCTAGGGACTCCTTCGCCAAGCATATACCTACCGGTTGGTCATCCATCCACAACAATACTCCCTTGGGCCGTATCTATTTCCTATGGAAAAACGACTGCTGGACCTGCAGTCCAGTGGCGATTCATTCGCAAGCCGTCACTATGAACTGCAACAACCTTGGCGCGTTCTCCTTCTGCATCACTGTCATCTACGGTGACAACTGCCATTACCGTCGTAAGGAGTTATGGGACTTCCTCAAGTTGCCCAGCAACTACTCTTCTTCCCCATGGCTGGTCATTGGGGACTTCAATGTTATTCGTTTTGCTTCGGAAAAAAGGGGGGGACGTCCCCCGCTCACCCAACCTATGAACGACTTCAACTCCTGCATCGATGACTTGGGACTCATGGACCTCCACTCCACGGGTAATCCTTGGTCTTGGAGTAATTACTCTGTGGGTCCGACTCGGATTGTCTCTAGGCTTGACCGGGCCCTGGGCAACGCTACTTGGCTCTCCTGCTGCCCCTCAGCGAAGCTTGATTACATTCCACTACCGCAAAGTGATCACCACCTGCTCCATATTGCTCTTGTGCCTGGAAGCTCCCGCCCCAAGCCCTTCCGGATCTTCGATTATTGGTCTGCTCGCCCTAGCTACCAGAGTCTTGTTGCGTCTGCCTGGGCCACCTCCACTCCTGGCAATCCTCTCTTCCGGCTTGCCTCTAAGCTTAAGTCTGTCAAGTGTGCTCTCAAATCTTGGGCTACCCGTGAGGGTGACGTTCGTGCTGACTGCAAAATGGCAGAATCTTTTTCTCTCTTCGGTCACCACTGCCTTGGCGCTTGAGACACTCGATCATGTCCTTGTGCAGCTTGATTTGGACGTCAGGGATCACCTTGATTCCTTGGACCTTGACACCGAGTGGGCTTGGAAGCAAAAAAGTCGTATCAAGTGGTTAAAGTTGGGTGATCGGAACTCCTCTTTCTTTCACCTTTCGGCTAATGCGAGAGTGGCCAGTAACCGCATCTCCACTCTCTTGGACTCTCATGGCGCCCTGGTGGACTGTCCGGTGTGCTAGGCCGCAAGGCCCTTGAACACTTTCAATCCCTCCTAGCTCCTACTAGGCCGGCCCTGGACCTTGCTGCTCCTCCTCAGCCATCGTGCATCCTCTCCGCCGAGTCCAGGGCTTGGCTCGTTAGGCCATTTGGGAAAGATGAAATTTGGAAGGTTGTCTGTTCCATCCCCTCTTCGAGTGCTCCGGGTCCCGATGGCTTCAATGTTGCCTTCTACAAGTGCCATTGGGCAATGATTAAAGATGATGTTTATGCGACAATCAACCTCCTCCATGGAGGAGGTGCTATGCTTTGGCAATTGAATCATGCGTTCCTTACTTTGGTGCCAAAGACACATTCTCCTTCTTCCATTGGGGATTTTCGCCCTATCTCTTGCTGTAACTTGTCGTACAAAATTTTTGCTCGATTCATTGCAACTAGACTCGCCGAGGTCCTTTCGCACCTTATCTCCCCGAACCAGTCTGCATTCATCAAAGGGCGATCTATTTCTGACAACTTCAAGTTAGCCCAAGAAGTGCTGGTGGGTTTTGACTGCCGGTCAAACTAAAATAAAGCTTGTTTTAAGGTGGATATTTCCAAAGCGTTCGACACTATTGAGCACCACTTTATACTCTCGGCCCTTAGAAGTTTTGGTTTCTGTGATACTTGGATCAATTAAGTTGATAACTGCATCTCCTCGACCTCTTTCTCGATCTTGGTCAACGGTTCCCCTTAAGGGCTCTTCCATGGCACCTGCAGCCTTCGTCAAGTTGACCCACTCAGCCCTCTCCTGTTCACGATTGCCATGGAATCCCTTACTTGCTTGGCGGATGCAGCCTCCTCCTCCGGTAAGCTAAAACCTCTTGGGAGGGGTCGTTTGGTTGCGCCCTCCCACCTTATTTATGCGGACTATCTCATCTTCTTTTGCAATGGCTCCATCATCTCTCTTCTGGCAGTTAAGGAAATCCTTAGCTCTTTCCAGGCTATCTCTGGTTTGGCACTCAATGTTAGGAAGAGTAGGATCATACGGCCTATCTCCTATGTTGACAACTTTCCGGACACTTTGAGGTTGGGCGTACTTCGGAAGTCCTTTCCCACTGTATACTTAGGCCTGCCGCTCTGCTCCGTGAATGGTCGTTGCTCCGTTTTCAGGGAGCTTCTTGACAGAGTGCGGGCCTTGCTTGATGGCTGGAAAGCCAAGGCCCTTTCCTATTCCGGTCGGGCTCAACTTCTTAATTCTGTGATCAAGGGGATTGTGCTCTACTGGTCTGCTAGCACCTTCCTGCCGGGTGCCACTGCTAGAAAGATCGACCAACTCTGCGCCAACTTCTTCTGGGGTTGCCATCAACATGCTATTGCATGGAGTACCCTCTGTCTCCCTAAAGTGCAGGGGGGTGCAGGGCTTCCCTCTGCTCTTCTCCTGCGTAATGCTTATGGTAGCCGGCTGGACTTGGAGAATTCTCTCCTCCGACTCCATTTGGGCTTCCTACATGCACTCCAAGTACCTGTTCAATTGCCCCTTATGGACCCCCCCCCCCCCCCGGCATCGGCTTCGCGGGTTTGGAAGGCTATCCTTCTCTTGAGGCCCCAGCTCCTCCCTGCTATTTCGGGTATTGTTCCTCCGTATGGCTGGCTTCCTCAGCCTAATCGTTTCTCATTTGCTGCTGCCATTGATCTCTTGCGCCACCGCGCTAAGCCCCCCCTCTGGGCTCCTATTGTCTGGTCGAAGGCCTCCCCGCCGAGCTTCTCCTTTGCTCTCTACAGGGGGTGCTGGAGCGCCTACCAACTACGGATCGGCTCGCTTCTTGGGGTGCTTTTCCCCATAGTCTATGTTACCTCTGCGGGCTGGACTTGGAATCTCATAGCCATTTATTCTTCTCCTGCGCGTATGTGACCTCTGTTTTGTCTGCTTCTTGTGCTGAATTGGACCTTCCTTTACCTCCATTGACTACTCTCAAGGGCTCTCTGGAATGGATTTCCCTGCACCCGATCAAGGAAGTCCGTAAAAGGCTTGGCCCCCTTCTTGCTACCGTTCTCTGGCGCATCTGGTTCGAACGCAACAGGAGATGGACTGGGCAGCAACCATCTCCAACCTCCTCCATCACTCACTATGTTATTCAGAGTGTTAGAATCATCCTGGGCTAATTCTCGCTATATGGTGATGTGCCTCTCAAGGGTTTGGCTCCATGCATAACCTTGTGTTCCCAATTTTTTGGTTATCTTTTTGTGTTCCTCAATGTGGCCTTTGCCCATACATGTATACCATTTTTGAATGATATATATACAATTACTTACTGATAAAAAAAGGTATCCATGAAGGCCTAGTGAGGATCAGTGTTCTAATCATGAGGGGAAGAGATGTGATGTAGAAAACGTGAATATAAAATTTTTAGGTGCATGCCTTTACCGCTATGCACCCATTTTTCTTAAGAAAAAAGAAGTTATAGCACACTTTCAACTTGTACATGTTTTCATTGAGATAATATTTTGAAATTTTACAATCTCCCATGTTTGAGATGGCTACCACATTATTAGACCTGCTCAATCATTTCGTCTTAGCCATATAGCCAACTCAATGATTTGATGGTAGAGCAGTTTACCTATCACCTTAAGGAACAAGGTTCAAACAAAAAAAAATCCACATATCAATTGTCCATTTCCACTTATTAGGAATATTCTCTGCTAGAAGCATCTTCTGTAATTACCTGATCTAAATCCGGATCTCAATGTGGATCTAGCAATCTACTGGTTGTAATTTCGTTTGGACATTCTGCAATCTATGTTGCTTAACTCAAAGTGTCACGTTTCCACGCTAATGTGCAATGCCATCAAAAAGCCTGAAAAAAGGCACTGTTTAAGGAATCTGAGGACCTTTTGTTCGTTTTTATCTTCGTCGATTCATTAGCAACAGTTCTAGTACTGTATCAGTGATTACGCGCGTCAGCAAATAAGGTTAGATCACAGTAGTGTTCGGTGCGTATTCATTAGATTTTCCAATCAAGGATAGGGTTTACCTTCCCAAGAGAATCATCAAACTTTTCCAAATTTAATAAGAATGAACGGGCATATCAGGACCATACACTTGGAAAAGTAGCCGAAGAGTTTTACTATAAATTAATGGATAGGTCCCCTCTTCTTCATTCGTCTATGCCCAATCGAATTTATGGCTGAGCCTTAGAAGTAGTGGTTCGCAAGGAAGGAAGACTTCTCCGTCCTTGTCAGCCCTGGACTACTCTGAAACTTGATAACTGGCGTATTAATTATAATCTAGTCTCGTAATATCATTATCCAATGCTGTTCCTGCACAGTTTTCTAACAACAGTACAGTGTCCATGTTGTTTTCGATGTGATGGACAGTTAATAATTGTTGGCAAGAGTAGATCAGGATCGGCTTAGTCTGATGTTTAGAACCATCAAAATAATTGGTGACAAACATAGATGACAACTATGCATGCAGTGTGTTATTGCGTAGAATAAATATACCCACAATAAGACACGGAAATAATATCTAAGCTTCAGGACCAAAGCGACAATCCGGAGAACAGGACCACGCAATCCCTCGCAAGATTAGATCTAATTTATGAGACCTATATGCAATATCAAGTGTAGCACTTCTGTTGTGCTCGATGCCGTGGAACGGTCGATGTTAATAAGACAAAATTTTGGACTTACCATATTGATGAATCTTTATTTCATCACCTTTATTTTTTCATAATGGCCTTTAAACCCTAGCTAAATGCATGTACATAGCATTATTTTACATAAATTAATATTCATTATTTATTATATAAAAATTGTATAAAATACATTGTTTAAAGTCAAAATAAAAGAATAAAGAAAAAAAAGAAATATAAATAAAATGTCAAAGGTATTTTATGACCCTAAACCTCGAGATATAGGCATCATGATGATTGGGTCGATAAGGAATAAAGTAGGGGAAATAAGGGTCAAGTACCTACCCGCCTGCCTCAGCCCCTGCAACGGTGTCATTCTGATGACACGACTGGCAACTCGGTTTAAGTTTTCAAATAATCAAGGGTCGTTGTTACCCGAATCACTAAGCGTAATCAACGAGAAAAACATATAAAATCACTTTTAAAAAATTAATCAATGAAAATAAGCAGTATTCACTATTTAATTTATATGGTATAGCGACCAGGGTCGAACACAAGGAGCATGATTGAAAAACTTAAATGAATTTTTAGTGGTTTTTTATTTTTCAAATTTTTTAAATTTTCAAATAAGGAACAATATGCACGAGGAAAGAAATACACACACCACACTGTTTTTGTATTTTTCAAAATAGACAGAAATGCTCAAAAATTGCAAAGAAAATATTTTTGGGTTTTGTAATTTTTAAAATATTTTTGGCAATTTTTCCAAGTTTCTCTGATGTTTTTGTGATTTTATAAAAATCAAATAGTGCCAAAAAAGTAAATAGTGCACAACTTAGAGTAATTTACAACCAAAAAATATTTTAAGTGTAAAAAACTCCTAGGAATTATTTTTACGCTAAAATATAGACACAAAATATCTACTCACAAAGACTGAAATCGAAATTTTTGGATATTTCTAGATTGTTTCATGATTTTTCTAAGATTTTTGGTTTTTTCTAATTTTATTTGAGTTTTAAAAATCTTTAATGCATGAAAATTTCATAGAAAAAAGATAATAAAATACACCTATTCTAATTTTTTTGGAATTTTTAGTGCAATATTCGAATTTTATGATTTTTCAATGTTCAGATAGAGAAAATGACATTGTTTTTGTTTTTTAGTAATAACAAATGAAAATAAAATGCAATGAAAATTTCATGCTAAATAGAGATAAACATCATGAGCATAATATGAATTTTCAAGAATTTATTGAACAACAAAAACATTTATTTCAATTTAGAGAACATGTAAAATAAGTCTGGAAATGAATGATTGAATTGCAAATATTCAAAGTTTTTGCATTAGAAAATAGCAAGAGATAAAATGGAGGGTAAATGTGCAAATTACCCAAGGAAGGGCGTACGCTGCATGTGACTTCTGGAGCGGGGGATCCTTTACAAATTTATTAGATCTTAGGGAAATAAATGCAATTTGCCCAATTTTTTATTGTATTTCTCTAGGGCATCTTCGTGCATTCTTGTATTCCCAGGCAACGGGGGTGCCTCGCCCCTCCTCTCGCTTTCTCAAGATCGCCAGCACGTGGCTGTCTGTGATCAGCGCTCCAAGCGGAAGAGCACGCGGTCGGCGATGGCTACGGCAAGGAGATCTGGAGGAGGTAGGAGGATGGTGCTGGCGTTGGTCGAAGGTGGCGACGAGCGGATGCGACCGACGGTGCCAACTCCAGGAGATCGACGGAGATCTAAGGTGGCAGCTCCCGATGCGACCAAGATGGTGGTATTCACCTTCGCGCGGGCGGAGGTCGGCGATGGTGGTCCGCCAGGCGAAGGAGGTTGCGTTAGGGACGTTGATCCTCATGTGGATATGGCGAATGGCGCGCGAGCAAATCTGGCGAAGTTGTTACAGCGTGAAGGTTTGTGCTTGAATTGTGGCACGGTGCACGAGGAAGATCTGGGGCGCTACCGACGATGATGGCAACAACAACAGGGCACCGCCTCTAGGCGGTGCTCAAGAGCGCAGGCCGTTGCGTCGATCAGCGGGTGGCGTGACGGCGGCAGGTGGGGGTGCCTGACAGATGGTGCAGGTCGCGGCAGAGCCGCTGGCCGCAGGTGGCTGCAGCGGGCGACGGACGGAGGAGCAGCGGCAAGTGGCGCGTCCGGTGGGCAGCACCGTGCTGCCAATTTTTTTTATTTTTTTATATTTTTATAAACATAATCAGAAGAAAGAAAGTAATTTTTTTTTATTTTTTTATTTAAACAGAACTATAGAGATATTTTTATATTTGTATTTTTTTCATTTTTTTTATTTTTTTGGTAAATTCCTACAAAACAATTGTTATAAAGAGAAACTATATATGTTTTTTTATTCTTACAACACAAATGTTAGAGAAAAAACATTTGAATTTTTATTTTAAATTTGTTTATATAAACAAATGAGTATACGAGCACAACGGGGTAGTACAAGAAAATTCGAACACGGAAAAATATGAGCGGTATGGATCTGATTAAGCGGGAGATAGAACCGGAGATCCGATCACTATGCTTGACTGGATGCGAGAGGTTGTGAGATATAACATGAAATGTAGGGATCCCGATGTGAGATGAAAAATCAGATTCGAGGACTGATCAAATCGGGATGGAGAATTACCTACGATTAAACACAACAAATTACACCTAGAATTAATTGAAATGAAAAATGGTAAATAAAGTGGATCTAACCTGAGGGAGGCGAGCATCGTGATGGGCTCAATGACAACCAGTCCGCTGTCATCAGACGGCTGGGGGGCTGGGTTCCTCTATCGACCGACGGGATTTCGAGAATGAGGTTCCTTCTCCACCAAAGATTGATCAAAGAATAATGGAGGAAAGGATACCCATTAAAAAGAAGAATATGAAATCCAAAAAAAGGAAGATATTTACAAAAGAGGAAGGTGTTTAGTGGTGGAATTAAAAAAATAAAATTAAGTTAAATAAATAAAATGAATTTTCATATTTACAATAATAATAATAATTGTTAAAAATTAAAGAGCCACCTTAATGGTGGCTAATTAAGGTAATTATTAAATTATACACATATGGTATATTTTTATATACAATTAATTAATTAAATGAATTATTAGTCACTTTATTTATTTAATCAATAAAGGTTAATTATTTAAGTTTTTGGAGATAGTTATTTAAGGAAAAAGTGTATATACATATGATACATACATATAGTACATTATACACACATGTATAAAAAAGGAAATAATTTAAAAAGGATTTTTTATAAATTTTTTTATTTACTTTAAATACTTTTGAACAATATTTGCAATTATTAAAAATATTATATGTACAAAAAAATAAATAAAAAAAATAAATACAATAAATACATGGTCAAATTGCAAAACCACCCCATAAAATTGACTTTTCGACTAACTCCAAAAATTATGAACCCACAACCATTTTAAACCTAATTTAATTTTGAATATAATGAAAGTTAGTTCAGTTCAATTTGAGTTCACATGGAGACGGAATTGGTCTTTCAATCATCGCTTTACAGCTATATTCCGAGTGTGGTTGCTTTTATTCTGTACGTGATTTTATTTTATAATTATTTTTATTATTTACAAAACATGTTTATTTACATTTTCTATTTAGAAAATAATTAATTTGAGGTCAATTTATATACAAATAAAATTGTGTAAGTTTTGTATAAATACAAGGAATAAATTCAAAAAAAAAAAAGGAAGAATATTTACAACTTATTTTTTTGGATTTTTGGACTAAATATGCTATCTCCACCTACTTTATTCATGGTCGATCAGGTCATGTCTTGACCTTCTCTCGGGGTTCGGGTCAGTCTGCATTTATTTCATCAATACATCCTTTATTTTTATTTTTTTGTTTTCTTTCCTTTTTCTTTTCTTCTTTATTCTTTTATTTGAATATAAACAGTGTTTAAAATGCATATTTAACAAATGCATGCTAAATGATAATCTCATGAAATTAATTGGTATTTACAGGTATTATACCAAGGAAATGAAGCTAAAATAAAAGAATAAAGGTGATGAATCATGAATTCATCATACATATATAGAAAGGGGGTCCAAATGCTAAAAAACACACATTTTATTCTAATATTTTTTGATATTTTTAATAAATAGTATTAGTAATGAAATGAAGTTTAAAAGTGAGTTTGGTCAATTTGGAATTTTCTATAAATAGTTATGAACCTTTAAAGTTGGCTTTTATGACTTCTTAGGTTCATCATATCTTATTATTTATATATTAAATATATTTTTTTGATATTTTTATAAATTAATATATATTATTATAAACAACTTTTATGAAGAAAATATTTTAATTCGAGATGATATAAATGATAAATAAAATAAGTGAACATATATACAACGTGAAAATTGTGTTAATGTACATTGATGATCTTGATTTTCTAATATTTTTATAAATTAGGATCCTTATCTCCTCCTACTTATTTATTTTGTCGACCATGTCAATATTGAATTGGTCTCGGGGTTTGGATCAGTCTGTACATATTAGATATCTACATCCTTCTTTTTTCTTTTTTCTCTCTTTATTATTTTATTTTGGATAAAATAAGTAGAAAATATATAATATTATCAAATATGGTTAGAATGTTAATTAGTGAGAATTAGCTAATATTTACATGTATTTTACTAAGGATTTTAGCCAAAATGAAAGAATAAAGGCGATGAATCATGGATTCATCATGTTTCGACAACCAAAACCATTCCATCTTCTTACCTCTTCATTTCTCCGCCTTTTGCCCATCACCGCCCATCCAGATTCTCTGCAAATCTGGACTTGGAGGTTCTCCACCACCACTTCGCCGGACCTTTCCACCTGCAACCATCTCGCTCCATTAAACGCCTAATCTGGTTGATGAAATTTGCCCTTGACCCATGGATCTCTCTATGTAGGTCCTACGCTTATAGGAGCCTCATCTAGAGCCTGATTAGAGGAAGGGAAGATTCCTTAGGCCCCTCATTCTTCACGCCATTGCTGGGCCCTATCAGTGAGCTTTGGACCACGTTGGACCACCTAGAGATGCAGGTTCCTCCCAGGGACCTGTAGGACCATTCTGTGCCATGAGAAAATGTCGTAGGAAGGAGCAAAAGCCAATCGAATATCATTGTAGGGGAGTTCTTAGCCAATTCTTGCATACACCCTCTGTGTTGTCTTATCACGATCAGTTGCATAGGTGAGCAATGGCCATCAGATCTGAAAGCCATCAACCGTTGATCTTCGCCTAAGGATTTAATCTCGACCACTCTCATCCAACCATCATCACGCCACCAGAAGCGGACGCGTGTCTAATTGGGGGCCTGTGACCGTTCTATCAACGCTTGCAGGGCATATTTTGCACCTTTCACCCCCTCCATTTTGTTTATTTTTATTTTACATTCAAATATTCCTTGATAGTTGTAAAATATCTATAATAATTGCACTTTAGACCTCGCAGATTGTCCAATGTACAGTTGAGTCCTTGCCATCTCAGCTCACGTGGCTCCCCACATGAGCTGGGCATTTTGTCTTTAGGCCCCTACAAGTTTTTATATTTCTATTCAATCTTTAAATTTTAAATATTAGGTGTAATATTTTGGTAATTTGCACTGTAGCCGCTGACTTTTATTTTAATTACAAATATACCATTGCTAGTTCATTAATTTTTGTGCTTGTTCTTTAATTTTTATAAATATCATCCTTGCTCCAAAAATAGTGAAAAAATAGTGTTAAGTACCTGCCTGATAACTCTTTCATGCTGTATTTTTAGATTTACATTTTATGCATTTTATATATTTTTTGAAAATTAAAATAGCACAGTTTTATAATTATTTGAATTAAAAAATCAAAAAAATAAAATAGTATTAAAAATTTTAAAAATCAATATTTGTTTATTATAGTATTTTATAACTCCAAACCAAAAATCTCTAAAAATAGAAAAAGAAAATGACTGAAAATTAAAGGGCTCCAAAATCCTTATAAAAATTGTAAAAATATTTTAAAATCCAAAAATATTTATTTCTATCTTAAAATTTTCTTTTTATTATATATTATTAATTAAAAATAGTTTTGAAAATTTTTGAGCTATTTAACCATTTTTAATTTCCAAAACAATTCCTCTTATTTATTTAGTCTTATTTTGGAATATTTTTTATTTTGAAATACCTAAAAATTAGCAAAAAAATGCCCAAAAATCACAAAATAATAGAAAACAAATTACAAAAAACATTTTATTCTATAATTTTTTGTTATTATTAGTTTTATTTATAATTATATTACCCTATATTATATATATAGTTATATATTCTTGAATTATTTATTTAAAAAGAAAAAGAAACTAAAAATCAGAAAATTATAAAAAGAAAATATAAAAATATAAATAAAAAAAGAATAATTAAAAAAATTAAAATCCATAAAAAATTATATATAATTAAAAACCCACACAAAAATACATTAAAAAGAAAATGATCATTTTTGCATTCATTGCTCAGTCTATCACGCTTGCTCCCTTTGTTCAACACTCCATATACTTGCACTATACACACATTTTGTAGAGTTAAATAAAATAATTTTTAACTCCACACACTTTGCATTTCTTTATTTTTTGATTATGGGTTAATTGTTGAATTATTCGGGCTTCGTGAGTGGTCGCTTCGACAACTGTCGATCTACCTTGTGAATTGACAAGACCCTCATAAACTCGAGTTTTCACATATTAGTTAGGTTAGACTAAATGTGTCTCTAAATATCCTTGGTCAAATAAACATGTGGAGATTTTACCGCCATTGATGGCGGTCATGTGCAATCAGGTGATATATATTAATACTCTCAGGTTAACCAGGTGATATATATTAACTACGATGTACCACGTGCTTCGCGGCGGAACATAATTGAGTTGATATGATTTAAAAAACACCAAGTTTAATGATGAGCCGAATATCCTCTCACAGATCCAGATCAGGTATGAAATCAATCAAGGGTCGTTACGACCCAGATCTCGAGACTCAAATCAATCAAGAAAAATAAAGGAACCACCAAAATCAAAGAAAAAAATAAATAAACACGAAGCGATCCGCGCTATTTTATTAACATGGTATAGCGACCATGGTCGGACTCAAAGAGCACGAGATGGCCGAGACGGCCTACGAAGTAGTCTAAAAATAAAATAAAATAAACAAAAATCTTTTTGGTGGATTTTTAAAAGTTTTTATTTTTTTGTGATTTTAATTATGAAGAAAAATATAAAACAAATGAAAAAGGCAACAAACAAGTAATTATAAAACACTCCAAAAAAGGTCAAAAATCAAATAAAAATTGTTTTATGTTTTTATATTTTTAAGTGTTGTTGGTCAATTTTTCAGAATTTTTCAATTTTTAGTTAATTTTATAAAAATAAACAAAGGGGAAAACAGTAACAACATGTATAGTCAGATTTGAAAGGCCAATTAAAAATATATAATTGGCCTATAAAAATTTGATGGTAATTTTTATGAAAAGTAAATACAAAAACTAAATTTCAGTAAAAGAGTTTGTAATTTTTTTAATTTTATAGAATTTTTTAGAATTTTTGTAAGGTTTTTAATGTTTTTTAATTTTTTTATAAGTCCAGATGGCACAAAAATTGCACACAAAATTAAACACAACAAAACAAACAAACTATAATTTTTTTAGAATTTTTAGAAAAGTTTTTATATTTTTCATTGATTTTCTTTTCCAAACAGTAACAAAAATACATGTTTTTGATTTTTTTAAAATAGTAAAAAGCAAGGAAAATGTCCCAAAAAATCAGGGAAATTTTTACACAGTGGCAGGAGCCATGTATCCAAATTAGTTTTGGAGTTTATTTGCTATTTTATTCAACCAATAAAAGAGCTACAACACACATGGACCTATTTGCAAAAAAATAGTTCGAAGGGCTAAACTGTAACACGTTTGAAAACCTTAGGGTTTAAATTGTAAATTTCACAAATAATCAGCACATGTTCAAATAATTTACGCACAGGGGTATAACTGCAAATATGGAAACTAAAACTTCATTTCATAACATAGCAGGAAACCCAAGCCCATACATGCAAAATATCCAACATATCACGTGTCCAAGCACGTGTCTCACACAGGCATGGACCAAAATGGAAATAAAATAAACATAGGGTCCAAGGTGCAAATTATCCTAATTAAAAACAATGCACTAAAATATTTACAGGACTATTCTATAAATGCTAAAAGAGAAGGGGCCTAAGTGAAATTGTCCCTATTATTAACGATCGACGGCTGGAGGCGCGCCACGTGGAGATCTGACGGTGGAGAAGCGAGCACGCCTCTTCGTTGGATCGACGCTCCCGATCTGATCCTCAGATGGATCTCCGACTGGAGCCCCTCCTACAGATGGACGGCGATGATCTAAACTAGCGGAGGAGGCTCAATCGGACGGTAACTGGAGGTCCTCCAAGAACATTTCGCCGGTGAAGTTCGTCAGCCCAATGCGCGTGGTGGAGAGGTCCTCCGGAGCTACTGAGATGTGGAGAAGAAGGCCTACGCTGGTCCGCAGCTGGTGGATAGCTCCGATGAGGCTAAGGAGCTCCAGAGAGCTCCGGCGATGAAGGTGGCTCGGAGCTGCTGTGCTCAAATGACCCGACCTCCAGATGAGGTCGAGTTGACCTGCAAGTTGCACAGATAGAAACGTGGGTCGAGGTCAAAGTGCCTCGACCCGTTAGCGGGCGAAGGGGTGGTCGGAATGAGGCGGAGCGGGGGTCTCCGGCGAAGCGACGGCGAAGGAGACCTGAGCCTTGGTTCCGGGGCAAACCAAGGTGATCGGAGGTGTGGAGAAGATGGAACGAAGTCTCGTGAAGGTGAATCCGAGGTCATATGATCGAATGGGTGAACTGATCGGAGTGAATTGGCCGACGAAGGCCGGCGGTGCAAATTGTGGAAATATGAAATTAACCTAACCTAAGGGGTATCGGGGGTACCTGATGGACATAGTCGACTATGCTGGAGGTCAGGAAGCTCCTGGGGTCTTTGCCTCGATGGCTCATCGAGGCCAGAGGCTCAGCTCGCTCGGTGGTGGAGCACGGCGGCGAAGCTCGCTGGATCAGTGGCTGCAGCCCTCTACTCCTCGCTGCGACACCCTCCCTCGATAGCTGTCACTCTAGGAAGAAGGATGGAGGTCCTAGGGGTGGAAGATGATGGCCAAAGATGGAGAAAAGTTGCGGCGGAGCTGAGCTAAATAATGGTGGAGATCCGGCAAAGATGGAGTCGGGCAGGGCACTGTGGTGCACAGATCCCTAGAACGATCCCCGAGCGTGGATTAGTGATGAATCAAGAGTAATCGGAGCCCGGGGTTTAAGGATATGGATGGTGGATCTGGTTGGGAAAATTTGGAGAAATCAGGTCAAAAACCCGATCCGCCTGGAAGGTGGTCCTGGCGGGAGAGTTGACCGGGAATCAACAATCCCCCGTGGACCAATGGAATAATTCCATTGGAAATTATTTTGAAAAATCAAAATAAAATAGATAATGACTTATTTCAAAATATTTTCAAAATGTGAAAAAATTTATTTATTTTCAATGAATTTTTTAGTGATTTTATTTATTTATTTGAAAAATAAATTAGGTATTTACATTATATTATTATTATATATAGGTATATCTACCTATGTATTTTTTATTTTTATTTTTAGTTGTTTATTTTTATACAATTATTCCAATTTTATATTATATTTTTTACAATATAAAATTTGGAATAAAAAGGTATTTTTTATTTTATTTTTATAATTTTTTTACATTAGTTAAATAAATAGATCTATATACATATGTACATGGTATATATACAAGGTGTGGATAGTATTTTTGTTAATTTTATTTTTCTAATTTTAATTTTATTTTTATGAATATGTACAAGGTGGTAAAAACATATTTTCATTTTATTTTGAGGAAAATAAAATGATTTATATATAGGTGTATGTATAAGCATGATTGACCATATCTCCCTCTACTCATTTTATTTTGCGGTCAGGCCCTTGTGGAGCCCTCCCTTGGTTTCAGGTCACTCAATATTATTCTAAATATTTCCCTCTTTTTCTTTTATTTCTTTATTCTTTTATTTTTGCACAAAAACATGCTAATTATTATTATTTACACAATGCATGCTCTTTGGTAATTTTTTTTAAATACACAAATACACATAGTGTTTTGCACAGCTTTTTAGCTGAAATAAAAGAATAAAGAGTGATGAATGAGGATTCATCACTCGCTTATACTTAACTTTGCTAGTCCCTTAGAAAACACTTATTTGAAAAAGAAGTGCAAAAGAAAAGAAAAAGAAAAAGAAGGGAAAAATGAATGAATAAATGCTGATTATTAAACTTGCCTTCATTAAATTGAAATGTGGAGCTCGATCGGATCTTTGGATTATTAATGTGTCGGAACCTTATTTGGACTCAGGTTTAAAAACTTAACAGCCTCCAAGATCCACTATTCTATAGTCAAGACTCCTCAATAATCCAGATCAGAACAAGTCTACATACACAAACCCTGAAAACCATGAGTCTTTCCGTGTACAGTGTAAGTGAGGTATAGCTCTCCACCTCAGAAGTAGCAAAATGACAACCCTCCCCAACAAGTTAACTCTATGACCCTAGTCTGGCCACTCTTTCCTCGAGGAGCGGGGTATTCCCTTCTAAGTTCAAGTTCAACCGGCTAAAGAAGAGGGGGAAGCAGAGAATGGACCATGGCCAATGTAGCCATGTATCCCTGGGAGCTCAACCAGTGTAGCTAAGTCTCCCTACTGCAAGCTTCATAAGATGGAACATAAGTCTCAAGCTTTGCTTATTGCACTGTACACACTCCAGTGGGATTATCATTTTCTCTCAGACCCACCAATTTTTTGGAGTTATTTTCTTTTTGCATTTTTTTTGATGTGCATCTGTACAACATATCTGCAACATATATACATAAGGAGTTTTTCCACTTGAGCCAGTAGACTATCCCTCTTTTGAAGCATTACTGCAACCCAAAACTCCTATCGTTAGACCTCATGGCAACCAGACCAAGTTGAGACACATCACTATGAGAAGAAGAGAGGTTCCTCCTAGAAGTACTACCCTCATATGCTACCCCAAGTCAAGGAAGACTGCCTCCTCACCACCTCATCCGTAGAGAGCTCGGTGTAAAGTGAGGGTCCAAGTCAAGCCATTGCCTATATGAGTCATGTGTGTGTTGCTAAGTGCTCTACTTAGGCTCATCGAGATGACATATGATCATAGCCTAGTGGACTCAAAGAACTAAGTCACCACGGACCTGAAAAGTCTCAACCCTAAGCCCCATAAGGTTCCTCTTAGAATTAGGTGGATTAAGATCTTAACCAAGCTCCATATTCCAATTTAATTCCAGGCTAGTTTAAATGTCAACTATGATCCAGGAAAAACTGTACAAATCTTTACAAAGATGCTATTTAAAAACTATTTACACATGTGCAAAATTTTTGAAAAATGTTTCGAAAATATGGATGTATGCATGAATACAAGTTTTGCAAAATATGTACAAAATTTTACACAAGATTTTTGCAAACTTTGATTTTTCAAAACATTTTACAAAAATTTTGTACTATATACATAATTTTGATATGAAAATATTTACAAGCTATTTACACAAAAGATTTTTACAAACATTTTTACAAAAATAATTTCTACAACTAGCTATGTATGTGCAATAAAAGAATTTTATTTACAAGGAAAATTTTAATTTTTATAGATTTTTGGGTTTTAGCCATTTTTATTTATTAACACACTCACACAAAGTACGAGTTATGGATAAAGTATATATGGAATATACACACACCCCTATACTTAGCTCGAACGATGTCCTCAGAGTCAAGAGCGATGAAGAAGACATAACTCGTGCTTAGTATAGGGAAGTGAAAAGGAAGGCTATATACAAAGACGAATGAAAGAATAGAAATGCAAGAGGTCTCGGGGTTTCCCCCTATACTTAGGATCAAATAATCCTAAGTATAGTAGGCTGTACACAAAGGGAAATCCGAGTGAGAATGTACAGGGTCTACCTCCCCTATACTTAGGGTAAAATATCCCTAAGTATTGGCAGCAAAACAGAGATAGAAATGAATCAAAAGAAACTCAAAAGTCTCACACCCCCTATACTTAGGGTAAAGTGCACCCTAAATATAGCAACGTCGAAGATGTAATGTGGTTTTCGACTAAAAAATGGTGTGATATGGACAACCGGATCTATACAAGTCAGGGGAACAGTGATAATCAGGCGTGAGATGCAATAGATGTGAGTCAAGAGACCACATCTCACACAAAATGAATCGGGGCAACGTCAATGACCATCGGCTCATGATCTAGATATGGCTTGAGCCGCTGCTTGTTAACGCGAAAGGTACTCTCAGAAGACAACTCAGATATATCAATACTCCTGTTGTCATGTACCTTTCTAACCAAGTAGGGTCCCTTCCATTTGCTCTATAGCTTCCCTGGGAATAATCTCAACCTAGCATCGAACAACCATACTCGCTGACCTATCTCAAACTGCTTGTGACTGATATGAGAATCATGCCACTCCTTCACTCTCTCCTTATACTGTAGGCTGCTCGAAAAGGCTGCATCACAAAGCTCCTCCATGGCTTCTAACTCTGCCCTCCTCCGGTCTCCTACACTCATTGGATCCATGATGATGTCTGTAACTACCAAGAGTGACCTATGCCTAAGCTCAACAGGTAAATGGCAGGGCTTGCCATAAACGAGGCGAAAGAGAGACGTACCCAACGGTGTCTTGAAGGACGTCCGATATGCCCACAAGACCGAGTCCAAAAGCTGTGACCAATCCTTTCGGTCAGGGCAGACGACCTTCTGCAATATAGTCTTTATCTCCCTGTTCGACACTTTAGCAAGACCATTGGTCTGAGGATGGTAAGGTGTGGGAACCCGATGGTCTATGTTGAACTCGCTAGCAAGAGCCTTTACCTTGTCGTTGACGAAATGAGACCCACCGTCAGATATCAATACTCGAGGTACCCCGAACCGTGAAATGATATTCTTCCTCAAAAATCTGCAAATAGTCCTAGCATCTGCGCTTCGGGCGGGGATGGCCTCAACCCAATGACTAACATAATCAACGGCTAATAGAATGTACTCAAATTTCTGACTCCTAGGGAATGGACCCATGAAATCGATGCCCCATGCGTCAGAAACCTCACAGAAGTGAATGGGCTACATCGGCATCATATCATGCTGTCCACAAGTGCCCATCCTCTGACAGTCAGTACACCTCTTCACGAACTCAACAGAGTCCTAGAAGAGGGTAGGCCACCATAGGCTGGATTGGAGCACTTTCTGTGTCGTTCTCCTCCTAGAGTGATGTCCCCCTGCCTCAAGATTGTGGCAGTAAGTGAGGACGTTGTGGTGCTCCTCCTGAGGAATGCACCAACGCCAGACGCTATCCCCTCCTTCATAATAAAGGATGGGATCCTCCCAGTGGTAGAACTTGGCCTTCGCGTGGAAGGTCTCAAGTCTCTACCTTGGCCAATCCTGTGGGACTTTCTTGGCAACAAGAAAGTTCACAATATCAGCGTACCACGGGAGAGAGGCGATAGCAAGGATCGCCTCATCTGGGAAGGTCTCACAAATATGCTCGATCTTTTCGGAATTCTCAAGATACTCCAATCGGGAGAGATGATCTGCCACTACATTCTTGACTCCAGACTTGTCCTTAATCTCTATATAAAACTTCTGGAGTAGAAGGATCCATCTGGTCAATCTGGCTTTGGCATCCTTCTTTGCCATAAGGTACCGGATGGTGGTGTAATCAGTGAAGATGGTCACTCTAGATCCAATGATGTACGATCTGAACTTATCTAGGGCGAACACTACAGTTAAAATCTCCTTCTCAGTGACTGTGTAGTTCCTCTGAGCTGCAACTAAATTCCAGCTAGCGTAGTGAATAGCAAAGGGGACTCCATCCCTCCTCTGTCCCAGCACGACCCCAACTGCAAAATCGGAGGCGTCCGTCATGATTTCGAATGGGAGAGACCAATCAGGCGGCTGCAGGATAGGAACCGCGACAACTAGACTCTTGAGAGTCTCAAATGACGCTAGACACTTATCATCCACAATGAACTCGGTGTCTTTCATCAGCAGATCAATCAACGGTCGGGCAGTTCGGTTGAAATCATGAATGAATTGTCGGTAGAAACCGACGTGCCCCAGTAAAGACTGTAACTGCCGCAAATTGGACGGTGGACTGAGTTTTCTAATGATATCCACCTTGGCCGGATCAACCTCCATGCCCCTGTTGGAGATGATATGGCCAAGCACCATCCCTTGAGTCACCGTGAAGTGACTCTTCTCCCACGAAAGCACCAGGTGCACCTCAATACATCGTTGGAGGACGCGGTCTAGACAGTCAAGACATGAGTCGAATCTGTTGCCGTAGACCGAAAAGTTGTCCATGAAGACCTTCAAGCACTCCCCTACCATATCCGAAAAGATGGACAACATGCACCTCTGGAGTGTCACCGGAGTGTTGCACAATCCAAAGGGCATCCGTCTGAAAGCATATGTCCTGAAGGGACAGGTAAAGGTAGTCTTGTCCTGGTCCTCTGGCGCAATCGCCACCTGGTTGTATTCGGAGTACCCATCCAACAAACAGTAATGGCTACAGTATCTCAATGATCTGGTCAATAAAGGGCATGGGAAATGATCATTCTTGGTGGCCTGGTTGAGTCGTCTGTAATCCACGCAGACCCGCCAAGAAGTGGGTATCCGGGTAGCGATCTCCTCTCCAGACTCGCTGACAACTGTAGTGATGCCCGTCTTCTTGGGAACCACATGCAACGGACTGACCCACTTGGAGTTGGAGATGGGGTAGATAAAATCGACGCTCCACCGTTTCGAGATCTCCTTCATGACAACATCTCAAAGGTTCGGGTTCAGCCGCCGCTGGAACTCACGCGACGGCTTCGCGTCCTCCTCGAGATAGATATGGTGGGAGTACAGAGCCGGACTTATCCCCTGGAGATCGGCTACACTCCATCCTATCGCCTTGCGGTTCTTTTCAAGAACCCCCATCCGACGAAATTCCTGCTCTCCAGTCAAATCTGCTGAGATAATGACTGGGTACATCTCATGCTCGCCCGCACGGAACCTATACTTCAACGATGAAGGAAGCGGCTTCAGCTCTGGACAACAGTGTGCTGGTGGATCTGGCATCTGAAAGGTCTGAGTGAATGTGGCCAAATCTGTATGGGAGAATGGAAACTCTCTCTCGCAATCTGAATAAGGTGAAGGCTGCTCTGCTGGTATCTGTCTGCTCTGTGTGGAATCAGCCTCCTCCCTAGTTGGCGGCTTTGTAGAAGTCAGACACGATATTAAATCATCAAACTCAACCCAGTCGAAATCTGACTCCGAGGGATCTATATCAAAATCACTAACAACATCTGTCGCACGATCGAGGATCGGCTCTGCTGCTTGAGATGTATCCTGGACCAGGGGTGCGCTATCCAAGCTCTCCTCTGCTGTCATATGTGCATCAGCAAACTCTGAAAGTGAGAGGATAGCCTGTGTTGCTTGGTCTGCCCAAACTGCCTCATCGTCTGTGATCACAAAGTCACAGTCTTGGTGGATGTCTCGCCATGCATCTGTCATCTGCTCGGAATCAAAAGTCTGTTCGGAGCAAGCGGAATATCGGGCTCTAGTCTCCTCGATCGTCTCTATTTGTACACTCTCACCCTCGACGCGAAAGTATACCTTCCCGCTATCATGATCGGATACCGCCTTGGCTGTGGCCAAGAACGGGCGTCCTAAAATGATGGGGGTATCGGTTACGGACTCATGGATCTCCATGTCCAACCCAACAAAGTCCACGGGGAATTTCAGGCCCTAAATCGTGACGACAACTTCCTTCAGCAACTCCTTCGGCCTCTTGACAGATCGATCAGCAAACTGAAGGACCGTCCTGCTCTATCGTAGAGGGCCCAACTCGAAGCGGTCGAGTAGGGTTGCCGGAAGTAGGTTGATCGAAGACCCGCTGTCTAATAGAGTACGATCAAACCTCTGCTCCTGAATGTGGCATCTGACATATGGGGCTCCTGCATCTGGCCTCTTGGATGGCAGACGGTTCTGGATCGCGAAACAAGTGGCACGAGTGAGCACATGAATCTCTGACTGGTGGTTCCTCCTCTTCCTCCTGATAATGGTCCTGTCTCTGAGTGATCTCTGGAGTAGAGGTATGTGCTCCAAGGCCTCCTGTAGAGTCAGATGTATGTGGAATCGATCTATTATCTGCTGGCTGAACTCTATCTGATGGTTCTTTTTAGGATTTTCTTTTTTCTGCCCCTTAGCCAAATGGAGTTCTATGGGAAAGGGGACTACATGGTCCTTCTCATATGAAGGACTAGGAGAGGGTCTGGGCTGCTCAAGCACTGCAGAATCCACGCATACATCATCAATCACCACAGGTGGATCAGAATAAAAAAAACCCTTTCCTTTATTCACAGAAATGTCCTGAGATACATGAACACATGGAAAAACAACAGGACTCACAGAACTAGAAATGGTGGCCTCAGCACCACCGTTGGCATCTGGTTGTGCGGCATCAGTACCGCGCTCTGGCTCAGCATCACATCTGGTGGCATCAGTACCACCTCCTCCATCAGGTGAAATGACGGCCTCAGTACTGTCGGTTGGATCAACGTCCGTGGTCGAATCAGTACCACCGTCATCATCTCTGGCAGCCTCAGCACCGCTCCTCTCCTCGCCTGGCGCTCCTGAAGTGGCATCTGGTTGTCGCTCAGACGAGGCGCCGCCTGCTGGCATCTTACCGCTCCTAAGTGTAACAAAATCAGCATCAAACATGTATGCAGACATATCACCAAGTGAAGCACTAGGAGTGGTAATCTCAATGAACTCTACCTGCTCAGACTTCCTCTTGAGGCTGTTGGGGTTCAGCTCAACTTGGGCAGGGATGGCGGCCTTCCCTCTCACGATCTCCCGCATCTCCTGGCGGAACTCATCCATCTCCCGTCGATATGTAGCCTGTTGCTCGGTCATGAGGCGGGCTAACTCATCCAAGGTGGGGTTCTCATAGGTCGGCCCATGAGAACCTGATGGATAGCCTCGCTGGTAGTGAGGCTGTTGCTGCTGCTGGTGAGGGTGAGAGGGGTACTGCTGATTATGATACTGTGGCTGATGAGGCTTCTCTCGCCTCCAAGATTGTCCATGCTGATAGGGACGAGGACCATACTGCTGCTGATGGTATGATTGCTGCTGCTTGTGTACTGGGGGCTGCTGCTGCTGGTGCTGCTCACGCTGCTGGCCGTACTGGCCACCCTGGGCTGGAGGCTGCTGTTGGGAACTGCCGGACGACCAATGGAATCCGGGATGGTCTCGTCGGATACCGGGCTGGGGTCGGTCGTACCAAATCCCGTTGACATCCATCAACGTCTCCTGCTCGTACGAGGGCAAGGGAAGTACTTCCAGAGGCTGATCCGGCTGGTAAACCACCATCTGAGTGTCTGGGGAAGGTGGTGACTGGTAAGGCTGTTGCGACTGCTGGTACGACTCCACCTGGACGTGGTGAACCTGTCGAGGCTGACTGGAGTGCTGGGACAAACTACCGCTGCTGCTCGGATCTCCTCGTGACCTAAGATGGGTCTGAGAAGTCGTATGTGCCTCCTGGAGACACATGATCTGTGTCTTCAGGTCACTCAACATCTGTGCCATCTGATCAATCTGTGTCATGCCCTGACACTGCTTCTTCTCAACAAGCTCGATCCGGTCCAGCTTCTCGCTGATGATGCCCATGTATGCGGCTGAGGACTCGGCCTGTGCAGCCGCCACGGATGAAGTGAAAGGACCGGCATTGACCTGTGCTATCCTCTGGTACTGCACGGTCTGGGGCTGGGGGCGTCCCTGAGTATAAAGGCGGGTCTGGGACATCACTGTATATTTCTCGGCCATCTCCTCGTAGATGGCTGATGACACGTCTGAACGACTAAGGTAAAGGTACAAAAATGGTCGTTGCGACCTCGGTCACTCAGATGTGCTAGATCAATAAAAAATATGAACCACTAATAGAGATAAAATCAATCAAAACACGAAAGCGGTCCTGCTATTAGATTAACCTGGTATAGCGACCAGGGTCGATCACAAGGAGCACGGGTTGGCCTCTCGGCCTACGAAGTAGTCAAAAAGAGATAAAATAAAATAAAAGAAATGTTTTTGGTGGTTTTTTAATTATTTTATATTTTTTGGATTTTTAGTTAATTAAGAAAATCAGAAAAGCAAGTAGACTACACACTTCAACTAATTATTAAAAGCACTAAAACTCAACCAAAAATTCTAAAAAAAATGTTTTTATGTGTCTTATGACTTTTAATGTTTTTGGTGAATTTTTGAGAATTTTCTGATATTTATTTAATTTTATAAAAATCAAAAAGTGACTAAAACAGTAGGTACTGTCCAGCCGAGCTAAAAGAGCCTAGATAAAATATCTAAAGCCCCCAAATTAACTAAGAGGTGATTTTCCTGAAACAAGGAAAATTTAGGCACCTATTTTATTATTTTTGGATTTTTGGTTTAATTATTAGAATTTTTATAAAGTTTTAAGTGTTTTTCAATTTTTAGGTGTTTTAGATAATGAAAAATAGCCAAAATTGGCTAGAAACTCAAACACAACAAAATAGACAGTCAACTATTTTTTTGTAATTTTTAGACACTATTTAATATTTTTTGTGGTTTTTAAAGTTAGACAGTGAAGAAAATAGAGGTTTTTGAATTTTTAAAAATAACAAATGAAAACAAAAATGTCCTCAAAAATCCTCGAAAATTTTACACCATGGCAGGAGCCATGTGTCCAATTTTCGTTGGATTTGGAGGTGATTTGCTATTTTATTCAAAAATAAAGAAGGGGCACAGTGCAAAGGGACCAAAGTGCAAATACCCGAGAGTCTGGGGGGTCTGGTGCAAATAACCCAGCAAAACACGCGCCACGCGCGTGCCTGGGGCACTCAGGGACCCAAATGCAAGAAAAATAAGTTCCAAGGACTTATTGGTAACAGGTACTAAAAGTCCAGGGACCTATTCGCAAAATACCTAAAATATCACGCACATGTTTAAATACAATATGCACAGGGGTATAAATGCAAATAAAATAAAAGTTTCATTCAACTGTTAACATCCAGAACAACAGGGGCAGACAATGCAATTATCCCAACGAAACCACGTGACGAAGCACGTGTCAGACCATGTACAGGGGTATAACAACAAATAAAGGCAAGCACACGGGTCTCTATGCAAAAGTACCAAAACTTAAACAACTACGCTAAATATTTACAAGACTAAAAACGAAATAAAATAACTAAGAGGGCCTAAGGGTAAATTACCCTTTATTACTTGGACCACTGGATGCGCGCCACGTGGAGTATCCGACGGCGTAGAAGTGTGGTAGCACGTGAACCAACGGCTGCGATCGACTATCCTCTGATCTGACGGTGAAGGCAGCTCCAGGGATGAACGGCCCAGATGACACCTGGAGCGGGAGGACTGATCGAACGGAGGAGGAGGATCCTTGAAGAACAGATGACCGGCAAAGTTCGCCGGCCCGGTGGCTTCGCTCCGGGGCTCCTCTGCTGCGCCTGAAGGTCGGAGAAGCTCCGCAAGGGTGTCCCGCAGCTGGTGGTGGGCTCCGATGATCCAGCCGAGCTCTGAGGAGCTCGGGCGAGGTCGGCGGAGCTGTGCCTCCTGGCTGAATGGCGAAGGACCTCAGATGGCCTTTGTTCGACCTGCAAAGCAATCCAGAAGACTCGCGGGTCGAGGGCAAACTACCTCGACCCGGTCAGGTGGGGTGACGGTGGTCTGTGGATCGATATGGCGAGCTCCGGCGAAGGGGGTAGACGGAGGAGCTCGACTCCCAGCTCCTATGCGAGCTGGGTTGGATGGGAATGCGGAGAATGTGCGTGAGAAGAAGGCGGATGCGATGGTCGATTCCGATGGTCGAACGGAGTGATGGAATGGTCGGAATCAGCTAGAGACGGCGGCGGCACGAATTGGGCGTAATCGAAAATCAGAGAAAAAGAAAGGTCTAAGTGATTACCTAGGTGGACGAGGAGACTGGGGAGGACCTAAGGAAGCTCCTGGTCTTCGCCTCGAGGAGCGTCTCCCTCCGAGGCTCGGTGCTCCTGCTGGTGGCGGAGCAGCGGCGGCGAAGCTCGCCGGATCGATGGTCTCTCTTCCTCTCCTCGCTTCGACAGCACCGGACGCGAGCTGTCACTCTCGCGCACTCATTGGAGCTCACAGGGGAAGGATTCGAATGGCCAAAGATGGAGAAATGAGGTGGCGGAGCAACGTCTATATATGCTGGAGAGTCCGGGAAGAACGGTGCGGGTAGGGCGTGGAAGCGCGCGGATCCCGAGGATGAAGCTCCGGCGAGGGTCTCGGATGCATCATTAAGGAGTCGGACCCGGGGTTTAGGTGGTAGGCTATCGGGTTTAGGCGGGGAAAATCCAAGAAACGGGTCGCCCGCTAAGGACCCGTGTGAAGTGGTCCTGGGGGGGGGGGGGAGGTAGTTGACCGGGCGGTCAACATCCCCAAGGCCAACAGGATCAGGCCACGTGGCTGGATTTTGCAATGAAAATTAAGGGTAGCTAGGGGCCGAATTAGTGAAAACTTACAACACAAAATATTTTTCTTTTATTTTTTTCTATTTTTTAGTGATTTTTAATTAATTTTTCGAAATAAAAATAAGGTACTTACATAATATGTAATATATAGGTATATGTACACTATGTAGGGTTTTTAATTTTGATTTTTAATTTGTTATTTTTATACAATTTTATTCCCATTTTATATTTTATTTATTTTCATTATAAAATAAGGAATAAAAAGGTATTTTTATTTTATTTTTATTATTTATATACATAGGTAAAATAAATACATATATACATTTATATACATGGTATATTTACAATATGTTTTTGTATTTTTAATTTTATTATTTTTGTTTTGTTTTTGATTTAATTGTTTTTATTTAATTTATTTACATAGAATATTTACAAAGTTATAAAAATTAATTTTATTTATTTATAAGGCTAAATAAATATGTATAAGAGTGGTTCATGTACATGATGAAAGTGGTGTTTTTGTTCTTTCTGATTTTTACCCTTTTTCTTTTGTTTTTATACTTATAAATATGTACAAGTATTTACAAGCATATTTTGGGCTATTTTTGTGAGGAAAAATATTTTTATTTATTTACATAAATATTTACACATGAGCCCCTATCTCCCTCTACTTTGGCTTTTATGCGGTCAGGCCCATGCTGAGCCCTCCCTTGGGTTAGGTTGCTCAATATTTATTCTAAATATTTCCCTCTTTTTCTTTTTAATCTTTATTCTTTTATTTTTGCACAAAAACATGCTAATTATAGGTTTTTACACAATGCATGCTTTTGGTAATTATTTGTATTTACACATATCTACATGCATTTACAAAGGTTTTTGTAGCTAAAATATAAGAATAAAGAGTGATGAATGAGTATTCATCACCCCCCTATACTTAACTTTGCTAGTCCCTTAGCAAACACTTATTTGAAAAAGAAGTGAAAAAGAAAGAAAGAAAAAGAAAAAGAAGATGTACATGGATCAAGGTTGATTATTAAACTTGCCTTCATTAAAATGAGGTATGGAGCTCGATCAGATCTTTGGATTATTAATGTGTCGGAACTTTATTTGGATCTAAGTTTAAAACTCAACAGTCTCTAAGTTCCACTAATCTATAATCAAGACTCCTCAATGCTCCAGATCAGAACAAGTCATCAATCACAAACCCTGAAGACCATGAATCTTTTCCTGTCCTGTGAATGTGAGGTCTAAGCTCTCCACCTCAGAAATGGCAACTTGACAACCCTCCCCAACAAGGTAACTCTATGGGCTCGTTTGGTTGCAGGGTTGGGCAGGGTTGGCTTGGTCCAACCCGGGTTGGCCCTGCAACCAAACAGGGTTCTCCTCCTCACAGTTTACTATTCACAGGGGTACCCCTGTCCAACCCAACCCTGTCCAACCCTGCAACCAAACGGACCCTATGACCTCAATCTGGCCACTCTTTCCTCGAGGAGCAGGGTATTCCCTTCTAAGTTCAAGTTCAACCGGCTCAAGAAGAGGAGGAAGAAGAGAATGGGTCAAGGCCAGTGTAGCCAAGTACCCTTGGGAGCTTGACCAGTGTAGCCAAGTCTCCCTGCTGCAAGCTACATCAGGTGGATCATGAAGCCAAGCTTTGCTTATTGCACTCTATATACATACTCCGGTGGGATTATCATTTTCTATCAGACCCACCACTTTTTTTTTGGAGTTATTTTCTTTTTGCACATTTTTTTTCAAGTACATCTATACAACATATACATGTGCATCATATATACAAGGAGTTTTTCCTCTTGAGCCAGTAGACTATCCCTCTTTTGAAGCTTTATTGCAACCCACAACTCCCATCGTTAGACCTCATGGCAACCAGACCAAGTTGAGACGCACTTCCTTCACTAAAAGAAGAAGAGAGGTTCCGCCTAGAAGTACTACCCTCATATGCTACCCCAAGTCAAGGAAGACTACCTCCTCACCACCTCATCCGTGGAGAGCTCGGTGCATAGTGCTGGTGTCCAAGTAAAGCCATAATCTATATGAGTCATGTGTTGTTGTTAAGTGCTCTACTTAGGCTCATTGAGATGACATGTGACCATAGCCTAGTGGACTCAAAGCATTAAGTCACCATGGACCTGAAAAGCCTTAAACCTAAGCCCTATAAGGTTCCTCTTAGAAGTTAGGTGGATTAAGATCTTAATCAAGCTCCATTTCTCAATTTGATTCCAGGCTAGTTTAAATGTCAACTATAATCCAGAAAAACTATATACATATGTACAAAAGATGCTATTTACACAAATTTTACAAACATGCAAAATTTTTGATAAATGTTTTGATGTCATGTATGGATGATGCATGAAGTGCAAGTTTTGCAAAAAAGATATTTACACAAATTTACACGAGATTTTTGCAAACTTTTGATTTTCAAAACATTTTGAAAAATTTTGTACTATATACATAATTTTGATACAAAAATATTTACACAAGCTTTAAACAAAAGATTTTTGAAATCATTTTTACAAAAATACTTTGTACAATAGCTATGTATGTGCAAATAAAAGAGTGTTTATGTGCATGAAAATTTTTTAATTTTTGTGATTTTTAGCCATTTTATTTATTAACACACTCACACAAAGTACGAGTTATGGCTAAAGTATATATGAAATATATACACACCCCCCTATACTTAGCTCGAACGATGTCCTCAGAGTCAAGAGCGATGAAGAAGACATAACTCGTGCTAGGTATAGGGAAGTGAAAAGAAAGGCTATATACAAGGAAGAATGAATGGAATAGAAAAGTCAAGAGGGTCTCGGGTCTTCCCCCTATACTTAGGATCAAGTCATCCTAAGTATAGCAGGCTGTATACTAAGGGAAAAACCGAGTGGAGAATGTACAGGGTCTACCCCCCTATACTTAGGGTGAAATATCCCTAAGTGTAGGCAGTAAAAACAGGGGTAGACAGAAATAAAAGAAATGTCCAAAAGGTCTCACATCCCCCCTATACTTAGGGTAAAGTGCACCCTAAGTATAGCATAATCACAAGATGAAGAAAGGGATGTGGGACTAAAGAATGTAGTGATATGGACATCTGGATCTATACAAGGCGGAGGAACAGTGAAACTCAGGCGTGAGATGCATTAGATATGAGTCAAAGACCACATCTCACGCAAAATGAATCGGGGCAAGATCAGCGACCCGCGGCTCATGATCTAAAAATGGCTTGAGCCGCTGGTCATTCACTCGAAAGGTACTCTCAGAAGACAACTCAGATATATCAATGCTACCGTTGTCGTGTACCTTTCTGACCAAATAAGGTCCCTTCCATTTGCTCTGTAACTTCCCTGGAAACAAACATAGCCTCGCATCAAACAGCCATACTCTCTGACCAATCTCAAAATGCTTGTGGTTGATATGAGAATCATGCCACTCCTTCACTCTCTCCTTATAATGTAGGCTGTTCGAGAAAGCTTTATCTCTAAGCTCCTCCAGGGCTGCTAACTCTGCCCTCCTCTGGTCTCCCATACCATCTGGATCCATAAGAATATCTGTAACTGCCCAAAGTGACTTGTGCCTCAGCTCAACAGGTAAATGGCACGGCTTGCCATAGACGAGGCGAAAGGGAGATGTGCCCAATGGTGTCTTGAAAGACGTCCTATATGCCCACAAGACCGAGTCCAAAAGCTGTGACCAATCCTTTCGGTCAGGGCGGACGACTTTCTGCAGTATAGTCTTGATCTCCCTGTTCGACACCTCGGCTAGACCATTCGTCTGTGGATGATAAGGTGTAGCAACACGATGGTCTATACCGAACTTGCTAGCAAGGGCCTTCACCTGGTCGTTGATGAAATGAGACCCCCCATCAGAAATCAAAACTCATGGAACCCCGAACCGCGTGATGATGTGCTTCCTCAAAAATCTGCAAACTGTCCTCGCATCAGCTGCTCGGGCGGGGATAGCCTCAACCCAACGACTAACATAATCCACGGTCAACAGAATGTACTCAAATCCCTGACTCTTAGGGAATGGACCCATGAAATCGATGCCCCATGCGTCAAAAACCTCACAGAAGTGAATGGGCTGCATCGGCATCATATCACGCTGTCCACAAGTGCCCATCCTCTGACAGTCAGTACACCTCTTCACGAACTCGTCTGAGTCCTTGAAGAGGGTAGGCCACCACAAACCGGATTGGAGCACTTTCTGTGCCGTTCTCCTCCCAGAATGATGTCCTCCTGCCTCGAGCTTGTGGCAGTAAGTGAGGACGCTATGGTGTTCCTCCTGAGGAATACACCGACGCCAGACGCTATCCCCTCCTTCGTGGTAAAGGATGGGATCCTCCCAGTGGTAGGACTTGGCCTTCGCAAGGAAGGTCTCAAGCCTCTGCCTGAGCCAATCTTGTGGGACTTTCCCAGCAACGAGAAAGTTCACGATATCGGCATACCGCAGGAGTGAGGCGATAGCAAGGATCGCCTCATCTGGGAAGGTATCTCGAATGGGGTCAATCTGCTCAGACTTCTCAGGCTGCTCTAAACGGGAGAGATGATCCGCCACCACATTCTTGACTCCAGGCTTGTCCTTGATCTCAATGTCGAATTCCTGGAGTAGAAGGATCCATCTAGTGAGTCTGGCCTTGACATCCTTCTTTGCCATGAGGTACCTGATGGCGGTGTGATCTGTGTACAAAGTCACTCTAGATCCAATGATATAAGATCAGAACTTATCTAGGGCGAACACTACGGCTAGCATCTCTTTCTCTGTGACCGTGTGATTCCGCTGGGCGGAATCCAACGTGAGGCTAGCGTAGTGAATGGCAAATGGAACTCCATCCCTCCTCTGTCCTAGCACTGCCCCCACGGCAAAATCGGAGGCATCCGTCATGATCTCGAATGGGAGAGACCAATCAGGCGGCTGGAGGACAGGAGCCTCAATAACACACTGTTGGAGAGTCGCAAAGGACGAAAGACACTTGTCATCGACAAGGAACTCAGTGTCTTTCGTCAAGAGGTCAGTCAACGGTCGGGCAATCCTGCTGAAATCCTGAATAAATATCCTATAAAATCCAACGTGCCCCAGGAATGACCGTAGCTGCCTCAAATTGGACGGCGGTGCGAGTTTTCTAATGACATTAACCTTGGCCGGATCAACCTCCATGCCCCTGTTGGATATGATGTGGCCAAGCACCGTCCCTTGAGTCACCATGAAGTGACTCTTCTCCCAAGATAGAACCAAATGATACTCAATACATCGCTGGAGTACTCGGTCTAGGCAGTCAAGACAGGAGTCGAATCCGTCATCGTAGACCGAGAAATCATCCATGAAGACCTCTAAACACTCCCCTACCATGTCCGAAAATATCGATAGCATGCACCTCTGAAAAGTCGCAGGGGCATTGCATAGCCCAAATGGCATGCGTCGAAAGGCATATGTACCAAAGGGACAGGTAAAGGTGGTCTTCTCCTGATCCTCAGGAGCGATGGCCACCTGGTTGTAGCCCGAGTACCCATCCAGGAAGCAATAATGGCTCTTCCCTGCCAGTCTCTCAATGATCTGGTCAATAAAAGGCAGGGGGAAATGGTCCTTCTTGGTGGCCTGGTTGAGTCTCCTGTAGTCAACACAGACCCTCCAAGAGGTGGGTACTCGTGTAGCAATCTCCTCTCCCGACTCACTGATCACAGTCGTGATGCCTGTCTTCTTGGGCACCACATGCAAGGGGCTAACCCACTTGGAGTCGGAAATGGGATAAATAAAATCTGTGCTCCACCATTTTGATATTTCCTTCATCACGACCTCTCTCAGGTTGGGGTTCAGTCACCGCTGGAACTCATGCGACAGCTTTGCCCCCTCCTCGAGATAGATATGGTGGGACCACACTGATGGACTAATCCCATGGAGATCTGCTACGCTCCATCCGATTGCCTTGCGGTTCTTTTCAAGAACCCCCATCAAACGGGATTCCTGCTCTCCAGTCAGATCGGCGGAGATGATGACTGGATACATCTCAGGCTCGCCCGCAAGGAATCGATACTTCAGCGAAGTAGGGAGCGGCTTCAGCTCTGGACAGCTGGGTGCTGGCAAATCTGGCTGCGGAAGAAAGTGTGTCAATGCTGCTAACTCTGCCAAATCTGCCTGGGAGAAAGAGAGAGAACTCTCGCAAACTGGATCTGGAGGAGGCTGCTCAACTGTGCTGTCTCTGATCTGCTCTGCATCTACCTCCTCCTCATCTGTAGGCTCAGGTGGACTCAGGACTGGCATCTGATCATCGCAATCTGCCCATTCAGACTCTGAATCCGAGGGATCTGCATCAAACAAGGTGGCATCAGTACCACCGTAACACAAGGTGGCCTCAGCACCACCATCACTGCAAATCGTGTCACGGTCAAGAACCGGCTCTGCTGCCTCAGTAGTATCCTGAACCAGGGCTGTGCTCTCCAGACTCTCCTTTGCTATCAACTCGGCATCAGCTGTATCTGAAAATGAGAGGATGGCCTGTGCTGCAGGGTCTGCCCATGCTGCCTCGTCGTCTGTGATCACAAAATCACAGTCCTGGTGGATGTCTATCCCGGCGTCTGTCAGCTGCTCTGAATCTGTGCTGGCCTCTGAGCAAGCTCTCTCTCTGGTTATGTAGTCCTCGACTGTCTCTATTTGTACACTTTCACCCTCGATGCGAAAGTATACCTTCCCGCTGTCATAATCAGTCACCGCCTTGGCTGTGGCCAAGAACGGACGACCGAGGATGATAGGGGTATCGACCACTGAATCAGGGATCTCCATGTCCAACACTACGAAGTCCACGGGGAATTTCAGGCCCTGAATCGTGACGATAACGTTTCGCAACAACCCCTTCGGCCTCTTGACAGATCGATCAGCAAACTGAAGGACTGTCCTGCTCTGTCTAAGAGTGCCCAACTCGAAGCGGTCGAGAAGGGCTGCCGGAAGGAGGTTGATAGACGATCCGCTATCCAATAGAGTCCGGTCGAATCTCTGCTCACTAATCTGGCATCTGACATACGGGGCCCCTGAATCTGGCCTCTTGGCCGGCAGACAGTTCTGGATCGCGAAACACGTGGCTTTCGTCAGCACATGAATCTCTGAAGTGTGGTTCCTCCTCCTCCTCCTGACTGTGGTCCTGTCTCTCAAAGATCGTTGGAGAAGGGGGATGTGCTGTAAAGCCTCCTGAAGGGTCAGCTGTATGTGAAATCTATCGATCATGCTCTGGCTGAACTCCTCCTGCTCTCTCTTTTTTGGGTCTTTTTCTCTTTTCTTCCCCTTCTCCATCTGAAGGGCTCTAGGGAAGGGGATCACAGGGTCCTTCTCAGATGAAGGACTAGGAAAAGGCCTAGACGGCTCGACGGTCGGATCCGCACATACATCAATCACCACAGTGGGACCAAAAGAAACTAAACCTTTTCCTTTATTCAAAACAGCGTTCTGAGATACATCAACCGAAGGAAAAACAACATCTCTATCAAAACGAACACCGGTGGCCTCAGTACCACCACGGGCTGGCTCTGCTGCTGGACGTCTCGCGGCCTCAATACCGCGGGCTGGCTCGGCTCCTTTGGTGGCATCAGCACCACCTCCACGAACTAGTGAAGCGGCAGCCTCAGTACCGCCGGTGGAATCAGCATCCTTGGTGGCATTAGTACCACCATCATCATCGTGTGCGGCCTCAACACCGCTCTCCTCCTCCTCATCTGGCGCCCTGGGTGGGTCCTTGAGTCGTCGCTCAGATGAGGCGCTGCCTGTTGGTGCTCTACCGCTCCTAAGTGTAACAAAATCAGCATCAAATAGATCCGAAGACATATCATCAAATGGATCACTAGGAGTGGCGTGCTCAGTGGAAACTACCTGCTCAGATTTCCTCTTCAGGTTGTTCGGATTCGGCTCTATCTGTGCAGGAATGGTGGCCTTCCCTCTCACAAGGTCCCGCATCTCCTGGCGGAACTCGTCCATCTCCCGTCTGAAGGTAGCCTGCTGGTCCGTGAGGAGGCGGGCTATGTCATCCAAGGCAGGGCTCTCATGGGAGCCCGACGGGTAGCCTCTCTGGTGCTGCGGCTGCTGGAACTGGTGCTGCTGGTAAGAGGGGTAGGAGGAAGGATGCTGCTGCTGGTGTGGTGGGTGAGCCTGCTGCTCACGTCTCCAAGACTGTCCCTGCTGCTGATAGGGACGAGGAATGAAGGACGACTGCTGGTATGACCGATAGGCTGGGGGATGCTGCTGCGGCTGGTGATCTCTCTGCTGGCCATACTGCCCTCCCTGACCGGATGACTGCTGCTGGGGCTGGGTACCTCCACTCCCCCACCTGAATCCGGGATGGTCTCGTCGGATCCCAGGCTGGGGGCGGTCATACCAAATCCCGTTGACATCCATCAACGGCTCTGCATCGTATGGGGCTGGCGGGAGTACTGCTAGAGGCTGATCTGGCTGGTATACCACCATCTGCATGTCTGGAGATGGTGGGGACCAGTAAGAGGGCTGCTGCTTCTGGTGCGGCTCCGCCTGTACAAGGTGAACCTGTCTAGGCTGTTGAAAGGAGCTGGAGCACTGGGACGAGCTGCTGCTGCCGCCGGTGTCGCCTCGCGACTGAAGACGGGGCTGGGAAGCCGTCTGTGCCTCCTGGAGACACATGAGCTGGGTCTTCATGTCGCTTAGAGTCTGTGCCATCTGTTCCATCTGCGTGATTCCCTGGCACTGCTTCTTCTCGATCAGCTCCATGTGGTCCAACTTCTCGCTGATGATACCCATATCCGCAGCGGACGACTCTGCCTGTGCTGCTGCAACTGCGGATGAACTGGATGGACCGGCGTCGACCCGTGCTATCCTCTGGTACTGCACGGGTCCTGGCTACTGTTGGGGTCTCCCCTGAGTGTACAACCGGGTCTGGGACATCACCATATAATTCTCGACCATCTCCTCGTAGATGGCCCAGACCTGGTCATGGTCCTTGGCGAAGTAGGACCCGCCGCAAGAAGCATTCACCAGGCCCTGGAGCTCTGGTGTCAACCCGCTGAAGAAGCTCTGCACAAGGTTCGGCTTCGAAATGTCGTGGTGCGGGCATCGGTCTGTGAGCTCTCGGAACCTCTCCCATGCCTCATGGAATTGCTCGTTGGGGAGCATGGAGAAGTTCCTGATTAGGGCCCTCGCTGCATTCGTCCGCCCGAGTGGATAGTACTTGTTCAAGTACTCGGTGCGGAGCTACTCCTAGGTGTAAACAAACTTCCCCAGATGCTTCAGCCAGGTGACTGCTCTGTCTGCTAGAGAGAAGGGGAAGGCGATCATCCTGATCGTGTCCTGGTCCACCTGACGGTCGTGGACAGTGCTGCATATCATCAAGAACTCCTAGAGGTGGAGATGGGGCTCCTCTGTCGCGAGTCCGTGGAAGCGGGGGAGTAGCTGCAAAGTGTTCGGGGGGAACTTGAAGTCCCCCATGATCGCTGGAAGTACTACCCAGTGGTGCGTCAGCGTCGATCCGGGGTTGTGTAACTCCCTCATCGGTCTCGGTGGTCCTCCGACCGCGGCTGCGGTGGCTGCTGCTGCGGCTGCTCCATCCGCATCATCTGGGATCCTCGGTCCCTCTCTCCTCTGCTCTCGCTCTGCTCTCATCTGCTCCGTCTCTCTCCTCATGTCGATCATGAATGCTCCCTGATCCCTCAGCTGCTGCTGCACTGTCTCTAACGAGGCGATCAGAGTGGAGTTGATTGCTCCCTGATCCATCACAATGTGCTCTGTCCTGGAGCGATCCTCTGAACTACCGGCCATGACGTCTGTAAAATCAAACGAGCCATACTCAGGTGCTGTCAAATCTGCTATTCTCGCCTCTGGCTCATATCTCTCAGAACCGAAAGAAAGGGGATCGAGGGGGAACAGGGCGGAATCATACTCGGGCTCGGAGAACTGGTCTAGGCTCTCGCGGGCCAACCTAGATGATTGGGTAGACGTGCCCGGAAGCGGTGCAACCAGACGCTGCCTAAGAGAGCGTCTACCCATCATCTTGATCTGCCGAGTAATGCGGATGAGATCTGGAAAAACTATGATCAGAATGCAAACCCCCGATTCACCAACGCAACGCGAGCTGAAGACCGTAAAAGCTCGGTCAAATTATCTTGTCAATTTTTATTAGGTGATCACACAAGATATCAGAGCACTTACGTGCACTACAGGAATTGCCCCATTTAGGGACGACAACTAGTGACGGTTTATGAGCGACCGTCCCTAATGCCTCTTTTTAGGGACGGTCATCAAGCAACCGTCCCCAATAACCATACTCAATGGGGACGGTCTCTAATGACCGTCTCCTCTGCCTTGAGTCATGCCACTGGATGTTTTCGACCCTTTTGGAAGGGCTTTGGGGACGGTCCTGACCGTCCCCATTGTGCCTCTGTTGGCGTCGCCTCTAGCGATTGGACCATGGAGGTCGACCAAAGGGGACGGTCGACGTTGACCGTCCCTTCAGGTTTGACCAGGCTACTGGACGTTATCGACCTTCCTGTAAGGGCTTTGGGGACGGTCATGACCGTCCCCATTATTCCTCTGTTGGCGTCGCCTCAGCGATTGGACGAAAGAGGTCGACCAGAGGGGACGGTCACCGATGACCGTCTCCTCTGGTTTGAGCAGGCCACTGGACATTTTCGGCTCTTCTAAAAGGGCATTGGGGACGGTCCTGACCGTCCCCAGTGGTCCTCTGTTGGCGTCGCTTCTAGTGATCGGACCAAAGAGGTCGACCATAGGGGACGGTTATAGCGACCGTCCCCTCTGCCTCGACCACGCTACTGGATGTTCTTGGCCCCCTGCAAGGGCTTTGGGGACGGTCCTGACCGTCCCCTTTATTCCTCTGTTGGCGTCGCCTCTGACGATGGACCAAAGTGGTCGTCCAGAGGGGACGGTTTTATTGACCGTCCCCTCTTCCTTCTCAAAGGAGACGGTCTTTAGTGAACCGTCGCCGATCGTCACCAATGGAGACGGTCATTACGACCGTCCCCATTGGTCAGATCGAAAAAAACCCCTTCGACCTGCGTTTTCATCCCATTCTCCCATCTCCAAAGCCGCCGCCCCAAGGTCGCCCTCTCCGCCCCGGCGTCTCCTCCGGCTCCTTCTTGCTTTCCGAGGTCATTAATCTTCATTTCAGGTAACTATCAACACTCCTTTACTTTTATTCTTGTTTATTTTAGTTGATATTCTTGTTAGAGTTGTTTTTCCCCATTGGATTTTGTTGTTTTGGTTATATACTTAGGTTTGCTTGATTTGTTTAGTATATAATATGTATGATTTGTCTAGGTTTGCTTGATGATATGCTTAGGTTTGCTTGTTTCCCCTAGTTATGATTTGTTTGGTTGATAAGCCTAGGTTTTCTCCCTAGGTTGTGTATACAATAGGTTAGGCATAATGATTTGGATATACCATAGGTTTATCTCTTAGCCTTTGTGCCACAGCGAGCCCCGCAAAGCGCTTTCTCCTAAGCTCAAGTGTGTTGAGCACAGAGGAGGGGTGAGCCAAGACCGGACTTTTTGAGGCTAGAGATGAATGAGAGACTTGTGGTGCTTCACGATAAGCCTAGGTTTTCTCCCTAGGTTGTGTATACAATAGATTACACATAATAATTTGTTTATACAATAGATATCCTAAAATGATAGTGAAATCATATAATAGATACCCTAGATCAAACTCTAAATAGCCGCTCATTTATCTCTTAGCCTTTGTGCCACAGCGAGCCCCGCAAAGCGCTTTCTCCTAAGCTCAAGTGTGTTGAGCACAGAGGAGGGGTGAGCCAAGACCGGACTTTTTGAGGCTAGAGATGAATGAGAGCATTGTGGTGCTTCACAATAAGCATAGGTTTTCTCCCTATGTTGTGTATACAATAGATTAGGCATAATAATTTGTGTATACAATAGATATCCTAATCACTTCATTATGGTTTAGGGTAGAAAACTTGTTGTCTATAATAACACAATGGTGGATTTTATTATGATTGTGCAGTATAATGGATAAATCATGGATGAATAAGAGATATGATGATTTTCAACAATATAAGAGAGGAGTGATTGCGTTCTTGGATTGGGCATTTCAAATAGAGAGAGTTGATAAGAAATTTGGTGGTCTAAAGATTTATTGTCCATGTGTGAGATGTAAGAATATTAAATGGGATGTTAGAGAGGCAGTGTATAACCATCTCATCCTCAACGGATTTTGGTTACATTACTCTATTTGGACAGAACATGGAGAGGGTCTAGATGTGCGAATGGATGAGGATATGGGCGTTGATGCAGGAGTGACTACCCAAACCTTGAATAATGTTGATCACGAGTTATTTGAACTAATAGACGATTTAAGAAGACCTGAGGCACAAGACATTGGTTCAGATGATAGGTTCTCGAGCAGTTGGCCAGATGCAGAAGATGTATTGGCTACTGGGGTGGAAATGACGCGTTTGCAGTTTTTGTTAGAGCTGTTTAAGATGAAAGTAAGGAACGGATCAACTACAGCTATGATGACAGATGTGTTGGGTTTAATACGAAAGTTATTAAATAATCCTCAGAATTATCCTAAGGATTGGAAAGAGGCGAAGCAACGATTCCGATCGCTTGGTCTGAAATACGAGAAGATAGATGCTTGTGTTAATGACTGTATGCTTTTTCGAGGAGAGAATTCAGATCTAGTTCTTTGTCCATATTGTAATGCTTCCCGGTATAAAGAAGAAACAAATGATTTAAAGAGAAAGAAGAAGTCGATGAAAATTTTACGGTACTTCCCATTAATTCCAAGACTAAAACGTCTCTTCATGTCTGAAAAAACTGCAAAGTGGATGACCTGGCATTCTCGTTCAAATAAACGAGATGCTAATGGAGCTATGAGACATCCATCCGACGCAGAAGAATGGATAAAATTTGATCAGAGATATCCGCAGTTCTCTAATGATGAGAGAAATGTTCGTTTGGGATTAGCCTCAGATGGTTTCAATCCGTTTGGTAATATGAGTCTGAGTTACAGCATTTGGCCCGTGATTCTGATTGTTTACAATCTACCACCATGGATGTCAATGAGTTCATCATTTATGATGATGACGCTACTAATTCCTGGTCCTAAAGGTCCTGGCAACGCAATTGATGTGTACCTAGAACCGTTAATGGATGAACTAAAAGTCCTATGGACTACTGGAATACCTACATATGATGCATGTAGAAAAGAGATATTTAAATTACAAGATGCACTATTGTGGACTATAAATGACTTTCCCGCGTACGCAAATTTGTCTGGTTGGAGTACCAAGGGAAAACTCGCTTGTCCGGTCTGTTTTGAAAAAACACATTCGACATGGTTGTCTGTAAGTATGAAGCATTGCTATTTGGGTCATCGTCGATTCCTTCCACCAAAGCATAGATGGCAAAGGGCAGATAATAATAAGAAATTCGACGGGACACCTTATGGACAACGAGTTGACTTAGCTCGTGTGAATGGCAACATTATTTGGGAACAGCAATTACTTGTACGAAGCAGTTGCCTAGGACGGACAAACAAGAAAAGTGCAGCCAGCGGTTGGAAGAAGCAAAGTATTTTTTTCACAGAGTTACCATATTGGAAACACTTACAGCTTCGTCATAATTTGGATGTCATGCATATTGAGAAGAATGTATTGGAAAATATTTTGGGAATGTTAGATCTTTCGGGTCAATCAAAAGATAACTTAAGGACGAGACGTGATTTAGTTCAACTTGGTATACGGGAAGAACTACATCCAATTGAATTAGACAATGGACGGATTACTGTACCTCCAGCAATATATACTTTATCCAATGCTGAGCGTGATAAAATCTTCCGCTTCCTTAAAGGTCTGAAGGTATCTGATGGGTTCTCATCACAGCTATCAAGGTGCGTAAATGAAAGAGAACGTAAGATAACCGGATTAAAAAGTCATGACTGTCATGTTTACATGGAAGTTTTACTGCCATTAGCCCTTCGCGGAATTGTTGACGATGCTGTCCTCCAATCATTAACAGAATTGAGTGGTTTTTTTAGATTATTGTGTTCGAAGGTTTTAGATCCGTTGATCTTGAGAAAACTTGAAGATGATATTGTTATCACATTATGCAAATTGGAGCAGATTTTCCACCAGCCTTCTTTGACGTCATGGTTCATTTAATAGTTCATTTAGCATGTGAAGCAAGAATCGGTGGGCCGGTTCAATATCGTTGGATGTATCCAATAGAAAGATTCCTTCGAAAATTAAAAAATATGGTCTTTAACAAGGCACAACCCGAAGGATGCATTGCTGAAGGTTATCTTTGTGAAGAGTGTATTAATTTCTGTGAAATGTATATGGACGGTGAAAGCGTGCGTTTTAACCGATATGAACGAAATGATGAAGGCGAGGTCGTGGAGGAAGATGACGAATCCAAATTATGGGTCTTTCATTCTTGTGGCAGGCATATATTCAGTGGTTTACGCCGCGTAATATCCGATGAAGATAGAGATCTCATACAATACTATGTCTTGATGCAGTTGTCAGAAATAGATGAATTCTTTGACGAGTACAATTCATTTTGTAATGAGACGCATAATAAATCTGAATTCCTCAAATGGTTCCGTTCACGTGTGAAACATTTACGGGAAACGACAGATGATAGGTGGAATATTAACCTTGACATTCTTGGAAGCATACCATATTCTCAAGTTATGTCTTACAAGGGTTATATTGTGAATGGATACAGATTTAGAACAAAGTCCGGCGACGAGATGAAATCGACGCAAATGTCGGGTGTTATAGTAAAAACAGATTTGCCTTCAGGTTTAGACGGCTATTATGGGGAAATACTTGACATAATAGAGATCAGTTTTACTCATGAATGTCGATGTGTTCTTTTTATGTGCAATTGGTTTGATGTTGGTCGCGAGGGGATAGGATACCAAAGAGACAGAAATGGCATCATTTCATTAAAACAATCTGGGAAATTACAAACAAATGAGCCCTTTACACTGGCCAGCCAGGTAGAACAAGTTTTCTATGTTCCAGACAACTTAACTGATGGATGGATCATACCCGTGAGAACAGTGCCAAGAGATTTTTTTGATGTCAACGATGATGATGAATTGCTAAATATAAACGAGGCATATCAAGCTGAAATACAGGAAAATCAAACACAAATTGTAGATGCGGATTTCTAAAATGTAAGTTTACCATCATTTATTTTCCAATTTTTTGATGTAATATGTGAATTATAACATTGTTGTTATATCTAATTCGAATGTTTTATAATATGCAGATATGCCTCCCCGTCCTAGACGCATCCGGGATGCACCGCCTACAACACAGCGAGGGAGTGAGACCTCCGATCCTGACGGATCGAGTGGCTCGGGCGCCAGATGTAGAGGCCCATCTCAGTGCAGAGTGTTGGACCGTCTGCGTCCTGGTGAGACACTCAGGGTGCGGATCGTTGGAGGCGATGTGGTGGGGGAGAACTCGGCTGTTTTCCAGAGTTACTTGGGGCAGGTGTGCAGAGCCAGGGTCCCTCTCCACATTACAGACTTCCGTTAAGTGGAGCGGTCAATAAAGGATGCCATTCTTCATGATTTGGAGGTATTTATAATAATAACAAACAAAATTTTTTCTTGAATATATATACAAACTTATTTATGATTGCTTTGATAACTTTGCAGTCTAGTTTTTCCTGGGACCGTGACCCGGCCACTGATGCTCTGATTTTAGGCCATGGGGCGGAGATGTTGCGTAAATATCGAGGTCGTGTGAAGGCCCGAGTGAGTACTTTGCTTTTTATTTAAGTATAAACATGTTTTTCATCATATAGGTATATAATTAATTTTCTTTACATTTTAAAGTACTTCGACCCCGAGCTACCATTGGAAGCTAATTTGGGAAATTGTCCTCCGAATGTACCCGCTGACCAATGGAGGGCGATGGTTTATATTTGGATGGGAGAAGAGCATACGGTAAGTGACATAAAAATGTGCATTCTATACATATATCATTTGGAAATCTTTTATTAAAATCCTATCTTCGTATAGGGCATCTCAAGGAGAAATGCTGAAAATCGAAGGAAAGGTTTCAAGTCTACACATAGAATGGGGAGAAGAAACACGAATCAACTGAAGGATGACTTTGTAAGTAATCTATATTATTATTACTGTTAAAATTATAACTATTATATATGTCTTAAAATGGTATCCTAAGTTTACTAATCTTTTCAAATTAGGAAGTGGAGAACGAGAGAGTGCCCAGCCGAATGGAAGTGTTCGAGAGGTCCAAGAGCCGCGATGTGGGTGGGGAAGTTCATTGGGTGGATCCTGCCTATGGTCCAATTCATGTAAGTTATTCATAATATATATATATATATGCATATTTAATACAAATTAAATAAATTTTAACTTAAATAAATTTGTAGGAGGAGATGGTCAGGCTCACAACCACTGGCTCTGTAGACCCCACCGGAACGAGTCATCCACCTCTTACTCCTGATGCGGCTTTCATCCAGGCGACTGGTCCAGAGCATCAGGGACGCATCCGTTGTGGTGGTCGTGGTGCCACCATACGGAATTGGTATGGAGTAGGGGCCGGCTCGACCTCTCAGAAGACACAAAGGGAGAGGGAACTAGAGAGTCAGGTGTCTAGCATGAATATGGAGATTCAGGATTTGCGCCAACAAATGGCGATATTCAATGCACTCATGCAGGCACATCAAGGTGGAGCGTCGACTAGCCACCCAACAGTTGATGATAATACCGCTGTGAGGCTAGGCGACGACGATGACGGTGAAGAAGAAGATGATGCGGATGACGACGAGGACGACAACGCTGAGGACGAGGATGAGGACGATGAGTAGGATAGCTTACTTAGTTTGTATGATACTTTAGTATATTGTATAACTATTTTGAACATTTAATGTAGGCTAATGTAGTGTTTTGAATGAATGTGTTGTTGGACTAGTTTTTTATGAATGTGGATTGCAATTGATGTCTGGTGATTGTAATTTTTTTATGTATACAGATTTTTTGTAACAGGGGAAAATGAGGATCAAATAGGGGGTAATGGAAATTTTTTTTGTTAGCAGATTAACAAAGGGGACGGTCATGGTGACCGTCCCCTTCGTTCATAGAGACGGTTATGACCGTCTTCACTTCCTATCATTTGGGACGGTCAGGACCGTCCCCCCTGACAAATTTTAAGGGACGGTCATGACCGTCGCCTATGTGTTGGTATTGGGGACAGTTATTATTACCGTCGCTTATACCAAATGCGACGTGACCTGTAGAGACGGTCATATGACTGTCCCCATTGATCAGAGGGGACGGTCAACTTATCGTTAGCGACGGATGTTGACCGTCGCCTGTTCTAATCTTTCTTGTAGTGGTGACCTGTTAGGATACCCGATGCTACCCCAACCGACTGGCCCGCACGGAGAAGTCGGTAATCAGTCGGGAATAACACCGGAGGGCTCTACCTAGGGTGCGGGTCACTCTCTCGCGCAACCAAACCAAACAATGAGGGGGTTGCTCTCCCCAAGACAAATTTTTAAGGTGAGTGTCTTTTAGGGTCAATAGTCTTATCCAGTCCCAATTTTATGATTTTTCTTTTTAATATTTTTCAAATGAAAAACAAAGGCCTAACGAATTTTTCGGTTCTCCTGGTTATTTAATCCAAAACAGGGGGGAGAAGACGAAAAAGTCGATGCGCGATGAAATCAATGATGCATGCTGAGATAGAAATGCGTACCTTGCCTCCAGCACTCTATATGCAAGTGATCCGCGCAGAATTTAAAGACAGGAAATAAACTACCTAAATGATGCAGCGGTAAAAACCGAGTCCTGGATCAGCAATTTCTACTCGCAGAACCGTCTAATCGGTCACCGACCTCCAAGCTAAAGGGTCCGGTCTTGGCCCACCCCTCCTCTGCCCGACAAATCGGGGGTAGGAGAAAGCGCTTTACAGGGTGGGCTGCGACACGTAGGCTACGAAGGAGATGAGTCAATTATTTTTATTAATTGATTATTAGTAGGTCTAATTAAGCGCACTATAGGAACATGCAGATAATTAAGTGTGGGGACCCTACTAATTACGGCACAAGCAAGAGAAAATCCTGAAACTAGGGGCTCAATGAAAAACCGCGTAAACACCGGAAAAGGCAGAAAAAATGAAAAGAAAACAAAACCGCGTAAAAAGCCGCGAAAAAGTCCTAAGGGTCCCCCGAGCACACCGGTGCTCGGCGAAACAGACCCGCTAAGTCCAAGAGTCCACAAGTCCAGTCTGAGAGTACCTGTATTATAACAATAATAATCAAAATAAAACCTAATCTAACCTCACCCACTCAACTCTCTCTCTCGCTCTCTCCTGCGGCTCCGTACAAAAGGGAACCGCCTCCAAGTCCTGCGGTTGCGTCAGCTCCTCGAAAGTCACCTCCGTGGTCCTCGGGCCCTCGCAAGAAACAGAGACAAGTGGTCAAACCGAAATAATCAAATAATAATAAGAAAAATAAATGAAAATAAAAATGGGGGTATATATGCAAAAATGCAAAATAAAATAAACACTCAAAATAAAACAAAAATAAAACAAAAGAAAAGAAAATAAAACAAAATAAAACAAAAATAAACTCTAGACAAAGGCCGCGAAAAAGCCGCGAGCTCTGAAAGAGTCGCGAAAAGCCGCGAAAACAAAAATAAAAATAAAAATAAAACTACTAAGCCGTGCTCCCCGGCAACGGCGCCATTCTGATGAGACGTCTGAACGACTAAGGTAAAGGTACAAAAATGGTCGTTGCGACCTCGGTCACTCAGATGTGCTCGATCAAGAAAAAATATGAACCACTAATAGAGATAAAATCAATCAAAACACGAAAGCGGTCCTGCTATTAGATTAACCTGGTATAGCGACCAGGGTCGATCACAAGGAGCATGGGTTGGCCTCTCGGCCTACGAAGTTGTCAAAAAGAGATAAAATAAAATAAAATAAATGTTTTTGTTGGTTTTTTAATTATTTTATATTTTTTTGGATTTTTAGTTAATTAAGAAAATAAGAAAAGCAAGTAGACTACACACTTCAACCAATTATTAAAAGCACTAAAACTCAACCAAAAATTCTAACAAAAATATTTTTTGTGTCTTATGATTTTTAATGTTTTTGGTGAATTTTTGAGATTTTTCTGATATTTATTTAATTTTAAAAAATCAAAAAGTGACTAAAATAGTAGGTACTGTCCAGCCAAGCTAAAAGAGCCTAGATAAAATATCTAAAGCCCCCAAATTAGCTGGGAGGTGATTTTCCTGTAAAGAGAATTAAACAAGGAAAATTTAGGCACCTATTTTATTATTTTTGGATTTTTGTTTTAATTATTAGAATTTTTATAAAGTTTTAAGTGTTTTTCAATTTTTTGGTGTTTTAGACAATGACAAATAGCCAAAATTGGCTAGAAAATAAAACACAACAAAATAGACAGTCAACTATTTTTTTGTAATTTTTAGACACTATTTACTATTTTTTTGTGGTTTTTAAAGTTAGACAATGAAGAAAATAGAGGTTTTTGAATTTTTAAAAATAACAAATGAAAACAAAAATGTCCTAAAAAATCCTCGAAAATTTTACACCATGGCAGGAGCCATGTGTCCAATTTTCGTTGGATTTGGAGGTGATTTGCTATTTTATTCAAAAATAAAGAAGGGGCACAGTGCACAGGGACCAAAGTGCAAATACCCGAGAGTCTGGGGGGTCTGGTGCAAATAACCCAGCAAAACACGCGCCACGCACGTGCCTGGGGCACTCAGGGACCCAAATGCAAGAAACATAAGTTCCAAGGACTTATTGGTAACAGGTACCAAAAGTCCAGGGACCTATTCGCAAAATACCTAAAATATCACGCACATGTTTAAATACAATACGCACCCTGTGTAAAAATGCAAATAAACTAAAAGTTTCATTCAACTGTTAACATCCAGAACAACAGGGGCAGACAATGCAATTATCCCAACGAAACCACGTGACGAAGCATGTGTCAGACCATGTACAGGGGTATAACAACAAATAAAGGCAAGCACACGGGTCTCTATGCAAAAGTACCAAAACTTAAACAACTACGCTAAATATTTACAAGACTAAAAACGAAATAAAATAACTAAGAGGGCCTAAGGGTAAATTACCCTTTATTACTTGGACCGCTGGATGCGCGCCACGTGGAGTATCCGACGGCGTAGAAGTGTGGTAGCACATGAACCAACGGCTGCGATCGACTCTCCTCTGATCTGACGGTGAAGGCAGCTCCAGGGATGAACGGCCCAGATGACACCTGGAGCGGGAGAACTGATCGAACGGAGGAGGAGGATCCTCGAAGAACAGATGACCGGCGAAGTTCGCCGGCCCAGTGGCCTCGCTCCGGGGCTCCTCTGCTGCGCCTGAAGGTCGGAGAAGCTCCGCAAGGGTGTCCCGCAGCTGGTGGTGGGCTCCGATGATCCAACCGAGCTCTGAGGAGCTCGGGCGAGGTCGGCGGAGCTGTGCCTCCTGGCTGAATGGCGAAGGACCTCAGATGGCCTTCGTTCGACCTGCAAAGCAATCCAGAAGACTCGCGGGTCGAGGGCAAACTGCCTCGACCCGGTCAGGTGGGGTGATGGTGGTCTGTGGATCGATATGGCGAGCTCCGGCGAAGGGGGTAGACGGAGGAGCTCGACTCCCAGCTCCTGTGCAAGCTGGGTTGGATGGGAATGCGGAGAATGTGCGTGAGAAGAAGGCGGATGCGATGGTCGATTCCGATGGTCGAACGGAGTGATGGAATGGTCGGAATCAGCTAGAGACGGCGGCGGCACGAATTGGGCGTGATCGAAAATCAGAGAAAAAGAAAGGTCTAAGTGATTACCTGGTTGGACGAGGAGACTGGGGAGGAGCTAAGGAAGCTCCTGGTCTTCGCCTCGAGGAGCGTCTCCCTCCGAGGCTTGGTGCTCCTGCTGGTGGCGGAGTAGCGGCGGCGAAGCTCGCCGGATCGATGGTCTCTCTTCCTTTCCTCGCTTCGACAGCACCGGACGCGAGCTGTCACTCTCGCGCACTCACTGGAGCTCACAAGGGAAGGATTCGAATGGACAAAGATGGAGAAATGAGGTGACGGAGCAACGGCTATATATGCTGGAGAGTCCGGGAAGAACGGTGCGGGTAGGGCGTGGAAGCGTGCGGATCCCGAGGATGAAGCTCCGGCGAGGGTCTCGGATGCATCATTAAGGAGTCGGACCCAGGGTTTAGGTGGTAGGCTATCGGGTTTAGGCGGGGAAAATCCGAGGAACGGGTCGCCCGCTAAGGACCCGTGTGAAGTGGTCCTGGGGGGAGGGGGGTAGTTGACCGGGCGGTCAACATCCCCAGGGCCAACAGGATCAGGCCACGTGGCTGGATTTTGCAATGAAAATTAAGGGTAGCTAGGGGCCGAATTAGTGAAAACTTACAACACAAAATATTTTTCTTTTATTTTTTTTCTATTTTTTAGTGATTTTTAATTAATTTTTCGAAATAAAAATAAGGTACTTACATAATATGTAATATATAGGTATATGTACACTATGTAGGGTTTTTAATTTTGATTTTTAATTTGTTATTTTTATAAAATTTTATTCCCATTTTATATTTTATTTATTTTCATTATAAAATAAGGAATAAAAAGGTATTTTTATTTTATTTTTATTATTTATATACATAGGTAAAATAAATACATATATATATTTATATACATGGTATATTTACAATATGTTTTTGTATTTTTAATTCTATTATTTTTGTTTTGTTTTTGTTTTAATTGTTTTTATTCAATTTATTTACATAGAATATTTACAAAATTATAAAAATTAATTTTATTTATTTATAAGGCTAAATAAATATGTATAAGAGTGGTTCATGTACATGATGAAAGTGGTGTTTTTGTTCTTTCTGATTTTTACCCTTTTTCTTTTGTTTTTATACTTATAAATATGTACAAGTATTTACAAGCATATTTTGGGCTATTTTTGTGAGGAAAAATATTTTTATTTATTTACATAAATATTTACACATGAGCCCCTATCTCCCTCTACTTTGGCTTTTATGCGGTCAGGCCCATGCTGGGCCCTCCCTTGGGTTAGGTTTCTCAATATTTATTCTAAATATTTCCCTCTTTTTCTTTTTAATCTTTATTCTTTTATTTTTGCACAAAAACATGCTAATTATAGGTTTTTACACAATGCATGCTTTTGGTAATTATTTGTATTTACACATATCTACATGCATTTGCAAAGGTTTTTGTAGCTAAAATATAAGAATAAAGAGTGATGAATGAGTATTCATCAATGGCCCAGACCTGATCCTCATCTCTGGCAAAGTAGAAACCACCACAAGAAGCATTCACCAGGCCCTGCAGCTCTGGTGTCAACCCGCAGAAGAAGCTCTAAACTAGGTTTGGCTTCATGATGTCGTGGTGTGGGCATCTATCTGTAAGCTCTCTAAACCTCTCCCATGCCTCGTGAAACTGCTCATTGGAGAGCATGGAGAAGTTGGTGATCAGGGCCCTCGCTGCATCGGTCCGCCCGAGTGGATAGTGCTTGTTCAAGTACTCGGTGCGGAGCTGCTGTCAGGTGTATACAAATCTCCCTAAATGCTTCAACCAGTTGGCCGCTCTGTTGGCGAGGGAGAAAGGGAAGGAAATCATCCGGATGGTGTACTCGTCCACCTACCGATCGTGGACGGTGCTGCAGATAATCTCGAACTCCTGGAGATGTAGATGGGGCTCCTAAGTGGCGAGCCCGTGGAAGTGGGGGAGGATCTGAAGTGTTTGTGGGGGTAACTTGAAGTCCCCCATGATAGCCGGAAGCACCACCCATCGGTGTGTGAGTGTCGATCCGGGGTTGTGCAACTCCCGCATCGGTCTGGCTCTTGCTGCTGCTGTGGCTGCTACTGCTGCCTCCGGCTCATCGGGTATTTGTGGTCCGTCTCCCTCGGGCCCGCGCTACTCGCGGTCGGCTCTCATCCGCTCCATCTCTCTCCTCATCTCGACCATGAAAGCCCCCTGATCCCTAATCTGCTGCTGCATCGTCTCAAGGGAGGCTATCAATGTGTTGTTGATCATACCCTGGTCCAGGACGTAAGTCTGCTCTGCTCGGGGACCTCCAGTGCAGTCATCGCTGCTACCGGCCACGGTCTCTACAAAGGCAAAAGACCCAAACTCGGGTGCTGATAAATCATATGTATGTTGTCTCTCATCTAGCACTGGTATATCAGGACAGGTAGAAGGGTGGTCAAGGGGGAACCTGGCAGAATTGAACTCGGGTTCGGGGAGCGGGTATCGGCTCTCGCGAACCAACCTAGATGAATAAGCGGGAGTGCTAAAAAGCAATGCAGCCAGAGGCTGCCTAAGAGACCTCCTTCCCATCATCCTGATCTTAGCGAGTCAGGCAGATAAGATCTGGAAACACACAAGATGAGCAAACAAAACCCCAGGTTCACCTACTCAACACGAGCTGAAGACTGTAAGGGTTCGGTCAATTTGTCTTGTCGATTTTTATTTAGGTGACCAAGTCAGGATATCAGAGCGGTTACGCGAGCTATTAGGAATCCGACGCCCCCAGGAGACTGTCCTGATCCCGAACTAGATCTTTCCCAGCCAGTACAAGCCACGGACCGTTTACCGGCTACCCGATCGGCTCGCTCTGTTAAGGATATCGTGGCCCGCTTTACCGGAGATCGGAGCGACCCCCACTGGAGAACGACTAGCCCAGAAGCAGTAGTCTGAAAAGGGGTCAGATATGGCTCTAGCCTAGGATGCAGGTCGCTCTCTCGCTCATACAAACCAGACAATGAGGGGGTTTCTCTCCCCAAGACAAAAAAATTTTATGGTGAGGTGTCTTTTAGGGTCAAGTGTGTTTAGCAGTCCCAATTTTATAATTTTCTTTTTTAGGTATTTTTCAAAGCAAACAACGCCTAACAAATTTTCCGGTTCTCCTGGTTATTTTAAGTCCAGATTACAGGGGGAGAAGACGAAAAAGCTGATGCACGATAAAATCAATGATGCATGCAGAGTAAGAGTTGTGTACCTGACTCCAGCAGTCTACATGCAAAGTGATACGCGCATAAATGTAAAGACTGTAATAAAACTACCTATATGATGCACGAGAATCCGGCCTTAGATGAAGCAATTTCTACACTTAAAGAACCGATGACTAACAGGTCAACATGAGGGGTTGGTGTCCGGTCTCGGATGCCGATCGGTGCCTGCCACAACGGGTCCTACCAGCGCTGTATACGGCCTCTAGCGGTGCGTGACCCCTCAAGTGACCAGGTTAGCCTTTTCTTTATTAATTTTAATTAGGTCCAATTACGGTCTAATAGGCACAGGCAGATATTAAGTGTTTGGATCCTAATTATTATGGCTCAATCAACAAAAATCCTAAGCTAAGGCCAAAACCGCGAAAATCATATGAGCATTTAAAAAGAAAAAAATCGAAAAACACGAAAAACCGGTGAAAAACTCGGTGAGGTCCCCCGAGTACACCGGTGCTCGGCGAAATAGACCCCAATAGATCACCGATAAGTCCAAGTCATGTCCCTGTATTATTACAATTAATAATAATCTGAAAAGAAAACTAAGCTATCCTAAATACACTCCCGCACTCTTGCTCGCCTCCTCGCGCTCTTCTGCGGCTTCGTGCAGAAGGGAGCCACCTCCGAATCCCACATTTACGTCGGCTCTTCGAGAAGAGCCACCTCGGTCCTCGGGCCCTCGTAAGAAAACAAATAGAGGTGTCAAACCAGGTTATTATAAAAATAAAAGACAAGCAATAAATATAAAATAAAATAAAATAAAATGACACTGAAGTGAAAATAAAGACAAATAAAATAAAACAAACAAAAACAAAAATAAAAGGAAATAAAATAAAAATAAACAGTGAAGAACAAAAAGCCGCAAAAAGCAGCAGAAAATCGAAAAGTAGCAGAAAAAGCTGCGAAAAACGAAGCTGAACAAAAATCGAAAAACAAAGACTACTAAGCCGTGATCCCCAGCAACGGCACCATTCTGATGAGCCGAATATCCTCTCACAGATCCGGATCAGGTATGAAATCAATCAAGGGTCGTTGCGACCCGAATCTCAAGACTCAACTCAATCGAGAAAAATAAAGGAACCACCAAAATCAAAGATAAAATCAATAAAACACAAAGCGTTCCTCGCTATTTTATTAAACTGGTATATCAACCAGGGTCAGACTCAGGGAGCACGAGATGGCCGAGACGTCTTACGGAGTAGTCTAAAAATAAAATAAAATAAGCAAAAATCTTTTTGATGGATTTTTAAATTTTTTTTATTTTTTTTGTGTTTTTAATTATGAAGAAAAATATAAAACAAATGAAAAAGGCAACAAACAAGTAATTATAAAACACTCCAAAAAAGGTCAAAAAATCAAATAAAAATTGTTTTTGTGTTTTTTTTATCATTTTAAGTGTTTTTGGTGAATTTTTTAGAATTTTTCAGTTTTTAGTTAATTTTATAAAAATCAAGAAAGGGGAAAACAGTAACAACATGTACAGTAAGATTTGAAAGGCCAATTAAAAATATATAATTGGCCTATAATGATCTGATGGTAATTTTTATGAAAAATAAATACTAAATTTCAGAAAAAGAGTTTGTAATTGTTTGAATTTTATAGAATTTTTTAGAATTTTTATAAGGTTTTTAATGTTTTTTAATTTTTTTTATAAGTCCAAATGGAACAAAAATTGCATAGAAATTAAACACAGCAAAACAAACAAACCCTAATTTTTTTATAATTTTATAAAAGTTTTTATATTTTTCTTTGATTTTCTTTTCCAAACATTAACAAAAATACGTGTTTTTGATTTTTTAAAAATAGTAAAAAGCAAGAAAAATGTCCCAAAATTAGGGAATTTTTTACACAGTGGCAGGAGCCATGTATCCAAATTTCACTAGATTTGGAGTTTATTTGCTATTTTATTCAACCAATAAAGGAGCTACAGCACACAGGGACCTATTTGAAAAAAAAAGTTTGGAGGGCTAAACTGTAACACGTACGAAAACCTTAGGGTTTAAATTGTAAATTTCACAAATAATCAGCACATGTTCAAGTAATTCATGCACAGGGGTATAACTACAAATATGGAAACTAAAACTTCATTTCATAACATAGCAGAAAACCCAAGCCCATACATGCAAAATGTCCAACATATCACGTGTCGAAGCACGTGTCTCACACATGATGGGACCAAAATACAAATAAAATAAACATAGGTTCCAAGGTGCAAATTATCCTAATTAAAAACAACACACTAAAATATTTACAGGACTATTCTATAAATGCTAAAAGAGAAGGGGCCTAAGTGAAATTACCCCTATTATTAACGATCGACGGCTGGAGGCACGCCACGTGGAGATCTGACGGTGGAGAAGCGAGCATGCCTCTTCGCTGGATCAATGCTCCCGATCTGATCCTCAGATGGATCTACGGTTGAAGCCCCTCCCGCAGATGGATGGCGACGATCTAAACTAGCGGAGGAGGCTCAATCGGACGGTAACTGGAGGTCCTCCACGAACACTTTGCCGGCGAAGTTCGTCGGCCCAATGCGCACGGTGGAGAGGTCCTCCGGAGCTGCTGAGATGTGGAGAAGAAGGCCTACGCTGGTCCACAGCTGTTGGATAGTTCCGATGAGGCTAAGGAGCTCCATAGAGCTCCGACGATAAAGGTGGCTCGGAGCTGCTGTGCTCGAATGACCCGACCTCCAGATGAGGTCGATTTGACCTGCAAGTTGCACAAACAGAAACCTGGGTCGAGGGCAAATTGCCTCGACCCGTTATCGGGTGAAGGGGTGGTCGGAATGAGGCGGAGCGGGGATCTCCAACGAAGCGATGGCAAAGGATACCCGAGCCTTGGTTCGGGGTGAACCAAGGTGATCGGAGGTGGGGAGAAGATGGAACGAAGTCTCGTGAAGGTGAATCCGGGGTCAGATGATCGAATGGGTGAACTGATCGGAGTGAATTGGCCGGCAAAGGCCGGCAGTGTAAATTGGGGAAATATGAAATTAACCTAACCTAAGGGGTATTGGGGTACCTGATGGACGTAGTCGACTATGCTGGAGGTCAGGTTACTCCTGGGTCTTTGCCTCGATGGCTCGTCGAGGCCAGAGGCTCAGCTTGCTCGGTGGCAGAGCACGGCGGCGAAGCTCACCGGATCAGTGGTTGCAGCCCTCTACTCCTCGCTCCGACACCCTCCCTCGATAGCTGTCACTCTAGGAAGAAGGATGGAGGTCCTGGGGGTGGAAGAAGATGGCCAAAGATGGAGAAAAGTTGTGGCGGAGCTGAGCTAAATAATGGTGGAGATCCGACAAAGATGGAGTCGGGCAGGGCATTGTGGTGCACGGATCCCTAGAACGATCCCTGGGTGTAGATTAGTGATGAATCAAGAGTAATCAGAGCCCAGGGTTTAAGGATATGGATGGCGGATCTGGTTGGGAAAATTTGGAGAAATCGGGATAAAAACCCGATCCGCCTGGAAAGTGGTCCTGGGGGGAGAGTTGAACGGGGGTCAACAATCCCCCGTGGACCAATGGAATAATTCCATTGGAAATTATTTTGAAAAATCAAAATAAAACAAATAATGACCTTATTTCAAAATATTTGCAAAATGAAAAATATTTATTTATTTTTAAAGAATTTTTTGGTGATTTTTATTTATTTTTTTGAAAAATAAATTAGGTATTTACATTATATTATTATTATATATAGGTATATCTACCTTTGTATTTTTTATTTTTATTTTTAATTGTTTATTTTTATACAATTGTTCCAATTTTATATTTTATTTATTTACAACATAAAATTTGGAATAGATAGGTATTTTTATTTTATTTTTATGATTTTTTAACATTAATTAAATAAATAGATCTATATGCATATATACATGGTATATATACAAGGTGTGGATAGTATTTTTGTTATTTTTATTTTTCTAATTTTCATTTTATTTTTATAAATATGTACAAGGTGCTAAAAACATATTTTCATTTTATTTTGAGGAAAATAAAATTATTTATATACAAGTGTATGTACAAGCATGATTGACCCTATCTCCCTCTACTCATTTTATTTTGCGGTCAGGCCCTTGTGGAGCCCTCCCTTGGTTTCAGGTCACTCAATATTTATTCTAAATATTTCCCTATTTTTCTTTTATTTCATTATTCTTTTATTTTTGCACAAAAACATGCTCATTATTATTATTTACACAATGCATGCTCTTTGGTAATTTATTTTATTTACACAAATACATATAGTGTTTTGCACAGGTTTTTAGCTAAAATAAAAGAATAAAGAGTGATGAAAGAGGATTCATCATTTAACTATTTCATTTTAAACATTAAAAAAAGATAAAAAATGTTATGAAAAGTTAAATTTATATTTTTTGTGGAAAAAATACATGCTTTCTATATATGCTATGATTAGAATAAGTTCATATAAGACAATTGCAGATAACAACTACCATTGAAGTATAAAGGAATGCTAAATTGCTACGATTATACATCATGAAAATCTTATTAACTAACATAATTATGCAGCTATGCAGAGTCGATTTAATATCGACTTACATTTTAAGTGATGTTTTCTATTAATGAATATGTAAATAAGTTAATAAGAAATCGTAAGTTAAATAATAGAAGTAAAAAAGAAATATATCTATAAACATTATTTGTATTCTTTCCTTACAATTGATGTATAACAAATTTAATTGATTTAAATAAAAAAGATATGAAAAAGATTACAAAAAAGAGGAGTTGTCTTTTTCCCATTGATACACCACATCCCGGATAAATAAACTTTAAAGGTTAAAGTAAATATATTTATGTGTAGATAATACATAATTTAATTTTAAAAAGTTTAATTTTTTCTACATATAATAAAAGGATACTTAGTTGATGAATTATCTAAGATTTAAAGTAGATGAACAAACATACTGTAAAGCGATCAACCAACATTGAATCCCAAAAAAGAGGTGAAATTAGAAAAATAATTATAGAAATATGTGAAAAATATAATTTAGTATAAAAACTTTTCTAATGGAGTATCATACGCATTCATCGAATCCATGCTACCTCAGGTATATCTATGTTTATGAAGAACTCATAGGCTAATATTAAATAAACAAAGGTTCTTTTTGTATAAGAGCTAGTGTGAAAATTTATAATTGATATTATAAAATTAATATTTATTATGTTAAAAGAAAGGAAAAAAATTATTCCTTTGAAGTTTCGTACAATCATATTTCAGAAGATAATAATTATTTGATTATCTCTATGAAGAACCACAACTTTTGGAAACTTAGCAGCAATTTCCCCCTATTGTGATCAATAATTTCTTCGTGTGGTTCATAATTAGATTTATATTAGTCAATCCATAATAATGTTTTTTTTATTTTAATAATATCTACATATGATATTGACTGAAATAAATACAAAAATTTAAACCTAAACTCTTCAATTACTATGTTTTTATCTTGTGTTTATCTTCTGTTTATGAATATGTATGAACTATTTGCGATATTTAACGAAATAGTATCCCCTAAATATTTGGAATAATTTATAAAAAATGTAAGATAGTGCTCAAAAATTTAATTTCACGTTATAATGTAATTACACATACTGATTAAGTTGATTTCTCGGAAAATTAGAGCTCCGAGATCATCAAAAATAACATAAAAAACATATATCTCAGGATAATAACATAATTGCCACTCTAGTGTTTGGTGGATCTTCTGGAATTTTAAAAAGTTTTATTGAATTTTTATATATTTTTAAAGCTTGTATTTGGTTTTTTGATTGACTTTTGATTTATTAAAAATATAAGATCATATTTATTTTTCAAACAAACATTAATACTATATATAGTATAGTATTAGGTAACTTGAGTTATTTTTATTATAATTTTATAATATCCAGTTGAATTAATACAAATTTAATAAGGTATAAATATAATTCCTTTAAATTAACTTAGCCTTTGATTCTTTTGATTTGTGAGATTTTGTATTGTTATAAAGTTAGAAAGAAAGGGGGGGGAGGGGTAAAGAGGAGAGGAGAAAGAGGAAATACATGGAGAGAGAGAGAGGGTATTTGTATTATAAGGGTTTGTTTGGTTGCAGGGTTGGGCAGGGTTGGGTTGGGTTGGGTATCATTCACAGGGGTACCCCCTCCTCACAGTTTACTATTCCCCCAGCCATGTGAATAGTACCTAACCCTGCCCAACCCTGCAACCAAATGAACCCTAAATAAATTTAGAAATGGAGAGGGAGATAAAGAGGAGAGAGGAAAGATAAGAGAAATGGACACAAAAAATGAGAGAGAGAAGGTTTTGCATTATTATAAATTTAGAAAGATAGAGGGAGATAAAGAGGAGAGAGGAAAGAGAAGAGATGAAGGGGAGAGAAAAGGGAGGGAGGGAGGGGAGCATTTTCCCCGACATAGCATGCTCCACCAGCAAATGCCCTGTCAGGGCATGACTTTTATTTTTTCCCATTCTAGGCATCGATCGGCGAATGGTTCGCCGATCAATGCCATTTCCCCGCCAATTCGCCAACCTCCTAATGAGTCTATCCTAATTACCATTTCTATCACAACTTAAATAGTAATTATATGTAGTAAAAAAATATTGTACTATTCAAATAATAATGTATACAATTTCATATACATTTATAATATATAAATTTAAATTATTTTATTATATTAAAAAAATTAAAATATTGTAAATTTGGGTTTAAACTGTTCATATATTTATACAACTTTTCATATAATATTTTTTTGCCTATTTCTTTATTATATACAATTGTGATATTTTTAATTTCTAGTGGAATTTAATAATAAATGAGATAAATATTTTTCGAAAGAGATACAACATCCATATATAATGAAACATAGAACATCATCGACATAAATCAACATATATCTTCCAATTAAACGTCATCAAGAAGCAGACGATTCATCATATTCATTGCAACTGAACATGCAGCACCATTACACCCAATTACTTCCAACATTACATCAATCTATAAATATATCGCATTTATTGCCTATGAACTCGCTCCCCGTGTAATGCGTTCAGACGAGCATATTTCAGTGCAATGGTGTAATGCAAAACTGCTAAGTCGACATAGAGATCTTCCTCCTCATCACATATATCATTGTACGGAGAAGTCTTGCTCTGTGAACTATCGACTATAGCAGGGGTCATGGACTGAGGCGAGCAGTCGGTGAATGGAGTGTCCGCCGACGACACTGGTCGATTCAGCAATCGCTTCTCCTCCAAGGGGTACTCTATAGGGGCCTCAGATGGCTTAGAAAAGGGAGGTGATTGATGCACAAAGTCTGGTGCCGGTGGTATTGCAAAAAGTGGTCGCTGTGGTGACTGTGGTGAAGTGGCTGCTGCCCGATGAGATCCATTTGTAGTGGATGGTAGACGCACTGCCAAGATTCGATTGTGTGGGGTGGACGCACAGACTTACGTGCTGTGAAGCAAGTTTTTGCCATAACCTGCATGAATACAATTTCATATGAAATTATATATAGTGAAAATATTTGAGTTCATTAAAAAAATGTCAATTGCATAATAGCAACCACTTACCCAACATTTCATCACGAAAAAGTTAATAACAAAAAATACTAAATATAACATCACATTAATATCAAGAACTTAATTACATTCATCAGGAAAATGTTACCGAGGATACATTTATATGTGCACTGCCTGAACCCACATGTGCACTCGGAATCTGTTCCATTGAGTATGACTACATAATTTCCTTCTTTAGACCTCACCTCGAATACAGTCTGAGAAAATTGCTCAACATCGTGGGTACAAGCTGCCACAGCATTTTCACTTAAAATTTGATTATATCTCGGCATGAATTCAGAAGTTGTCATCTGACCCTATCTACGACGACTCACAAAATACATATTCAATCGGTAGAAGATGACAAGAATCATCATCGAAATGGGAAGATTCCACATGCCTTTCAAAACGCTATTGAAGCATTCTAATAAATTGGTTGTAGTATTCATGTACCGATGGCCTTCGTCATAAGTTATTGCCTAGTAAATACGATCCCCATCTTCTTGACGAACAATCTAATCATAAGCACATGGATTTGCAGATCGAATTTGTTCCATAATGCTATTATGTGCGTGTGTATTAGTGACTACACCGCGCTATAAAATTTTCATGTAGCCCAAGTGTCATATCGAATACGATGCATATTCGCCTGCATGTGTCGCACACAAAATCGATGACAGTGTCCACGCTCTGCTGGAAAGTACTTTGGTAATAATTATTTCAAACTTGGAAACTAGTCTCTCAAAAAGCCTATCCCCTCACGTTGAACCAAATATGCTAATTTGTGTAAGAAGAACTCCCACGCAGCTATGGTCTCTTTCTCAACCACTACGAAGGCAATTGGAAATAGGTGTCCATTTCCGTCGACCGATGTAGCTACTAGTAGGTGTCCTTTGAATTTACCATGCAAATAAGTAGCATCGATGCTCAATACTGTACGAAAATACTAAAAACCCTTCAAGGATGGTCTGAATGCCCAAAACAAACGGAAGACAGTAATTTTATCTAGAATGACTTATTGACTCCGTGGATCCCGATATGGTTTTGTTTTAAATTCCTACCACGATTCAGGGTTGGTTTGTTTCATCATCCACATAAATCTACGAATATTGATGTAAGATGAATCCATTCACCAAATATTGTAGAATGCATTCTTTATCCCAATCCACACCTTTTTATATGATATCGTGACATGGTAGGTATCAGAGACTAGACTCTTAATTATATTAGGCATCAGCGTTAGGTTGGATCTCAATGTCTTCAAGATGAATCTGCTAATAAATTTGGCGTTGTACTGCCTGTTATCAGTAAGAAGGACAGGGTTTCAGCATGTATGTTCATCTCAATACGTCCGGACATCCAAAATTTCACCCTTCTTACTACGACTCGCATGTAACCTCCACTTACAGTTTGGCAAAGCATACCCAGTGGTGTATATATCTTTCTGGGAAGCTATTACTTTGTATTGGACATACTTGGCCATACTTCACATACTCACGGCATCAATTAAATCTAATTTCGAGGCGAAAGTTATATTATGCCAATACTCAAGTCCACTAAGATCGGGTAAGATGATATCCTAGGGCTCTCTCAGGAATGGTATCTCCTTAGCATATGTGTTCGTTATCCAGTATTCATCTTAGAAGATATCAGGAAGCTGCGACGGATCCAATGTAACAGTGTAATCAACAAGAGGATCAAAAATAGGTTCATTGAGAAGGAAAAAATGCTAAGTCGTTGTTCTCAACCAATCGATTCAGTCAATGAGAAAAATATGTATAAAACCACTTAAGAGAAAATCAATCAATGGAATGCAAGCGGTATTCTCTATTTATAGCACGATTAGAAAACTCACTAGACAAGTTTCAAAATAACTTAAAATGAATTGTTATTGGTTTTTTATTTTTCAAATTTTTTTATTTTCAAATAAGCTCACAAGATAAAATATGCACACACCTTTTTTTGTATTTTTCAATGTTATAAAAAATGCTCAGAAAAATCCAGAAAAATGTTTTTGTATTTTATAGGTTTTAAATATTTTTTGATAATTTTTTGAGAATTTTCTGATGTTTTTGTGATTTTATAAAAAAACAAACAATGATGAAAATAATAAACAGCGCACAACCTGGAGTAATTTGCAACTTAAAAATGTTTTTAAGTGCCCAAAACTCCTGGCAATGATTTCTATACAAAAGTATTCACAAATATCTAGACTAAAATCAAAAGTTTTTGATTTTTTCTATAATTTTTTAGGTTTTTCAGTATTTTGCAATTTAAGAGTTTTATAAATATTTATTGTGTGAAATTTAGATAGAAATTAAAGGGAAAATACACCTGCATTAATTTTTTTGGAATTTTTAGACAATTTTTCAAATTTTTATGTTTTTTCTAAGTTTGGGCAGAGAAAAAGACTTTTTTTTTATTTTTTAATAATATCAAATAAAAACAAAATGGTAGGGAGCATGCAACAAAATCATTTATTTCAATAAGAGGAAGCATGCAAATCAAGTCTGGATACACAGGGACTGAATTGTAAATAAATAATGTTTTAGAGTCATAAAATAATAAGATATAAATATAGGGGAGTTTCGCAATTTACTTAGGAATAACGTGCAATGCGGACTGGTAGGGGCTCTTTTTGTAATTCACAGAAACTCCAGGGGGATAGTTGTAAATTTTCCAAATTTTTTATTTTAAAAATTCTCCCCTAGGATTCCTCTTGCTCGTTCTTTAGCAAAGAGGGAGGAGGCCAGCCACCGCCTCTCTTCCTTCTCTCCCTGCGCGCCGAACGGGCGGCGGTCGTGGGGCAACGTGAAGGCGGGCTGGAGGTCGATGGTGGAATGTTGACGGAGGCGTTGCCGTGTGAGCGGGGATTCTAGAGCAGGGCGATGGTGGAGGGAGAGGTCCGCGCGACAGAGCTTCAATGGTGGGGAGCGTGCACGTGACGCATGTTGGCGGAGAAGAGGCGGCTGTTAGTGGAGCTTGGTGGATGATGAGAAGATCGGCGAGCATCGCATAGGCTGGCGCGGCTCGTAGGCAACGATGGAGATCTGGCAGAGGGTGGCAGTTTGACGGTCCTTCGCAGCATGGAAGGAAGGTGTCTATGCTCTCGCGCACGCATGACGTGTGTTGGCTTGTGATTGGCATTAGGTGGAGGGACGCGATGGATGGTGCGGCAGCCTTGCGGCTGGTGGGGATGGAAGAGACGTCGTGGCGGGGGCATCGCGAGGGAGCTGGAGGGCCACGGTCGGTGGACGGGCACTGGTGGTGGAGCGCAGGGGCATGGAATCATATCTTTATATACAAGGCATGTTTTCTAATCAAATAAATGAATAAATTAAATAATTTAATAATCTAATTCAAAATTCGTAATTAAATTAAATTAATTAATTAATGTTAGATATTTAATTTGTTTGGTGATTTTTAAGGAATTTAATTGTATACAAATATTATATACATATAGTATAATATACACATATACAAATAAGGAAATTATTTTTAGATGATTTTTTTGATTTTATTTTTTATTTTTTTATTTTTAATAAAGAAGATAATATTTACAATTATGTACATTATGTATAAAAAATAAATATGAATAAATATACACAATAAGTAAGTGGTAAAATTGCACAAACCATCCCTAAAAACTGACTTTTCAACCGTAACTCCAAAAATTATGAAACCACAACCATTTGAAACATAATTTAATTTAGCATATAATGGAAGTGAGTTTGATTTAATCTGAGTTCATATGGAGCCAGAATTGGTATTTCAATTATCGCTTTACGGCTTTTTCTGAGTGTGATTATTTGTAATTTGTACATTATTTTGCTTTGCAATTATTTTTTTTGAATAACAAGAGGGTGTCATCCCGAGATGGGATTCACCGCAATAATATGATTATTAAATATGCTTTGCAATTATTTTTTTTATTTACAACATATTTTTATTTACAACTTTTGTTTAGAAAAAAAATTAATTTGAGGTTAATTTGTATAAAAAAAGTGTAAGTTTTTGTAAAAATATACAGGTGATGAATACCCATTCATCACTCTTTATTCTTTTATTTTAGCTACAAAACCTTTGCCAAACACATGTATATATTAGTAAATATCAATAATTACCATTTGACATGCATTGTATAAAATACAATAATTAGCATGTTTTTATGCATAAATAAAAGAATAAAGAAACAAAAGAAAAAGAGGGAGATATTTAGAATAAATATTGAGCGACCTAATCCCAAGGGAGGGCTCAGCATGGGCCTGACCGCATAAAAACCCAAGTACAGGGAGATAAGGAAGCTCACCCTTGTACATATCTACCTATAAATAAATAAAAATATTTTCCTCTGAAAACAAAAATAAAAATGGGTTGTATTTATTTGTAAATATTTGTATATATTTGTAAATACAAAATCAAAATAAAAATAGAAAATTAAAAGAAACAAAAATGCTTTCACCCTTGTATATATTCATCATGTACATAGACCACATACATATTTATTTATCCCTATAAATAAATAAATTAAAATCCAATAAAAATTGTATATACTCTAATTCCCATGGTGTAAATAAATAAAATAAAAATTAAAAAAATAAAAATAAAATAAAAAGAACAAAAATAGAATCAATTTCATATATTATATATATACCATGTATAAAAATGTACATAAGTATTTATTTTACCCTTGTAAATAAATAATAAAAATAAAATAAAAATACCTAATTATTCCAAATTTTATGCTATAAATAAATAAAATATAAAATTGGAATACAAATGTATAAAAATAATTAATTAAAAATCAAAATTAAAAATACAATAATATATATATATATCTATATATTATACTATATTGTACATACCTTATTTTTATTTAAAAAAAATAATTAAAAATCACAAAAAAATAATTTAAAATAAAAGAAACATTTTTCATGTTTTGAGTTTTTCTTAATTCGGCCATTAATTATTTTAAATTGAATTTCCAAATCTTTTACACGTGGCCGCATCCCATTGGTCCACGGGGGATGTTGACCCCCGGTCAACTCCCCCCCTGGACCACTTACTTCCGGATCTGCGCCCGACCCGCTTCTTCTCCCATTTATTGCACGTCGATCCGATCGCCAATCATCGAAACCCCGGGTCCTAATCCATCATCGTTTGTCACTGATCCACGCCCGGGGTGGATTTAAGGGGTCCGAGCTCCGATAAGCTCACCCGACCCTCTCTTAGTCGGACCCCTAGTCGTATTTAATCCGAGCTCCGCCCGTACTTTCACTCATCTTTGTCTCTGCATTCCCCTATCCAGGACCTCCACCATCTCCGCCTGAGTGACAGCAGTCTGCCGGTGGTATTGCAGCGAGGAAGGAGTGTCTCGACCATCGATCCAGCGACCAAGTGCCGCCGTGCGCCGCCCTTGCGTGGTGCTCGAGCCTCGGGCATTGACGGTCCTCGAGGCAAGGACCAGAGCTTCAGCAGCTCAAGCACAGTCGACCTCGACCATCAGGTAACCTTAGTTCCCTTTAGCTTTCGCCAATTTCAGTTTACGCCCAAATCAGCCCATCGCCGTCGATCTTCGATTTCGACCACGTCCGTACCCCATTTGATCATCGGAACCGACCATCACCTCCGCCTCACTTCTCTGCACATTCTCCATACCTTCATCCAACCCAGTTCGCCACGGAACTGGGATTCGAGCTCCTTTGCCGTCGCTTCGCCGGAGTTTGCCTGCCACGACGCACCGACCACTCGCTTCACCCCTAACCGGGTCGAGGCATTTTGCCCTCGACCTAGGAGGTTTTCTATGCCGCTTTGCAGGTCAGAGGAGCACCATCTGAGGTCCCCCACATTCATTACAGGAGATTCAACTTCGCCGCAGTCGCATGGGCTCCTCGGAACTCCTTGGCGCCATCGGAGGAGTTCTTCAGATGCGAGAGGCTCCGGCGACTCTTTTCCGATCATCAGCAGCTCCTGCGGAGGTCCAGCACGCTCCCAGTCCTCCGAGAAAGTTCGCCGGAGAGGAGTTCCTCCATGACCCTCCTCTGCCATCCGTTCGACCCCGGAGGTCCAGATCACTTGTGGACCGTTCGATTAGGGTGAAGAAGAGGCCAACAGCCAACGTCAGATCAGATACGTGGCCCCTTCTCCACCCTCCATCCAGCGAGGGTTAGCGCCAGCTATTCTCGACCGTTGATCCCCCCACGTGGCGTACCCTCCACCGTTGGATCAGATCCAGGGCTTCTTCGTTGAAGCGCAACCATCCGCAACCGTCAGATCCGCCATGCGGCGCCATCTCAGCCTTTGGATCACAATAAGGGGTAATTTCCCTTAGGCCCTCGGTCTTTTAGTTTTTAGCATTTAGTCCTGTAAATATTTATTTGTAGTTTATTTTAGTTTGGTAAAATTGCATAGAGGACCCTTTTGTTTGTCTTGTTTGCATTTCTACCCCTGTACATGATGGACACGTACGTCGACACGTGAGTTTTGGTGAAATTGCATGTTTTACCATGTGTTCCTCGCGTGTTACTGTTGTATCTTTTAAAATAGGAATGACACTTTGGTCCCTCTAAGCCTGAACCACATGCCTAGCGCGTAAGTCGGTGGGTATTTTGAATTTAAGGGCCCAAGGTTTTCAGACGTGTTACATTTTGGCCCTTGCAACTTATTTTATTTGCAACTAGGTCCCTATGCATTGTGCCTTGTTGTTTGATTTTAATAAAATATCAAATCACGTCCAAATTTCGTGAAAATCGGACACATGGCTCCTGCCACTGTGTAAAAGTTTCACTGAAAGTGTGGTACATTTTTTAGCATTTTTAGTATTTTTAAAAATTCAAAAACACCCATTTTTCTTACTGTTCAGAGTTAAAATTCACAAAAAAATATTAAAACCTTTTCAAAAATTAAAAAAAAATAGAATTTGTTTGTTTGAGTGTGCTTGATTTTCTGACCAATTTTGTTCATTTTTGGACTTATAAAAATCATAAAAACCGAAAAACACTGAAAAATTCATAAAAATCCTAATAGTTAATAGAAAGTTCCAAAAATAATAAACTCAGTTTCTGATCTTTCCTTTTTGTCTATATTTTACATGAAAAATACCTCCAGGCTCTGTTGAGATCATTTTATATTTTATTTTGGTCTTAAGAGCCTGGCTGGACAATAGCATTATTTTTCAGCCTTCTTTCATTTTTATAAAATTCCCTAAAAATCAAAAAAATACCAAAAATTCATCAAAAAAGAAAAAAATTACAAAAACTCTAAAAATATTTTTGTTTGAAGTTTTGGATTAATTTTGAGTGTTTAAATAATTAGTCAAAATTGCTTGTTTCCTTGTTTTCTTATTTTCTTTATTATTTAAAAAAATCCAAAAAAATTATAAAATATTAAAAATCCACCAAAAATCCTTTGTTTATATTTTTATTTGTTTTGAACTACTTCATAGGCTGCGAGGCCAATCAGCACTCCCTGAGTCCGACCCTGGTCGCTATAACAGGCTAATCCAATAGCCAGGGCCACTATTGATTTTCCTTGATTTTTGTCTTGTTTTGGTGGTCTGCTCTTACATTTTTCTTGTTGAGCTGATTGATCTTTCGAGCGTCTGATGTCGCAACGACCTTCTCTATATTTTATCCACCTTAGTTGCTCGAAATATTTGGCTCATCAGAATGGCACCGTTGCTGGGGAGCACAGCTTAGTAGTCCGTTTATTTTTCATTTTATTTTGTTTTCTTTTTCGCGGCTTTCCACGGCTCTTTTTGAGTTCACGGCTTTTCACTGCTTTTTATTTTTCTTTTATTTTCATTTTATTTCATTTTATTTTCTTTTCTTTCATTTTTGTTTTTGATTGTTTTTGCTTGTTTATTTTTATTTGTATTTTTGCACATATATCCCTGTTTATTTTATTTGCTTTATCTGTTTTATTTTATCTGGCTTGACACACTTTGCTATTTTCTTGCGAGGGGCCCGAGGATGGAGGCGGCTCCCTTCTGTTCGGAGCCGCAGGAGAGCGCGAGTAGACAGCGGAGTGCGGGAGTTTAGCTTAGATTTAGAGTAGATTTTACTTCCTGCTATTTGAACCATTATTGTAATAATATAGGGACATGACTCTCTTGGACTTAGACACTTTAGGGGTCTGTTTCGCCGAGCACCGGTGTGCTCGGGGGACCCCTCGTTTCTTCGCGGCTTTTACGCGGTTTTTGATTTCTTTACTGCCTTTTCCGGTTTCTCGTGGATTTCCGAGCCCCTAGCCTTAGGATTGTCTACTTGATTGTGACGTAATACATAGGATCCAAGCACTCTAATATATCTGCCTGCAATTATAGATCGATAATTGGACCTATAATAAAAAGATTATTAAAATAGTTGATTACGACCTTCGAGCCTATGTGCCGCAGCCCACCCTGCAAAGCGCTGCTCCTGAACCCGATTTGTCGGGAGGAGGAGGGGTGGACCGAGACCTGACCTTTTGGATCAGAGGCTGGTGGTCAACTAGCTGTTCTTTCGAGTAGAAATTGCTGTTTAGGGACTCGGTTTTCCACCTGCACCATTTAGGTAGTTTATTTTCTGTCTTTCAATTCTACACGGATCATCTTGCATGTAGAATGATGGAGTCAGGTATGCATCTCTTACTCTGCATGCATCATTGATTTCATCGCGCATCGGATTTTTCGACTTCTCCCCCCTGATTTTTTGACTTAATAAACAGGAGAACCGAAAAATTCGTTAGGCGATTTCTTTTTATTTGAAAAATACCTAAAAAGAAAAATAATAAAATTTGGGACTGCTGACTCTATCGACCCTAAAAGACACCTCACCTAAAAATTTGTCTTGGGGAGAGCAACACCCTCCTTGTCTGGTTTGCTTGCGCGAGAGAGTGACCCGCACACTAGGATAGAGCCATCCGATTTTTTCTCGACTGATTATCAGCTATTTCTGTACGGGACAGTCGGTTGAGAAAATATCGGGTTACCCAACAGGTCACGTAATCGCTCTGCTATCCTGACTGATCACCAAATAAAATTGACAAGATAAATTGACCGAGCCTTTACGGTCTTCATCTTCAGCTCGCGTTGCGTTGGTGAATCGAGGGTTTGCTTGTGATCTTAGTTGTTACCAGATCTCATCCGCACAACTCGCCACATCAAGATGATGGGCAGACGGTCTCTTAGGCAGCCCCTGGCTGCACCGCTTTCCAGCACGTCTGCCCGCTCATCTAGGTTGGTTCGCAAGAGCCGAGACCCGCTCTCTGAACCCGAGTTCGACTCCACCCTGTTCCCCCTCGACCCCCCTTCTTCTGAGTCTGAGATACCAGTGCCAGAGGAGAGACAGACATATGATTTATCGGCACCTGAGTTTGGATGCTTTGATTTTGTAGAGACCGCCAGCAGCAGTGACGACCACACCAGAGGTCCCCAGCACGATCAGACTTTCATTATGGACCAGGGTGCGATCAACTCCACCCTGATCGCCTCCCTCGAGATAGTTCAGCAACAGTCGAGGGATCAAGGAGCATTCATGTTGGACATGAGGCGGGAGATGGAGCAGTTGAGAGCCGCTCGCGACCAGCGTGAGCCAGAGGACGGGCCGAGGATGCCCGATCATGCGGCAGTCGCCGCAGCAGCCACAGCAGATCCATCGAGACCGATGCGGGAGTTACACAACCCCGGATCGACCTTGATGCATCACTGGGTCGTACTACCAGCCATCGTGGGGGACTTCAAGTTCCCACCGAACACTTTGCAGCTTCTTCCTCGGTTCCACAGGCTCGCTACAGAGGAGCCCCATCTCCACCTCCAGGAGTTCTTGATGATCTGCAGCACAGTCCACGACCGTCAGGTGGACCAGAATACCATAAAGATGATTGCCTTCTCCTTCTCCTTAGAAGACAGAGCATCCACCTGGCTGAAGCATTTGGGGAAGTTTGTCTACACCTGGGAGCAGCTCCTCACCGAGTACTTGCATAAGTACTACCCACTCGGGCGGACGAACGCCGCTAGAGCCCTGATGAGCAACTTCTCCATGCTCCCCAACGAGCAGTTTCACGAGGCATGGGTGAGGTTCAGAGAGCTGACTGACAGATGCCCGCACCATGATATTTCCAAGCCGAACCTTGTTCAGAGCTTTTTCAGCTGGCTGACACCAGAGCTTCAGGGCTTGGTAAACGCTTCTTGTGGCAGGTCCTATTTCGCCAAGGATCACGATCAGGTCTGGGCCATCTACGAGGAGATGGCCGAGAACTACATGGTGATGTCCCAGACCCGATTGTACACTCAGGGACGAGCCCAGCCACAGATCGTGCAGTACCAGAGGATAGCACGGGTTGACGCCGGTCCTTCCAATTCGTCCTCGGCAGCATCACATGTAGAGAGTTTAGCCGCAGACATGGGGTTTATCAGCGAGAAGCTGGACCGGATGGAGATCATTGAGAAGAAGCAGTGCCAGGGCATCACGCAGATGGAGCAGATGGCACAGACTCTGTGTGACCTGATGACACAGCTCATGTGTCTCCAGGAGGCACTGACAGCTTCACAACCTCGTCTTCAGGCACGAGGCGATTCGAGTAGCAGCAGCAGCTCGTCCCAGCGCTCCAGCTCCCACCAACAGCCTAGACAGGTCCATCTTGTACAGGCGGAGCCGTGCCAGCAGCCGCAGCTTTCCTACCAGGCACCACCAGCCGGATCTGCCTCTGGCAGTGCTCCCGCCACCCCAGTACGATTCAGAGCCGTTGATGGATGTCAACGGGATTTAGTACGACCGCCCCCAGCCCGGTATCCGACGAGACCATCCCGGATTCCGTTGGGCGGCCGGAGGTGCCCGGCCCCAGCAACAACCGTCAGGACAGTGTGGCCAGTACAACCATCAGAGGGATCACCAGCAGCAGTAGCCCCCAGCATACACTCAGCAGCCACAGCAGTCACAGTCGTATGGTCCTCGTCCCTATTAGCAGGGACAGTCTTGGAGGCGCGATCAGCCTCATCAGCCGTAGCATCATCCACAGTCTTACCCCTCTCTCCCACAGCAGCAGCAGTAGTAGCCTCACTACTAGAGAGGCTACCCGTCAAGTTCTCATGGGCCATCCTATGAGAACCCCGCATTGGATGACAAAGCCCGCCTCCTCACAGATCAGCAGGCTACATTCCGACGGGAGATGGATGAGTTCCGCCAGGAGATGCGGGACATAGTGAGAGGGAAGGCTGCCATCCCTGCCCAAATCGAGCCGAATCCCAACAACCTCAAGAGGAAATCTAAGCAGGTAGTTTGTACTTAGTATGCCACTCCTAGTGATACATCTGGAGATATGTCTGCATATTTGTTTGATACTGATTTTGTCAAACTTAGGAGCGGTAGGATGCCAGCAGGCGGCAACTCGTCTGAGCGACACCCTGAGGATACTTCCAGAGCGCCAAGCGAAGAGGAGAGCGGTACTGAGGCCACGAGTATTCCAGGCCGAGGGTGGTGCTGATGCCACCGTTTCTTCTGAGAGTCCTGTAGTTTTTCCTTTTGCTGATGTATCTCGAAACATTTCTGGCAATAAGGGAAAGGGTTTGTTTTCTTCCGGTCCGACTGTGGTGCATGATGTATGTGTGGATCCTGCCGTCGAGCAGCTTAGACCCGTTCCTAGTCCTTCATCTGAGAAGGACCCTGTGATTCCCTTCCCTAGAGCTCTTCAGATGGGAAAGGGGAAGAAAATTGAAAATTCCAAAAAGAGATAGCAGGAAGAGTTTAGCCAGCAGATGATAGATCGTTTTCACATTCAGCTGACTCTTCAGGAGGCTTTACAGCACATCCCTCTACTCCAGCGTTCACTTAGAGACAGGACTACAGTTAGGAGGAAGAGGAGGAACCAACATTCAGAGACCCATGTGCTGACCAGAGCTACTTGTTTCGCGATTCAGAACCGTCTGCCGGCCAAGAGGCCAGATTCCGGAGCCCCGTATTTCAGATGCACATCAAAGAGCAGAGGTTCGGCCGTACTCTATTAGACAGCGGATCATCGATCAACCTACTTCCGGCAGCCCTTCTCGACTGCTTTGAGTTGGGCACTCTTCGACAGAGCAGGACAATCCTTCAGTTTGCTGATCGATCTGTTAAGAGGCCAAAGGGGTTGCTTAGAGACGTTGTCGTCACGATTCAGGGCCTGCAATTCCCCGTGGACTTCGTAGTGTTGGACATGGAGATCCCTGAATCAGTGACTGATACCCCTGTCATTCTCGGTCGTCCGTTCTTGGCCACAGCCAAGGCAGTGACCGACCATGATAGCGGGAAGGTATACTTTCGCGTCGAGGGCGAAAGTTTACAAATAGAGACGGTCGAGGACAGCAGAGTCAGAGACAGAGCATGCTTAGAGACTACTTCCTATACAGAGCAGATGACAGATGCCGGGCCAGACATCCACCAGGACTGCGACTTTGTGATTACAGATGATGAGGCAATATGGGCAGATCCAGATGCACATGCCATCCTCTCACCTTCTTCGCTGATGCAGAGACGCCAGCAGAGGAGCGCTTGGAGAGCACATTCCTGGTCCAGGATACCATAGAGGCAGCAGAGCCGGTTCTCGACTGCGAGACTGATTTATTTGATGATGATGGTGGTACTGAGGCCACCTTAGATGATACAGATCCCTCGGAGTCAGATTTTGACTGGGCTGAGTTTGATGATTACATACTAGATCTGACTTCCATTGAGCCTGCAACTAGGGAGGAGGTAGATGCCGAGCAGAGCAGAGATAGTCCATCAGGGCAGCCTTCTCCAGATTCAGAGTGTGATAGAGAGTTTCAGTTCTCCCATGCGGATTTGGCAGCGTTCATGCAGAGTTTTCAGAGGCCAGATCCACCAGCACCCAGTTGTCCAGAGCTGAAGCCGCTTCCTGCGTCGCTGAAGTATAGGTTCCTTGCGGGTGAGCATGAGATGTACCCAGTCATTATCTCCGCCGATTTGACTGGAGAGCAGGAATCTCGTTTGATGGGGGTTCTTGAAAAGAACCACAAGGCGATAGGATGGAGCGTAGCAGATCTCCAGGGGGATAAGTCCGGCCCTGTGCTCCCACCATATCTATCTCGAGGATGAGGCAAAGCCGTCGCATGAGTTCCAGCGGCAGCTGAACCCGGATCTGAGAGAGGTTGTCATGAAGGAGATTTCGAAATGGTGGAGCGCCGATTTTATCTACACCATCTCCGACTCCTAGTGGGTCAGCCCTTTGCATGTGGTGCCCAAGAATACGGGCATCACTACAGTGGTCAACGAGTCTGGAGAGGAGATTGCTACACAGGTACCCACTTCTTGGCGAGTCTGCATGGATTACAGACGACTCAACCAGGCCACCAAGAAGGATCATTTTCCCTTGCCCTTTATAGATCAGATCATTGAGAGATTGGCAGGAAAGAGCCACTACTGTTTTCTGGATGGGTACTCGGGCTACAACTAGGTGGCCATCGCTCCCGAGGACCAGGACAAGACTACCTTTACCTATCCCTTCGACACATACGCCTTCCGACGCATGCCATTTGGGCTATGCAATGCCCCTGCGACTTTTTAGAGATGCATGTTATCGATCTTTTCAGACATGGTAGGGGAGTGCTTGGAGGTCTTCATGGATGATTTTTCGGTCTACGACGACGGATTCGACTCCTGTCTTGACTGCCTAGACTGAGTCCTTCAGTGATGTATAGAGGTTCACCTTGTGCTATCTTGGGAGAAGAGTCACTTTATGGTGACTCAAGGGATGGTGCTTGGCCATATCATCTCCAACAGGGTCATGGAGGTTGATCCAGCCAAGGTAGATGTCATTAGAAAACTCTCACCGCCGTCCAATTTGCAGCAGTTACGGTCATTCCTTGGGCACGTCGATTTCTACCGGCGATTCATTCATGATTTCAGTAGGATTGCCCGACCGTTAACTGACTTACTGACGAAAGACACCGAGTTCCTTTTCGATGACAAGTGTATTTCATCGTTTGAGACTCTCAAGCGATGTGTTGTTGAGGCTCCTGTTCTCCAGCCGCCTGATTGATCTCTCCCATTCGAGATCATGACGGATGCCTCCGATTTTGCCGTGGGGGCCGTGCTGGGACGGAGGAGGGATGGAGTTCCATTTTCTATCCACTACGCTAGCCGCACATTGGATTCCGCACAGCGGAACTACACAGCCACGGAGAAGGAGATGCTAGCCGTAGTATTCACCCTAAATAAGTTCAGATCGTACATTATTGGATCTAGAGTGACCTTGTATACTGATCATACCGCCATCAAGTACCTCATGGCAAAGAAAGATGCCAAGGCCAAATTAACTAGATGGATCCTTCTACTCTAGGAGTTTGACATAGAGATTAAGGATAATCCTGGAGTCAAGAATGTGGTGGCGGATCATCTCTCCCGATTAGAGCATCTTGAGGATTCTGAGCAGATTGACCCTATTTGTGAGACCTTCCCAGATGAGGCAATCCTTGCTATCGCCTCTCTCCCATGGTACGCCGATATTGTGAACTTCCTTGTTGCTAAGAAAGTTCCACAAGATTGGCCCAGGCAGAGGCTTGAGACCTTCCTTGAGAAGGCCAAGTCTTACCACTGGGAGGATCCCATCCTTTACCATGAAGGAGGGGATAGCGTCTGGCGTAGGTGCATTCCTCAGGAGGAGCACCATAGCGTCCACACTTACTGCCACAAGCTTGAGGCAGGAGGACATCACTCTGGGAGGAGAACGACAAAGAAAGTGCTCCAATCCGGCCCATGGAGGCCTACCCTCTTCAAGGACTCTGATGAGTTCGTGAAGAGGTGTACTGACTGTCAGAGGATGGGCACTTGTGGACAGCGTGATATCATGCCGATGCAGCCCATTCACTTCTGTGAGGTTTTTGACGCATGGGGCATCGATTTCATGGGTCCATTCCCTAAGAGTCAGGGATTTGAGTACATTCTGTTGGCAGTTGATTATGTGAGTCGTTGGGTTGAAGCCATCCCCGCCCGAACCGCAGATTCCAGGACTGTTTGCAGAATTTTGAGGAGGCATATCATTACACGGTTCGGGGTACCTCGAGTGTTGATATCAGACGAGGGGTCTCATTTCATCAACGACCAGGTGAAGGCCCTTGCTAGCGAGTTCGGCATAGACCATCGAGTTACCACTCCATACCATCCACAGACGAATGGTCTAGCTGAGGTGTTGAACAGGGAGATTAAGACTATATTGCAGAAAGTCGTCCGTCCTGACCGAAAGGATTGGTCACAGCTTTTGGACTCGGTCTTGTGGGCATATAGGACATCTTTCAAGACACCTTTGGGCACATCTCCCTTTCGCCTCGTATATGGCAAGCCGTGCCATTTACCAGTTGAGTTGAGACACAGGTCACTTTGGGCAGTTACAGATATTCTTTTGGATCCAGATAGTGTAGGAGACCAGAGGAGGGCAGAGTTAGCAGCCTTGGAGGAGCTTCGTGATACCGCCTTCTCAAACAACCTACAGTACAAGGAGAGAGTGAAGGAGTGGCATGATTCTCATATCAGCCACAAGCATTTTGAGCTTGGACAGAGAGTATGGTTGTTTGATGCTAGGCTTCGTCTATTTCCAGGGAAGCTACATAGCAAATGGAAGGGACCTTATCTTGTGAGAAAGGTACACGACAATGGGAGCATTGATATATCTGAGTTGTCTTCTGAGAGTACCTTTCGAGTGAACGACCAGCGGCTCAAGAAATTTCTAGATCATGATCCACGGGTCATTGATGTTGCCCCTATTCACTTTGCGTGAGATGTGGTCTTTTGACTCACATCTTTTGCATCTCACGCCTGATTATCACTGTTCTCCCGACTTGTATAGATCCATATGTCCATATCATTCCATTCTTTAGTCCCACATCCCTTTTCTCATCCTTTGATTATGCTATACTTAGGGTGTACTTTACCCTAAGTATAGGGGGGATCTAGGACTCTCGGGTATTCTTTTAATTCTTTTTACCCATGTTTTTGCTGCCTATACTTAGGGATATTTTACCCTAAGTATAGGGGGGTAGACCCTATACATTCTTCACTCGGTTTTCCCTTAGTGTACAGCCTGCTATACTTAGGATTATTTGATCCTAAGTATAGGGGGAAAATCCGAGGATCTCTTGAATTTCTATTCATTTCATTCGTCTTTGTATATAGCCTTCCTTTTCACTTCCCTATAGTAAGCACGAGTTATGTCTTCTTCATCGCTCTTGACTCTGAGGACATCGTTCGAGCTAAGTATCGGGGGTGAGTATATATTTCATATATACTTTAGCCACAACTCGTACTTTGTGTGAGTGTGTAAATAAATAAAAATGGATTAAACCCAAAATCCATAAAAACTAAAAAAATTTCCCTATAATAATCATTCTTTTATTGCACATACATAGCTATTGTACAAATTATTTTTGTAAAAATGTTTTCAAAAACTTTTTGTGTAAAGTTTGTGTAAATATTTGCATATCAAAATTATGTATATAGTACAAAATTTTTCCAAAATATTTTGAAAATCAAAAGTTTGCAAAAATCTTGTGTAAAATTGTGTAAATATTTTGCAAAACTTGCATTCATGCACACATCCATGATTTCAAAACATTTTTCAAAAATTTTGCATTTGTGTAAATATTGTGTGAATAACATCTTTGTATATATGTATATAGTTTTTCCCGGATTATAGTTGACATTTAAACTAGCCTGGAATTAAATTGGAAAATGGAGCTTGATTAAGATCTTAATCCACTTAATTAAGAGGAACCTTATAGGGCTTAGAGTTAAGGCTTTTCAGGTCCATGGTGACCTAATTCTTTGAGTCCACTAGGCTATGATCACATGTAATCTCAATGAGCCTAAATAGAGCACTTAACAACACACATATGACTCATATAGACAATGGTTTTACTTGGACACCGCACTTTACACCGAGCTCTCTACGGATGAGGTGGTGAGGAGGCAGTCTTCCTTGACTTGGGGTAGCATATGAGGGTAGTACTTCTAGGCGGAACCTCACTTCTTCTTTTAGTGAAGGAAGTGCGTCTCAACTTGGTCTGGTTGCCATGAGGTCTAACAACAGGAGTTGCGAGTTGCAATAATGCTTCAAAAGAGGGATAGTCTACTGGCTCAAGAGGAAAAACTCCTTGTATATATGCTGCACATGTATATGTTGTATAGATGCACCTAAAAAAATGCAAAAAGAAAATAACTCCAAAAAAGTGGTGGGTCTGATAGAAAATGATAATCCCACCGGAGTATGTATATAGTGCAAATAAGCAAAGCTTGAGACTTATGGATTCACCTTATGTAGCTTGCAGCAGGGAGACTTATAGATACACTGGTTGAGCTCCCAAGGATACATGGATACACTGGCCATGGTCCATTCTCTTCTTCCCCCTCTTCTTGAGCCAGTTGAACTTGAACTTAGAAGGGAATACCCCGCTCCTCAAGGAAAGAGTGGCCAGACTAGGGTTATAGAGTTACCTTGTTGGGGAGGGTTGTCAAGTTACTACTTCTGAGGTGGAGAGCTATACTTCACTTTCACAATACAAGGAAAGACTCATAGTCTTCAGGGTTTGTGTATGATGACTTGTTCTGATCTGGATTGTTGAGGAGTCTTGATTATAGATTAGTGGATCTTAGAGGTTGTTAAGTTTTAAACCTAAGTCTAAATAAGGTTCCGACACATCACTAATCCAAAGATCTGATTGAGCTCCATAATTCAATTTAATGAAGGCAAGTTTAATAATCAACATTAATCCATGTTTATTCTCCTCTTTTTCTTTTTCTTTTTCACTTCTTTTTTCAAATAAGCGTTTGCTAAGGGACTAGCAAAGTTAAGTATAGGGGGGTGATGAATACCCATTCATCACTCTTTATTCTTTTATTTTAGCAACAAAACCTTTGCCAAACACATGTATATATTTGTAAATATAAATAATTACCATTTGACATGCATTGCGCAAAATACAATAATTAGCATGTTTTTGTGCATAAATGAAAGAATAAAGAAACAAAAGAAAAAGAGGGAGATATTTAGAATAAATATTGAGCGACCTAATACCAAGGGAGGGCTCAGCATGGGCCTGACCGCATAAAAACCCAAGTAGAGGGAGATAAGGAAGCTCACCCTTGTACATATCTACCTATAAATAAATAAAAATATTTTCCTCTAAAAACAAAAATAAAAATGGGTTGTATTTATTTGTAAATATTTGTATATATTTGTAAATACAAAATCAAAATAAAAATAGAAAATTAAAAAGAAAACAAAAATGCTTTCACCTTGTATATATTCATCACGTACATAGACCTCATACATATTTATTTATCCCTATAAATAAATAAATTAAAATCCAATAAAAATTGTATATACTCTATATCTCAGGTTGTAAATAAATAAAATACAAATTACAAAAATAAAAACAAAATAAAAAGAAAAAAATAGAATCAATTTCCTATATTGTATATATACCATGTATATAAATGTACATAAGTATTTATTTTACCCTTGTAAATAAATAATAAAAATAAAATAAAAATACCTAATTATTCCAAATTTTATGCTATAAATAAATAAAATATAAAATTGGAATAAAAATGTACAAAAATAAATAGTTAAAAATCAAAATTAAAAATACAATATTATATATATCTATATATTATACTATATTGTACATACCTTATTTTTATTTCAAAAAAAATTTAAAAATCACAAAAAAATAATTTAAAATAAAAGAAACATTTTTTATGTTTTGAGTTTTTCTTAATTCGGCCATTAATTATTTTAAATTGAATTTCCAAATCTTTTACACGTGGTCGCATCCCATTGGTCCATGGGGGATGATGTTGACCCCCCCTGTCAACTCCCCCCCCTGGACCACTGACTTCCGGATTTCCGCCCGACCCGCTTCTTCTCCCATTTATTGCGCGTCGATCCGATCGCCAATCATCGAAACCCCGGGTCCTAATCCATCATCGTTCGTCACTGATCCACGCCTGGGGTGGATTTAAGGGGTCCGAGCTCCGATAAGCTCGCCCGACCCTCTCTTAGCCGGACCCCTAGTCGTATTTAATCCGAGCTCCGCCCGCACTTTCACTCATCTTTGGCTCCGCATTCCCCTACCCAGGACCTCCACCATCTCCGCCTGAGTGACAGCAGTCGGCCGGTGGTGTTGCAGCGAGGAAGGAGTGTCTCGACCATCGGTCCGGCGACCTAGCGCCGTCGTGCGCCGCCCTTGCATGGTGCTCGAGCCTCAGGCATCGACAGCCCTCGAGGCAAGGACCAGAGCTTCAGCAGCTCAATCACAGTCGACCTTGACCATCAGGTAACCTTAGTTCCCTTTAGCTTTTGCCAATTTCAGTTTACGCCCAAATCAGCCCATCACCGTCGATCTTTGATTCTGACCACGTCCGTGCCCCATTCGATCATCGGAACTGACCATCACCTCCGCCTCACTTCTCCGCACATTCTCCATCCCTTCATCCAACCCAGTTCGCCACGAAACTGGGATTCGAGCTCCTTCGCCGCTTCGCCGGTGTTCGCCCGCCACGACGCACCGACCACTTGCTTCACCCCTAACCGGGTCGAGGCATTTTGCCCTCGGCCCAGGAGGCTTTCTGTGTCGCTTTGCAGGTCAGAGGAGAACCATCTGAGGTCCCCCACATTCAGCACAGGAGCTTCAACTCCGCTGCGGTCGCCCGGGCTCCTCGGAGCTCCTTGGCGCCATCGGAGGAGTTCTTCAGACACGGGAGGCTTCGGCGACTCTTTTCCGATCATCAGCAGCTCCTACGAAGGTCCAGCGCGCTCCCAGTCCTCCAGCGAAGTTCGCCGGTGAGGAGTTCCTCCAGGACCCTCCTCTGCCGTCCGTTCGACCCCGGAGGCCCAGATCACTTGTGGACCGTTCGATTAGCGTGAAGAAGTGGCCAGCAGCCACCGTCAGATCAGACGCGTGGCCCCTTCTCCACCCTCCATCCAGCGAGGGTTAGCGCCATCTATTCTCGACCGTTGATCCCCCACGTGGCGCACCCTCCACCGTTAGATCAGATCCAGGGCTTCTTCGTTGAAGCGCCGCCATCCGCAACCGTCAGATCTGCCACGCGGCGCCATCTCAGCCTTTGGATCACAATAAGGGGTAATTTCCCTTAGGCCGTCGGTCTTTTAGTTTTTAGCATTTAGTCCTGTAAATATTTTTTGTAGTTTATTTTAGTTTGGTAAAATTGCATAGAGGGCCATGTTGTTTGTCTTGTTTGCATTTCTACCCCTGTACATGATGGACACGTGCGTCGACACATGAGTTTTGGTGAAATTCCATGTTTTACCCTGTGTTCCTTGCATGTTACTATTTGTATCTTTTAAAATAGGAATGGCACTTTGGTCCCTCTAAGCCTGGACCACGTGCCTAGCACGTGAGTCGGTGGGTATTTTGCATTTAAGGGCCCAAGGTTTTCAGCCGTGTTACATTTTGGCCCTTGCAACTTATTTTATTTGCAACTAGGTCCCTATGCATTGTGCCTTGTTGTTTGATTTTAATAAAATATCAAATCAAGTCGAAATTTCATGAAAATTGGATATGTGACTCCTGCCACTGTGTAAAATTTTCACTGAAAGTTTGGTACAGTTTTGAGCATTTTTAGTTTTTTTAAAAATTCAAAAACACCCATTTTTCTTACTGTTCAGTATTAAAATTCAAAAAATTTATTAAAACCTTTTCAAAAATTAAAAAAAATTATAATTTGTTTGTTTGAGTGTGCTTGATTTTCTGACCAATTTTGGTCATTTTTGGACTTATAGAAATCATAAAAACTGAAAAACACTGAAAAACCTATAAAATTTCTAATAATTAATAGAAAATTCCAAAAATAATAAACGCGGTTTCTGATCTTTCCTTTTTGTCTATATTTACATGAAAAATACCTCCAGCCTCTGTTGAGATCATTTTAAGAGCCTGGCTGGACATTAGCATTGTTTTTCAGCCTTCTTTCATTTTTATAAAATTCCCTAAAAATCAGAAAAATACCAAAAATTCACCAAAAACATAAAAAATTACAAAAACTCTAAAAATATTTTTGTTTGAATTTTGGGATTAATTTCTAATGTTTAAATAATTAGTCAATGTTGTTGTTTCCTTGTTTTCTTATTTTCTTTATTATTTAAAAAAATCCAAAAAAATTATAAAATATTAAAAATCCACCAAAAATCCTTTGTTTATATTTTTATTTGTTTTGAACTACTTCGTAGGCTGCAAGGCCAATTCGCGCTCCCTGAGTCCGACCCTGGTCGCTATACCAAGCTAATCCAATAGCCAGGGCCACTATTGATTTTCCTTGATTTTTGTCTTGTTTTGGTGGCCTGCTCTTACATTTTTCTTATTGAGCTAATTGATCTTTCAAGCATCTGAGGTCGCAACGACCTTCGTTATATTTTATCCACCTTAGTTGCTCGAAATATTTGGCTCATCAACAGGGAAAGATTTACAAATTATTTTTGGATTTTTGAATTAAAGACCCTATCTCCTCCTACTTTATTCTGGGTCGATCAAGTCAAGTCTTCATCTTCTCTCGGGGTTCGGGTCAGTCTGCATTTATTTCATAAATTCATCCTTTATTTTTCTTTTCTTTTCTTTTATTCTTTATTTTTTATTTGAGTATAAAAAGTGTTAAAAATACATATTTAACAAATGCATGCAAAATGGTAATTTCATGCAATTAGTGGGTATTTACAGGTATTTGACTATGGAAATGAAGCTAAAATAAAATAATAAAGACGATCAATCGTAGATTCACCATTCCACGATGCTTTACCTTCGTTAGTTCCTTAGCAAACACTTATTTGGAGAATAAGTGAAAACAAAAATAAAGAAAAGAAAAAGGAAAGAAGTTAGAACAATGTTGACTTTTAAGCTTCTCTTCATAAAATTATAGTATGGAGCTCTGTTGGGCCTTTAGATTATTAGTGTGGCGGAACCTTAATGGGACATGGATTTAAAACCTAACAGCCTCTAAGTTCCATAAGACTCCTATTCAGGTCTCCTCAACAGTCAGGTTAGAACAAGTCTACATACACAAATTCTTATGACTATGAATTTTTACTTGTACGGTGTAAGTGAAGTATAGCTCCTCATCTCAAAAGTAGTAAAGTAACAGCCTCTCTCAACAAGGTAACTCTAATCCCCCAGTCTAGCAACTCTTTCCTCGAGGAGCATGAATAATCCCTTCTAAGTTCAAGTACAACCAGCTCAAGAAGAGGGGATGGAGAAGAGAATGGATGGTAACCTGTGTAGCTACCTATCCTTGGATGCATGACCAGTGTAGCCAAGTCATCCGCTGCAAGTTTACAAACATTTCACTTTGAATCTCTTATTCTGTTTCTCACTTGTATATACATTCAGACAGGCATTTTACTTTTCAATCAGGCATGTCCACTTTTGGAGATTCTGCATTTTTTCTTTTTTTTTGAAATATATACAAGGTGCATCATGTACATAAGGAGTTTTTCCTCTTGAGCCAGTAGACTATCCCTCTTTTGAAGCATTATTGCAATCCCACAACATCCTGTCTTTAGACCTCAACATCGCCAGACCAGGTTGAGATGCAATTCCCTCCCTAGAGGAGGACAAGAGGTTTTGCCTAGATGTACTACCCTCGTATGCTACCCCAAGCTTAAAGATTCTGCCCCCTCACTACCTCCTACATGAAGAACTATGTGTGGAGTACTTGTCCAAGGTAAGCCACGAGTTTGAAAGAATCATGCGTGTGTTCTTAAATATTCAACCTAGACTAATCAAGATGACATGTGAACATTGTCTCATGGACTCAAAGAATTAAGTCACTAGGACCTGAAAAGTCTTAATTCCAGTTCTTATAAGGTTCTGCTGAAATTAAGTAGATTAAGGTCCAACTAAGCTCCATTCTTCATATTTATTCCAGACTTAATTTAAATGCCAAAATTATCCAGAAAAATGGACATGCAAATGCAAGAAAATTTGTACAATGCAAAGAAAAGAAAGCAAAATCTTTTTGTGAAATAATTTTCTAATTTTGAACTTGTTATGGATTTTTAAAAAATGATGCACATGCGAAAAGAGTTTTTTATGCAAATTTTTATAGACTTTTGGTTTTGTAGTTTTTTTAATAAACAAAATGGTTAGTAATATATACAAGTATATATTTTTTTAATAAGGGTTAGGGATGAGATACACATATTTACACAGGAGTGAGTCAATTATTTACAAGAATCAGGTGAGAAGATTTACAACTAGAATAATTTATACAAGTATATATATACAGTTGGATTTTTTATGTGATGCATATCTTCCTCAAACTTATTTGAAAACAATTTTACAAATAATTTTGAAGACTATAGTCCAAAATAATTTTTCAAACAATTTTACAAACATTTACACACATTTGAAAATAATTTTGCAAATATTTTTAAAAAAGTATATATAGATTTTCAAAATAAATTTTCAACCATTTTCAAAATATTTGCAAATACTTGTAAAAATAATTTTATTTCACACAAAGAAAAGAAAAAAAAACTACAAGTGAAAATATTTTTACAAAGTTTGAAAATATTTTTCAAAATATTTTTCAAATAGTTTTAAAAAAAATTCAAATAGTTTTTCAAACTACTTTCAAATATTTTTCAAAATATTTTAACCTGACTTATTAATCAGTATATACAAAAAGAAATTTGAGGAAATATCTGCATCTTTTTATTAATTAATTTTTTCAAAGTATTTATACAGTATTTCAGCCATATTAAAAATACGAAAGTACGAGTTATGGCTAAAGTTTATATACAATATATACGACACCCCCTATACTTAGCTTGAACTATGTCCTCGTAGTGATCAAAGCGCCGCAAAGGAAAACATAACTCGTGCTAAGTATAGAAAAGTGAGAAGATGGGCTATGCTACAACGACGAATGAAAGAATAAAATCAATAGAGATTGGTGATCCCCCTATACTTAGAATCAAGTAATCCTATGTATAGAAGACTGTACACATTGGGAAAACAGAGGGTTAAAATGCACAAATATTACCTCCCATGTACTTAGGGTAACATATCCCTAAGTATAGGCAGTAAAACAGAGGTAAAAAGAATCAAAAGAATAATCACAAGTCTGGCACCCCCCTATACTTAGGGTAAAGTGCACCCTAAGTATCGCAGAATGATGAGATGAAGATGGGGTATTTAGACAGAAAGAATGAATGATATGGACAGAAAGATCTATACATCTGCGAGTAGGACAATGTTGAGGTGCCTCTCAACAAGAGCTAGAGTTACGCCTCTAGCTGGGCGTAAAGGCTAGGATAATGTTGTATCGAGGTTCAGGACGACATCTGTGATGTGAATACCGTATTATTGTTGTTGTCTCGGTGGGAGAACAACAACGGACTCAGAATGGTCAAAAGAGACACCCGAATATGCACTCAAGTGGGTGTCGGCTACCGGAAAAAGAGAAGATGATGTATGATCATACGTCGGTAGCACAAAAGAAATCATCGTCTCAAGGTCTGAACGGAGTGAATGGATGGAGCTGAAGAAATCGAATGTGGAGAAGGAAGGATATGTCAGGGCATCCTCCACGTCAATCACTGTCTTGAATAGATAAGGAAGATCAAGATCAGGAGACTATCTATAAAAATCGATATCCGATGTATATAGGGTAGAGAAATCAGAATCAACATCGAATAACTCGAAGATCGGTTCATTCTTACGAGGGTCGTCGAGGAGAGATAGTCAGAGAAATCAGAACTAATCGACGACTTCCTTAATGAAAGCAACAAGATCGAATTCGGCCTTAGTCTCATAAATATCTGCCCTCCGCTCAATTGTGTCAATCTTGTAAATCCCGCAGATGTCATCAACACATCGCCAATCACAGGAAGCAGAAAATCTAAGGTCTATGCTTTCCGAGTCTTCCTCCTTGGAGAGGAATTCTTGGGTCTCATCATCGGTCATAAAGAATGTCTCTCCGATATCCTCATAAAGGTCATAGGCCTCGGGGTCAGCCAGAATAGGTCCAATCACATCAGGTGCAGGTCTCTGATCGATAGTGGGTGCGGAGATCAACACTTCGCTCGCGTCAACAGAACGTAAGTGAATCTCTCCTGATCCGTAATCAATAACGACCCTCGTGGCGGCAAGGAATGATCGTCCCAGGATGATTGAAGAGTGCTCCCCAGTGGAGGTCTCCATGGGCAATATGACAAAATCAACATGGTAGCTCGTGCCCTGAATCGAAATGACGGCATTTTGAAGGATACCCTTCAGCCTCTTGACAGATCCATCAGCAAACTGAACTATCATCATGGTCTTCTTGAGAGGCCTTAAGTGAAGAGACTGTACCAGCGAGAATGGTAATATGCTAATAGACGCACCGCCGTCTAGGAGAGTGTGATCACATGTGAAGTCAGAGATGGTGCAGCTAATGAAGGGTGTGGCAGTGTTCCTCATCCGATGAATGGGACGATGTGTAATGGCGTGGGCAGTGGCCATGGTCAAAATGTGACGCTCAGATCTGCTCCTCCGCTTTCTTTTCTTGGGAAGAGGAGCAGATAAATCGGTAATGGCCTGTTAAAGTGGAGCACGGATGATCTCATGTATGGTGGCCACCACTTCGGGTTCAGTCAACAATTTTTTTAATTTTTGGACCTCCTCCATACAAGGGAGAAGGTTGGAATCATCATATACATGAGGAATGCCAAGAGCAGTCTGTACAGCGGCATCCTTGTGGTCAAAGGTGGGGCAGGGTGTGAATGAATGTGTGGGTAAATGATCTGGCAGATGGACCCTCTCCTCACAGTCTGAATCAACCAAGTGTCTCCCGAATTCTTTTTGGATTTTTAAGGTTTTCTCATTTTTTGTGTTTTTGGGCAATTGCAAGCTCTCATGTAATCCTCAAATGATTCCAAATCATCAGATTGTGAAGCATCAATGTGGCTCTTATTCATGCATGTGAGGTTGTCAATCCTCGAATTCATTTGCTCCATGAACTGGGTCAAGGTCTCAAGTGTGGACATAGTGAGAGGTGACTCCAACAACTCAGTCTCGGGTGGATGTGAAGATGGAAAATATGGAGGTGGAGATGGGCGTGGATAGAAGTTCGAGTCCTGATACTGCGGCTGAGGCAGATATGTACAAAAATCATAAAAATATGAGGAGGTTTCTCATGATAAAAGGGATGTGAACCGGCATGAGTGAGCGAGGAATCCGCAAAGTCCGGATAAAATACGCTCCAGGGGTCCATCTCGAAAACAAAAGGAAGCGATCGGGAGAGCACGAAGGCCAAATCAAGAGAAGGTGAGAAAAAGGCGCAAATGCACAGGGTCGATCGAGGAATGCACACAAGCAATCACAAGCAAAACTCACACAAAACAAAACCCTCAATTCACCTACTCAACTCGGTAGAGACCGTAAAATGCGATCTTTTTATCTTGTCTGTTTTAGAGTTATGTGAGAAGTCAAAGATTACGCAAACACTTAGGGGCTGAAATGGGATTTGGGCACTAATCCCTAGTATGTTGCGCGAGCAAGTAAAAGTGAAGACAATGAGGGGAATACTTGTCCTAAGACAATATTTTACTTTTTGATCTTTTTTGGGTCAAGTAATATTAACAGTCCTAATTTTATTGATTATCACTTTTTTTGTTTTTTTAGTGAGAATGCACTCGCCTAATGAGGAATCAGTCCCTTTAAGCACCTAGGTGATCAAAATCAAAGGTAGGGGAGCGGAAAAGCAATGTAAGCAGCAAAACGATGATGTATGCTAAAATATAAATGCTCACCTTGCCTCCAGCACTCTACATGCAAGGATGCTCAACAGAATTGAAACCTAATCTATATACAGATGCAAGCCGATGAAATCTCCCTAATGTGAGAAGCTGCTATTAGCATGAAGCACGATTTTCAAAATTTGACTAGATCGAAACATAGACTATAGGCACAAGCAAATATACTTAGGTGTTTGGACCTAATACTACGTCAAGCAACTCCTACAGCTAAGGGCCCAATCACAAAAAATAAAGAAAACAAAATCGGAAAACAAAATAAAAAGAGCGATGAAAACCGTGAAAACCGTGGTACCCCCAAGTGTACAAACACCTGGAAATTGGGCCCAAATGTTTAGAGTTCAGGGTATCTGTATTATTACAATAATAGAGTCTCTCTCTCTCTTTCACTAAAATTACAAAAATAAATACAAGAAAATAAAGTGCTACAACTAAATATGGAGCTCGATCTTCAAAAATCCCTCTTTGTCTCCTTGGTGCTAGGCTGGAAGATGCTGGATTCACGTGGGTGCCCAGGCGCCTAGGGTAGAGTGCCTCCCTCGATCCGCGGTTCCTCGCACAAAGTTAAGAAGAGAGGAGGTTAGACAGCTCAACAATCAATATCAAAAATAAAGAAAATAAATGAAGGACAAATATAGACAAATATCACAATCAAGCAAAACCCGAACTAAGTGTTGTTGCTCCCCGGCAACGGCGCCATTTGTTGAAGCCAAAAATCGAACGGTCTTGTGTTCCTCACAAGGCAGGAACACAGTCGTCGAATCGATCGCACGAAATCCGGATCTTCAGATAACAATTAACCCACAACAAAGATCAAATAATGAAAAGCAGTGCAGAGTTAAAATTTATTATAACTCTACAATGGATGTGTATAGTGTGCAATCATGTAGAGGTCGAACACAGGGAGTAGACATGTAGATCGTGGCAATCAAGCTCAAATGCGAATGAGATGATTTGACTATCTATGCTATTTTTTGTGGGGTTTTAATTATATATATATTATATTCGATTTAATATTTTTATATTTTGATTTTTAATTTCTGATTTTGTATTTTCTTTTTATATTTTATATTTTTTATATTTTCGTTTTCTTTTGAATTCTAAAATAAATTATATATACAATATAAGAAAAATAAAGATAATGTATTTATAGAAATAAGTACAAATAGTCAAAATACAGGAAATAAAGTATTTTTAGGCTTTTTATATTTTTCTAATGTTTTTTGTGAATTTTTCTATATTTTTGTCTAATTTGTTTAATATTTTTAAAGTCACAAAAACTGAAAACAGTGAATAAAATACAAAACTGAAATTAAAATGAGGATGAAAAATAGTAAATAGTGACAAAAATTTACCAAACTAATTTTAAATTAAAGATAATAAAATAAAGAAAATTTAGAAACAGAATTTATATTTTTATGATTTTTTCTGTATTTTTAATATTTTTATGAAGATTTTTTGTTTTTATAATTTTTAGGAGTTTTCTTTTATATTTTTTAATGATTTTTGGTCTAAATATAAAAGACACTAAAATACACACAATATAATTTTTTTGAATTTTTCAAGAAGTTTTTATATTTTTTTTATGTATTTTCTAATGCAAATAGTAAAGAAAATGCATGTTTTTGAAGTTTTATAAATATTAAATGCAATAAATATTGAAATATGATAGAGGAATGCAACAAGAACCTAAGGTAATTTTTGTGGATTTTTTAAGAATTTAGAGATGCGTGGAATAAATAAAAGAAACAAAAAGAAATTACATTCTAGTAGGGGTATTTTTGTAATTAGTAGAAAGTCTAAGGGTCAGAATCTAAATTTCCGAGAAGAATATAATGCAACAAAAATATTTTTGTACCAATTATAAATAATAAAAAACCCAGGGGGTATGCGTGCCAATTCCTCACAAACGTACGTTGCAAACACGTACCTAGTAGGGACCTGTTGATAATTAACAAAAGCTGGGGGGCTAGAATGCAATAAAACCAAAAACTTTATATCTAAATATAAATGTTTAAGGACTAAAGACAAATAAACAAATCTCCGAGGGCCTGGCCATAAAATCGCCACCTCACGTGCACTGGTCACGTGAGGTGATGTGGCTAGGGGTGAAAGTGCAATTAACAAAACGTTAGGGGTTTTCTTGCAAAATTTACAAAACTATGAATCTACAGATGAAAGTTTAGATGCTATTTATTAAATACAAAAATTATCGGGGCAGAAAATGCAAAATACCCATGCCAGGGGCAGATCGGACTGCTGGGATGCTATCACTTGCCATGTGTCAGCTCGGAACCCGCCGATACCGCTTCGTGGATGCTCGGCCAGGATTAGATCGTGCGAAAGAGATCGACGGTCGAAATGGGAGACGATCGAACGGCTCCTAGCGAATCTGGGAGGAGGGTCTTGATCCAACGGTGCTCAGTGATGGTAGAAGAACAACTGAAGAACATGCTGGTGGCGAGGTTGAAATCGATGCAACTTCTGTCTCCGACCACCCGGAGCGCCGTTGATGACTGATTCGTGCTCTTGTTGCAATTCCTCAACTCCTAGGTGGCTTAGATTAGGCCAAAGACCATGGGGATAGCCTTCAGCTACTCGAGGAAGCTCCGACGGTCCTGGGGAGTTTGCTTGATCCAAAAATAGGGCACTGAAGCCCCCTCCCGGTCCTGCAAGGAAGATGGAAATTACGGCAGCAAGGCAAACTTGGAAGAGGCTTTTATTGGCGACAAATCAGTGGACATTGGAGCGGAGTGGTTGTGGTGGTCGGAGGGGCTGTAGGCGAGATGGAAGGTGAAGATCTAATCCTAAGGCTACGGCAAGTAAAGAAAATGCAAGAAAAACAAGTAAAAATAGAACCTCAAAGGCTGATATAACTGAGATGTACCTCACGGTGGCACGCTGGAGATGGGGGTGGAACGACCCTCTGAAGTCTCTCTTGAGCTCCGCGCACATGCTGGAGGCGAACATGTCACCTTCGCCAGTCTAGAGCACGGCGACAAGACTCAAAATGACGGTCGAAAAGGGTTCAAAGATCAAATGGAAAGTTAGGGGTATTTGAATAAGTTGACGGTAGCGGCTCGAAGAACAAGGCGCGTAGATCGATGCAGCGTCCCAACGCCCGATAAGAACCTAGGGCGTGAATCCTAGGTAAATGTAGAAGAAAAGTGCAGAAGGGAGAAACATCAAAGGATGAAAGCCTTGGCCTCGAAAAATCCACGAAGATCCGCAAGCATGATGTTCTGACAATACAGCAGAGGAGAGGTCAGACAGTTGGCCAAAGGTCAACTATCCGAGCCTCCTGGTTGGTCGACGTGGACCAACCAGGAAAAACCTCCCGAAAAAAGATTTGTTAATTCATTTTAAAATAGTAAATGAAGTTATTAATTGTTGGTTATTAAATAAAAAAGTTTATTATTTTATAAATTATGTTATTATGATTTTATTTATTTTTTCGAGGTACACAATAACAAGTTCCCTTTTAAGGGTTATATAGGTATATTTATCTATATATTTTAATATTTTATTTTTATTTTGTATTTTTCATTTATTTATTTTGGTTTATTATTTTATAATTTTATAACTAATTTTTATAAACTTAATATATTTTTATTTTATTTTTTCATGTAATTTAGATACTTAACAAAATAGAAGCATTAATTATATATATATATATTTCTTTCTTTATTTATTTATTTTATTTATAGGTATTTACCTATGTATTATATACAAGTATTTTATTTTTGTGTTTTCTTTGTGTTTTTATTCTTGTTTTGAATTGTACATATATTTTAAATACTATTTATAAAATAAAAAATATAAAATTATAAAAATAATGAACAATAAATAAAAAGAATATTTTAATCTGTACAAGTATACAAAAAGGGTCCAAAACTCGACTTTCAAACCGTAGCTCCGTAAAATACGAAACCACCTTCATTAAATAGCTTATTAAAAATTATATACAATTAAAGGGTGATTTTGACACATTTCGAGTTTTTATTTGAGAGATACAGGTATGGGAAGTTGGGATTCTGGAATCTTATTCAGATCATTACTTTTTATCTATACATTATTTTTGTGTGAAATCAATTTTATATTTTTCTATATTTAATTATCTACAACTTTCATGTACAAAGTTTCTTTATTTGAGGTATAAAAAGTGGAACTAAAAATAGGTCTCAAAATGAATAAAGAATGTATTAAAATAAAAGGGATTTTTATTGGTTTCTAGCCATTGTCTCCCCCTCATTTATTCCTTGTTGACCTAGTCATCGAGATGCCTAGGTCTCGGGGTTTTGGGTCATAAAATATTTGCAATATTTTCTTCCTTTTCTTTTCTTTATTCTATAATTTTGGCATTAAAAACGGTATTTTATACATAATTTGCATAATAATGCATGGATGATAAAATGCCTAAATTAACAGTATTTACATGCATTTAGTAGGGTTTTTAAGGCCAAAATGATAGAATAAAGATGATGAAACGTAGATTCATCAATAACCCTCGAGGAGTGATGCATGCACTGATGAATAAAATATCATTGCAATCAGGTCCATGTAACTGTGGGCTCTTGTTTGCTCTGAATAAAATATAAAATCTACTCCAAATCAAGTGAAAATTTGATACGTGGCTCCTTCCACTGTGTGGAATTTTCACTGAATTTTAGGAAATTTTTGGGCATTTTGTTATTTTTAAAAATTCAAAAACATCATTTTTTCTTACTGTTCAGTTTTAAAATTCACAAAAAAAATATTAAAACATCTTCAAAAATTCTTAAAAAACTAGATTTTGCTTGTTTTGTTGTGTTTGATTTTCTGACCAATCTTGGTCATTTTTGGATCTATAAAATTTATAAAAATTGAAAAACCCCTAAAAACCCATAAAAATTCTAAAAATTCATAGAAAACTTCAAAAATAATAAACTCAGCTTCTTAATTTTCACTACTATTTATAGTTTGAAGGAAAATTACCTCTAGGCTATTTAAAGGCCATTGTATATTTTATTTTGGTCTTTGAAGCCCGGCTGGACAGCAGCACTGTTTTCCCTTCTTATTTCATTTTTATAAAATTCCCTAAAAATCAGAAAAATACCAAAAATTTAATAAAAACATAAAAAAATATAAAAAAACATAAAAATATCTTTGTTTGAATTTTTGAATTAATTTTGAGTGTTTAAATAATTTGACCAATTTGCTTATTTACTTGTTTGCTTATTTTCTTTATTAATTTAAAAATCCATAAAATATAAAAATATTAAAAATCCATCAGAAATAATTTTCTTTTATTTGTTTTCATTTTTGACTACTTCGTAGGCCGCGAGGCCAACCCGTGCTCCTTGAGTTCGACCTTGGTTGCTATACCAGGCTAATCCAATAGCCAGGGCCACTATTGATTTCCTTTGATTTTTATCTTGTTTTGATGGTCTGATCTCATATTTTCTTGATTGACTGAATTATCTCCGAGATCCGGGTCGCAACGACCCTTGATCTATTTTATTCACCCGAGTCTTGGTGATTTTTCGGCCATCAGAATGGCGCCGTTGCCGGGGAGCACGGCTTAATAGTCAGTTTTGATTTTCTTTTTATTTTATCTTCTTTTTCGCGTCTTTCCGCGGCTCTTTCTGAGTCCTCGGTTTTCGCGGCTTTTTATTTTTCCTTTATTTTTGTTTTATTTTATTTTATTTTATTTTTGCTTTTGTTAGTTTGTGCTTGTTTATTTTTATTTGCATTTTTGTATATATACCCTGCTTGCTTTATTTTATCTGTTTCAGTTTTTATCTGGTGTTTGGCACTCTTCTGTTTTCTTGCGAGGGCCCGAGGACCGAGGCGGCAACTCTAGAGTAGCCGGCACAACCGCGGTAATCGGAGGCAGCTCCCTTCTGCACGGAGCCGCAAGAGAGCGCGAGGAGGCAGGAGTGTGCAGGAGCGTAGTTTAGTTTAGTTTAGGTTTTATTTCAGTTCCATTTGAATTATTGTAATAATACATGGACATGACTCATTTGGACTTAGACACTTTCGGGGTCTGTTTCGCTGAGCACTGGTGTGCTCGGGGGACCCCTTAGTTTCTTTGTGGTTTTCATCGCGGCTTTTGATTTTTCACTACCTTTTCCGGTTTCTCGTGGTTTTCTCGAGCCCCTAGCTTTAGGAATTTCTGTTTGAATGTGTCGTAATTCATAGGATCCAAACACCCTAATAAATTTGCTTGTTCCTATAGTTCGGTAATTGGACCTATAATAAAAGATTAATAAAATAGTTGATTCTCTTCCTTCGAGCCTACGTGCCGCAGCCCGCCCTGCCAAGCGCTGCTCCTGAACCCGATTTGTCAGGAGGAGGAGGGGTGGACCGAGACCGGACCCTTTGGATCAAAGGCTGGTGGTCAACTAGCTGTTCTTTCGAGTAGAAATTGTTGTTTAGGGACTCGATTTTCCGCCTGCACCATTTAGGTAGTTTATTTTCTGTCTTTCAATTCTGTGCGGATCATCTTGCATGTAGACTGCTAGAGTCAGGTACGCATTTCTTACTCTGCTTGCATCATTGATTTCATCACGCATCGGCTTTTTCGACTTCTCCCCCCTAATTTTTGGACTTAATAACCAGGAGAACTGAAAAATTCGTTAGGCGTTTTTGCTTTTATTGAAAAATACCTAAAAAGAAAAACAATAAAATTTGGGACTGCTAACTCTATCGACCCTAAAAGACACCTCACTTAAAAATTTATCTTGGGGAGAGCAACCCCCTCATTGTCTGGTTTGCTTGTGCGAGAGAGTGACCCCGAACACTAGGTAGAGCCCTCCGATATTCTTCTCGATTGATTACCGGCTATTTCTGTACGGGACAGTCGGTTGAGAAAATATCGGGTAACCCAGCAGGTCACGTAATCGCTCTGCTATCCTGATTGATAACCAAAATAAAATTGACAAGATAATTGACGGAGCCTTTACGGTCTTCAGCTTGCGTTGCGTTGGTGAATCGGAGGTTTGCTTGCGATCATAGTTGTTACCAGATCTCATCCGCACTACTCGCCACATCAAGATGATGGGCAGATGATTTTAGGCAGCCTCTGGCTGCACCGCTTTCGGGCACGTCTACCCGCTCATCTAGGTTGGTTCGCGAGAGCCGAGACCCGCTCTCCGAACCTGAGTACGACTCCACCCTGTTCCCCCTCGATCCCCCATCTTCTAAGACCGAGATACCAGTGCCAGAGGAGAGACAGACAGATGATTTATCGGCACCTGAGTTTGGATGCTTTGATTTTGCAGAGACTATGGCCGGCAGTAGTGATGACCGCACCCGAGGTCCCCAGCACGATCAGACTTTCATTATGGACCAGGGTGCGATCAACTCCACCCTGATCGCCTCCCTCGAGACAGTTCAGCAGCAGTTGAGGGATCAGGGAGCATTCATGTTGGACATGAGGCGAGATATGGAGCAGTTGGGAGCCGCTTGCGACCAGCACGAGCCCGGAGATGGGCCGAGGATACCCGACGATGCGGCAGCCGCCGCAGCAGCCGCAGCAGCAGAGGCACCGAGGCCGATGCGGGAGTTACACAACCCCGGGTCGACCTTGATGCATCATTGGGTGGTACTTCCAGCTGTCGTGGGGGACTTCAAGTTCCCCCCGAACACTTTGCAGCTTCTCCCCTGGTTTCACGGGCTCGCCACTGAGGAGCCCCATCTCCACCTTCTGGAGTTTCTAATGATCTGCAGCACAGTCCACGACAGACAGGTGGACCAGGATACCATATTAATGATTGCCTTCCCCTTCTCCTTAGCAGACAGAGCAGCCACCTGGCTGAAGCATCTGGGGAAGTTCGTCTACACCTGGGAGCAGCTCCGCACCGAGTACTTGCATAAGTACTATCCACTCGGGCGGACGAACGCCGCTAGAGCCCTGATCAGCAACTTCTCCATGCTCCCCAACGAGCAGTTTCACGAGGCATGGGAGAGGTTCAGAGAGCTGACCGACAGATGCCCGCATAATGATATTTCCAAGCCGAACCTTGTTCAGAGCTTTTTCAGCGGGCTGACACCAGAGCTTCAAGGCTTGGTGAACGCTTCTTGTGGCAGGTCCTATTTCGCCAAGGACCACGATCAGGTCTGGGCCATCTACGAGGAGATGGCTGAGAACTATATGGTGATGTCCCAGACCCGATTGTACACTCAGGGGAGAGCCCAGCCACAGACCGTGCAGTACCAGAGGATAGCACGGGTTGATGTCGGTCCATCCAGTTTGTCCGCTACAGCAGCACAGGCAGAGAGTTCAGCCGCAGACATGGGGACCATCAGTGAGAAGCTGGACCGGATGGAGATCATAGAGAAGATGCAGTGCCAGGGCATCACGCAGATGGAGCAGATGGCATAGACTCTGAGTGACCTGAAGACACAGCTCATGTGTCTCCAGGAGGCACAGACGGCTTCCTAGCCCCGTCTTCAGGCATGAGGCGATCCGAGTAGCAGCAGCAGCTTGTCCTAGTGCTCCAGCTCCCACCAGCAGCCTAGACAGGTTCACCTTGTACAAGCGGAGTCGTACCAGTAGCCGCAGCCCACCTACCAGTCACCGCCATCTCCAGACATGCAGATGGTGGTATACCAGCCGGATCAGCCTCTGGCAGTGCTCACGCCACCCCAGTACGAGTTAGAGCCGTTGATGGATGTCAACGGGATATGGTACGACCGCCCCCAGCCTGGTATCCGACGAGACCATCCCGGATTCCGTTGGGCGGCCGGAGGTGCCCAGCTCCAGCAGCAGCCGTCAGGTCAGGTTGACCAATACAGCCATCAGAGGGATCACCTGCAGCAGCAGCCCCCATTGTACCCACAGTAGCAGCAGCAGTCACAGTCCTATGGTCCTCGTCCCTATCAGCAGGGACAGTCTTGGAGGCGTGATCAGCCTCACCAGCCACAGCATCATCCACAGACTTACCCCTCTCACCCACAGCAGGAGCAGCAACAACCTCACTTCTAGAGAGGCTACCCGTCAGGTTCTCATGGGCCATCCTATGAGAACCTCGCCTTGGATGACATAGCCCGCCTCATCACAGATCAGCATGCTACATTTCGACAAGAGATGGATGAGTTCCGCCAGGAGATGCGGGACATAGTGAGAGGGAAGGCCGCCATCCCTGCCTACATAGAGCCGAACCCCAACAACTTGAAGAGGAAATCTGAGCAGGTAGTTTGTACTGAGTATGCCACTCCGAGTTATACTTTTGGTGATATGTCTGCATATCTTTTTGATACTGATTTTGTCACACTTAGAGAGCGGTAGGATGCCAGCAGGCGGCACCTCGTCTGAGCGACACCACAAGGATCCTTCTAGAGTGCCCGATGAGGAGGAGAGCGGTACTGAGGCCGCTAGAGATGATGACGGTGGTATTGATGCCACCCCGGATGCTGATCCCAACAGCGGTACTAAGGCCGTCGTTTCATCAGTTGGAGGAGGTGGTACTGAGGCCACCCATGTTGTCGAGCCAGAGAGCAGTACTGAGGCCGCTAGTCTTCCAGCCGAGGGTGGTGTTGATGCCACCAGTTATTCTGAGAGTCATGTTGTTTTTCCTTTTGCTGATGTATCTCAAGACATTTCTGGCAATGAAGGAAAGGGTTTGTTTTCTTCTGGTCCCACTGTGGTGCATGATGTATGTGTGGATCCGGTCGTTGAGCCGTCTAGACCCTTTCCTAGTCCTTCATCTGAGAAGGACCCTGTAATCCCCTTCCCTAGAGCTCTTCAGATGGGGAAGGGGAAGAAAAATGAAAATCCAAAAAAGAGGCAGCAGGAAGAGTTCGGCCAGCAGATGATAGATCGTTTCCACATTTAGCTGACTCTTCAGGAGGCTTTGAAGCACATTCCTCTACTCCAGCGTTCACTTAGAGACATGACTACAGTTAGGAGGAAGAGGAGGAACCACCATTTAGAGATTCATTTGTTGACGAGAGCTACTTGTTTCACGATCCAGAACCGTCTGCCGGCCAAGAGGCCAGATTCAGGAGCCCCATATGTCAGATGCCATATCAGAGAGCAGAGGTTCTATCGTACTCTATTAGACAGCGGATCGTCGATCAACCTACTTCCGGCAGCCCTTCTCGACCGCTTCGAGTTGGGCACTCTTCGACAGAGCAGGACAGTCCTTCCGTTTGTTGATCGATCTGTCAAGAGGCCGAAGGGGTTGCTGAGGGACGTTATCGTCACGATTCAGGGCCTGCAATTCCCCGTGGACTTCGTAGTGTTGGACATGGAGATCCCTGAGTCTGTGACCGATACCCCCATCATTCTCGGTCACACGTTCTTGGCCACAGCCAAGGCAGTGACTGACCATGATAGCGGGAAGGTATACTTTCGCGTCTCGGTCGCACGTTCTTGGCCACAGCCAAGGCAGTGACTGACCATGATAGCGGGAAGGTATACTTTCGCGTTGAGGGTGAAAGTGTACAAATAGAGACGGTCGAGGACAGCAGAGCCAGAGACAGAGCATGCTCAGAGACTACGTCAGATACAGAGCAGATGACAGATTCTGGGCCAGACATCCACCAGGACTGTGACTTTGTGATCACAAATGACGAGGCAGTTTGGGCAGATCCAGATGCACAGGCCATCCTCTCACTTTCAGAGTCCTCTGATGCAGATACGCCAGCAGAGGAGAGCTTGGAGAGCACTATCTTGGTCCAGGATACTTTTGAGGCAGCAGAGTCGGTTCTCGTCCAGGATACTGATTTGTTTTGTGATGTTGGTGATACTGAGGCCACCTTGGATGATACAGATCCCTCGGAGTCAGATTTTGACTGGGCAGATTTTGATGATTACATACCAGATCTGACTTCCACTGAGCCTGCAGCTAGGGAGGAGGTAGATGTCGAGCAGAGCAGAGACAGTCCATCAGGGCAGCCTTCTCCCGATTCAGAGAGTGACAGACAGTTTCAGTTCTCCCATGCAGATTTGGCAGCCTTCACGCAGAGTTTTCAGAGGCCAGATCCACCAACACCCAGTTGTCCAGAGCTGAAGCCACTTCCTGTGTCGCTGAAATATAGGTTCCTTGTGGGTGAGCATGAGATGTACCCAGTCATTATCTCCACCGATTTGACTGGAGAGCAGGAATCCCGTTTGATGGGGGTTCTTGAAAAGAACCGCAAGGCGATAGGATGAAGCATAGCAGATCTCCAGGGGATAAGTCCGGTCCTGTGCTCCCACCATATCTATCTCGAGGATGAGGCGAAGCCATCACGTGAGTTCCAGCGGCGGCTGAACCCGAATCTGAGAGAGGTTGTCTTGAAGGAGATTTCGAAATGGTGGAGCACCGATTTTATCTACCCCATCTCCGACTCCAAGTGGGTCAGCCCTTTGCATGTGGTGCCCAAGAAGACGGGCACCACTACAGTGGTCAGCGAGTCTGGAAAGGAGATTGCTATACGGGTACCCACTTCTTGGCGGGTCTGTGTTGATTACAGGAGACTCAACCAGGCCACCAAGAAGGATCATTTCCCCCCTACCCTTTATAGATCAGATCATTGAGAGACTGGCAGGGAAGAGCCACTATTGTTTTCTTGATGGGTACTCGGGCTACAACCAGGTGGCCATCGCTCCCGAGGACCAGGATAAGACTACCTTTACCTGTCCCTTCGGCACATACGCCTTCCGACGCATGCCATTTGGGCTATGAAATGCCCCTGCGACCTTTCAGAGATGCATGTTGTCGATCTTTTCGGACATGGTAGGGGAGTGCTTGGAGGTCTTCATGGATGATTTCTCGGTTTACGACGACGGATTCGACTCCTGTCTTGACTGCCTAGACCGAGTACTTCAGCGATGTATAGAGGTACACCTTGTGCTATCTTGGGAGAAGAGTCACTTCATGGTGACTCAAGGGACGGTGCTTGGCCATATCATCTCCAACAGGGGCATGGAGGTTGATCCCGCCAAGGTTGATGTCATTAGAAAACTCGCACCACTGTCCAACTTGCGGCAGTTACGGTCATTCCTGGGGCACATCAGTTTCTACTGGCGGTTCATTCATGATTTCAGTAGGATTGCCCGACCGTTGACTGACCAGCTGACGAAAGACATCGAGTTCCTTGTCGATGACAAGTGTCTTTCGTCGTTTGAGACTCTCAAGAGATGTGTTGTTGAGGCTCATGTTCTTCAGCCGCCTGATTGGTCTCTCCCATTCGAGATCATGACGGATGCCTCCGATTTTGCCGTGGGGGCAGTGCTGGGACAGAGGAGGTATGGGGTTCCATTTGCTATCCACTACGCTAGCCGCACATTGGATTCCGCGCAGCGGAACTACACAGTCACAAAGAAGGAGATGCTAGCCGTAGTCTTCGCCCTAGATAAGTTCAGATCATACATTATTAGATCTAGAGTGACCTTGTATACTGATCATACCGCCATCAGGTACCTCATGGAAAAGAAGGATGCCAAGGCCAGACTGACTAGATGGATCCTTCTACTCCAGGTGTTTGACATTGAGATTAAGGATAAGCCTGGAGTCAAGAATGTGGTGGCGAATCATCTCTCCCGACTAGAGCATCTTGAGGATTCTGAGCAGATTGACCCTATTTGTGAGACCTTTCCAGATGAGGCGATCCTTGCTATCACCTCTCTCCCATGGTATGACGATATTGTGAACTTTCTTGTTGCTAAGAAAGTTCCACAAGATTGGCCCAGACAGAGGCTTGAGACCTTCCTAGCGAAGGCCAAGTCCTACCACTGGGAGGATCTCATCCTTTACCACAAAGGAGGGGATAGCGTCTGGCGTAGGTGCATTCCTCAGGAGGAGCACCATAGCGTCCTCACTTACTGCCACGAGCTTGAGGCAGGAGGACATCACTCTGGGAGGAGAACGGCACAGAAAGTGCTCCAATCCAGCCTATGGTGGCCTACTCTCTTCAAGGACTCTGATGAGTTCGTGAAGAGGTGTACTGACTGTCAGAGGCTGGGCACTTGTGGATAGCGTGATATGATGCCGATGCAGCCCATTCACTTCTGTGAAGTTTTTGACGCGTGGGGCATCGATTTCAAGGGTCCATTCCCTAAGAGTCAGGGATTTGAGTACATTCTGTTGGCCGTTGATTATGTGAGTCGTTAGGTTGAGGCCATCCCCGCCCGAACCGCTGATGCCAGGACAGTTTGCAGATTTTTGAGGAAGCACATCATTATGCGGTTCGGGGTTCCTCGAGTATTGATTTCTGATGGGGGGTCTCATTTCATCAACGACCAGGTGAAGGCCCTTGCTAGCGAGTTCAGCATAGACCATCGATTTGACACTCCATACCATCCACAGATGAATGGTCTAGTCGAGGTGTCGAACAGGGAGATCAAGACTATTTTGCAGAAAGTCGTCCGCCCTGACCGAAAGGATTGGTCACAGCTTTTGGACTCGGTCTTGTGGGCATATATGACGTCTTTCAAGACACCTTTGGGCACATCTCCCTTCCGCCTCGTATATGCTCACTTTGGGCAGTTACAGATATTCTTTTGGATCCAGATAGTGTAGGAGAGCAGAGGAGGGTAGAGTTAGCAGCCCTAGAGGAGCTTCGTGACACCGCCTTCTCAAACAGCCTACAGTACAAGGAGAGAGTGAAGGAGTGGCATGATTCTCATATCAGCCACAAGCATTTTGAGCCAGGACAGAGAGTACGGCTGTTTGATGCTAGGCTTCGTCTATTTCCAGGGAAGCTACAAAGCAAATGGAAGGGACCTTATCTTGTGAGAAAGGTACACGACAATGGGAGCATTGACATATCTGAGTTGTCTTCTGAGAGTACCTTTTGAGTGAACGGCCAGCAGCTCAAGCCATTTCTAGATCATGAGCCGCAGGTCATTGATGTTGCCCCTATTCACTTTGCATGAGATGTGGTCTTTTGACTCACATCTATTGCATCTCACGCCTGATTATCACTATTCTTCCGACCTGTATAGATCCAGATGTCCATATTATTCCATTCTTTAGTCCCACATCCCTTTCCTCATCTTTTGATTATGCTATACTTAGGGTGTACTTTACCCTAAGTATAGGGGGGATGTTGGACTCTTGAGTATTCTTTTAATTCATTTTACCCCTATTTTTGCTGCCTATACTTAGGGATATTTTTACCCTAAGTATAGGGGGGTAGACCCTGTACATTCTCCTCTCGGTTTTCCCTTCGTGTACAGCCTGCTATACTTAGGATTATTTGATTCTAAGTATAGGGGGAAAACCCGAGACCCTCTTGATTTTCTTTTCATTCATTCGTCTTTATATATAGCCTTCCTTTTCACTTCCCTATACATAGCACGAGTTATGTATTCTTCATCTCTCTTGACTTTGAGGACATCGTTCGAGCTAAGTATAGGGGGGTGTATATATTTCATATATACTTTAGTCATAACTCGTACTTTGTGTGAGTGTGTTAATAAATAAAAATGGCTAAAAACCCAAAATCCATAAAAATTAAAATTTTTCCTGTAAATAAACATTCTTTTATTGCACATACAGAGATATTGTACAAATTATTTTTGTAAAAATGTTTTCAAAAACTTTTTGTGTAAAGTTTGTGTAAATATGTGCATATCAAAATTATGTATATAGTACAAAATTTTTCCAAAATGTTTTGAAAATCAAAAGTTTGCAAAAATCTTGTGTAAATTTGGGTAAATATTTTGCAAAACTTGCATTCATGCATACATCCATGATTTCAAAACATTTTTCAAAAATTTTGCATTTTTGTAAATATTGTGTAAATAGCATCTTTGTATATACTTGTATATAGTTTTTCCTCGATTATAGTTGACATTTAAACTAGTCTGGAATTAAATTGGGAAATGGAGCTTGATTAAGATCTTAATCCACCTAATTCTAAGAGGAACCTTATAGGGCTTAGGGTTAAGGCTTTTCATGTCCATGGTGACTTAATTCTTTGAGTCCACTAGGCTATGATCACATGTCATCTCAATAAGCCTAAGTAGAGTACTTAACAACACACACATGACTCATATAGGCAATGGCTTTACTTGGATACCGCACTTAGCACCGAGCTCTCTACGGATGAGGTGGTGAGGAGGCAGTCTTCCTTGACTTGGGGTAGCATATGAGGGTAGTACTTCTAGGCGGAACCTCTCTTCTTCTTTTAGTGAAGGAAGTGTGTCTCAACTTGGTCTGGTTGCCATGAGGTCTAACGACAGGAGTTGTGGGTTGCAATAATGCTTCAAAAGAGGGATAGTCTATTGGCTCAAGAGGAAAAACTCCTTGTATATATGCTGCACATGTATATGTTGTATAAATGCACTTGAAAAAAAAATACAAAAAGAAAATAACTCCAAAAAAGTGGTGGGTCTGATAGAAAATGATAATCCCACCAAAGTATGTATATATGCAACAAGCAAAGCTTGAGATTCATGTCCCACCTTATGTAGCTTGCAGCAGGGAGACTTGGCTACACTGGTAGATCTCCCAAGGATACATGGCTACACTGGCCATGGTCCATTCTCTTCTTCCCCCTCTTCTTGAGCCGGTTGAACTTGAACTTAGAAGGGAATACCCTGCTCCTCGAGGAAAGAGTGGCCAGATTGACGTCATAGAGTTACCTTGTTGGGGAGGGTTGTCAAGTTGCCACTTCTGAGGTGGAGAGTTTATACTTCACATTCACAGTACAAGGAAAGACTCATAGTCTTCAGGGTTTGTGTATGGTGACTTGTTCTGATCTGGATTGTTGAGGAGTCCTGATTATAGATTAGTGGATCTTAGAGGCTATTGAGTTTTAAACCTCAGTCTAAATAAGGTTCCGACACATTAATAATCCAAAGATCTGATCGAGCTCCAAAGTTCAATTTAATGAAGGCAAGTTTAATAATCAACCTTGATCCATGTACATTCTGCTCTTTTTCTTTTTCTTTCTCTTTTTCACTTCTTTTTCAAATAAGTGTTTGCTAAGGGACTAGCAAAGTTAAGTATAGGGGGGTGATGAATACTTATTCATCACTCTTTATTCTTTTATTTTAGCTACAAAACCTTTGCCAAACACATGTATATATTTGTAAATACAAATAATTACCAAATTGCATGCATTGTATAAAATTAAATAATTAGCATGTTTTTGTACATAAATAAAAGAATAAAGAATTAAAAGAAAAAGAGGGAGATATTTAAAATAAATATTGAGCGACCTAATCCCAAGGGAGGGCTTGACATGGGCCTGACCGCATAAAAGCCAAAGTAGAGAGAGATAAGGAAGCTCATGTATGTAAATATACCTGTAAATAAAATAATAATATTTTCCACTAAAAATAAAAATAAAATGGGCTTGTATATATTTGTATATATTTGTAAATATTAAATTAAAAATAAAAATAAGAAAAATTAAAAGAAATAAAAATGCCCTTCCTTGTATATATCCACCATGTACATAAGACCACATAGCTATTTATTTATCCCTACAAATAAATAAATTAAAATCCCATAAAAAGTGTACATATTCTATATTTCATGATGTAAATAAATAAAATAAAAATCATAAAAACAAAAATAAAATAAAAAGAAACAAAAATAAAAATCAACATCACCATAGTATATATACTATATGTATATAAATAAACCCATTTATTTAACCCTTGTAAATAATTAATAAAAATAAAATAAAAATACCTAAATATTCCAAATTTTATCTTGTAAATAAATAAATATAAATTTGGAATAAAAGTGCACAAAAGTAATTAATTAAAAATCAAAAATTAAAAATCAATATTGTATATATACCTATACATAGTACTATATTGTAAATTCCTAATTTATATTTCAAAAAAATAATTAAAAATCACAAAAAAATAGTTTAAAATAAAAGAAATATTTTCATGTTTTGAGTTTTTCTTAATTCGGCCATTTTCTATTTTAAATTCAATTTCCAAATCTTGTACACGTGGCCGCATCCCATTGGTCCACGGGGGATGTTGACCCCCCGGTCAACTCCCCCCCAGACCACAGCCTCACGGATCTGCGCCCGACCCGCTTCTTCTCCCAATTATGGCGTCATGATCTGATCATCATAAACCCAAACCCCGGGCTCCATTTCTTCCTCTTGCATCCGAGACCCACGCCCGGGGTTGAGCCTAGGGATCCGTGCTTCCTACGACCGTGCCCGACTCGATCTAGTCGGACCCTCACTCGTATAAAACCTGAGCTCCGCCCACTCCTTCACGCATCTTTGGTTCCCATTTCTCCACCCCAGGACCTCCACTGCTCTTGCCTGAGTGACAGCTCGCAATTGGCTGTGTTGCAGCGAGGAGGGAGTGATCGGATCATCGATCTGGTAGCCTTGCGTCGCCGTGCACCGCCACCAGTGTGGTGCTCGAGCCTCGGGCATCGACGACCCTCGAGGCTAGGACCAGGAGCTCCAGCAGCTCAAGCACAGTCGACATCGACCATCAGGTAGCCTTAGTTCCCCCTAGTTTTAGCTAATTTCCGTTTACCCCCAATTTCACCCATCACCGTCGACCGTCGATTCCGACCGCCTCTGACCCCCTTTCGATCATCGTACGACACCATCACCTTCGCCTCACTCCCCTCCACCTTCTTCGCCCATCCGTTCACCCCAGTTTGCACATGAACTGGGATCTGAGCTTCTCCGTCGTCGCTTCGCCGGAGCTCGCCCATCTCGACGCACCGTCCACCCGCTTCGCACCTAACAGGGTCGAGGCATTTTGCCCTCGACCCAGCTTGCTCTTCGTGCCATTTTGCAGGTCAGAGGAGGATCATCTGAGGTCCTCCATCTTCAGCACAGAAGCTTGGGCTCCGCCGGTGTCGCCTGGGCTCTCCGGAGCTCCGTTGCGCCATCGGAGGGGTTCTCCAGATGCGGGAGGCTCCGACGAGTCTTGTCCGATCTTCAGCAGCCCCTGCAAAGGTACTGAGCGCTCACAGTCCTCCGGCGAAGTTCGCCAGCGAGGAGTTCCTCCAGGACCCTCTTCTGCCGTCCGTTCTACCCCAGAGTTCCAGATCGCTTGCGGACCGTCCGATAAGGGCTAAGAGGAGGCCCAGCAGCCACCGTCATATCGACACGTGGCCTCCTCTCAGCCCTCCATCTAGCGAGGGTTAGCGCCCGTCACTCTCGACCGTTGATTCCCACGTGGCGCGCCCTCCACCGTTCGATTATCGCCAAGGATCCCTTCATTGAGGCGCACCCTGCTCCAGACCGCACGATCTTCCACGTGGCGTCCATCTGGCCCTCGGAATATAATAAGGGTAAATTTCCCTTAGGCCCCCCGTTCTTTTAGTTTTTAATATTTAGTCCTGTAAATATTCTATCAAGTTCATTTTATTTTGGTACATTTGCATAGTGGACCTGGTAGTTTTCGTTAATTGCATTTCTACCCCTGCCTGTTGTGGTCACGTGCATCGACACGCGTATTTATGGTGAAATTGCATGTTTTGGCCTGTTGTTTCTTATGGTTATGGATTGAAATATCTTTTTACATATTTGCACATCTACCCCTGTGAATGTTTTATTTGAGCATGTGCTGAATATCGTGGGAATTTTATACTTTAGCCCCTGGACTTTTAGTACGAGTTACTAACAGGTCCAGGGACTTCAGTTTTATTACAAAGAGGTCCCTGAGTGCCCCAGACACGTGCATCGCGCGTGCGGATCGGGAATTTTGCACCAGACCCCTCTGGGTTTCCTGTACTATTACTTTTAGGCCCAAGAACATATTTTCATTACAATCAGGTCCCTGTGACTGTGGGCTCTTGTTTGCTTTGAATAAAATATCAAATCTACTCCAAATCAAGTGAAAATTTGGCACGTGGCTCCTGCCACTGTGTGGAATTTTCACTGAATTTTAAGAAATTTTTGGAGCCATTTTTTATTTTTAAAAATTCAAAAACATCAATTGTTCTTATTGTTCAGGTTTAAATTTCACAAAAAAATATTAAAACATCTTCAAAAATTCTAAAAAATTAGATTTTGTTTGTTTTGTTGTGTTTGAGTTTCTGACCAATTTTGGTCATTTTAGATTTATAAAATTTATAAAAATTGAAAAACCCCTAAAAACCCATAAAAATTCTAATAATTCATAGTAAACTCCAAAAATAATAAACTCAGCTTCTGAATTTTCATTATTGTTTATAGTTTATAGGAAAATTACTTCCAGGCTATTTAAAGGCCATTATATATTTTATTTTGATCTTTGAAGCCTGGCTGGACAGCATCACTGTTTTCCCTTCTTATTTCATTTTTATAAAATTCCCTAAAAATCAGAAAAATACCAAAAATTCATTAAAAACATAAAAAATATAAAAAAACATAAAAATATTTTTGTTTGAATTTTTGGATTAATTTGAGTGTTTAAATAATTTGTCCAAGTTGCTTGTTTACTTGTTTGCTTATTTTCTTTATTAATTTAAAAATCCAAAAAAATAAAAATATTAAAAATCCACCAAAAATAATTTTCTTTTATTTGTTTTCATTTTTGACTACTTCGTAGGCCGCGAGGCCAACCCGTGCTCCTTGAGTTCGACCCTTGTCGCTATACCAGGCTAATCCAATAGCCAGGGCCACTATTGATTTCCTTTGATTTTTATCTTATTTTGGTGGTCTGATCTCATATTTTCTTGATTGGCTGAATTATCTCCGAGATCCGGGTCGCAACGACCCTTGATCTATTTTATTCACCCGAGTCTTGGTGATTTTTCGGCCATCAGGTACATCGGTAATAGATGGGGAATCATATTGTGATTGGAGATCTACGCTGTTGTCAAACATCAAGTTCCTGCACCAAAGTAACTCATCAGCTGTAAACTGCATCTGAACAACCTCGAGACATGGCATGCTGCTAGTCAACAACGCAGAAGCACTAAACATCTCAAAGTCTGATCCTCGAGCTGCGACAATGCTTTTAATCATCATGTCCTCCAAAAATGTATCGACCTCATCAAATGGGAGGACACACGGCTCAAAGACAAGACTATATAGATTTATCAAATCAAAATGGTGTCCCTCATCAAGCTCTCTACGCCGAGATGGATTCAAATGTGTATCTGAATCTGAGAGTATCTTCTGAAGAATGGATACTGAATCATCGGCACATGGACACTAAAATGATTGAAAGGACAGTTGATACAATGTGGGATCCTCCTCAATTTCTTGGGATACTAGTAGATCTAATATCCAAGAAACTTCTACGTAAAAGTGCGGGACTAACTCGAACTCTGGCTGGAAAACCAACGGAAAATTGATCAAAGTCTAGGAAGTCACAGTAAATGTCTCATCATCTCTCATCTGTGTAGGTGAAGTATCCATGTCCTCTGACTGGTGTGTAATGGTTGGATCCTCATGAAGTGTAGCACACCTAACTGGTATCGCATCATCCTCGTGTGGTTCCCCGAATAAATCATCTGATGGAATGTCTGAAAGTTCTCTCAGGACGGTCTCAAATAAATCTATGTTAAGACTATGGCGTGAACCACCACACGAGGTAACTACCAATGCAATCTGCACTGCGGTCATCCCCCTCATGGCGATCTACACAAGGTCAGTCACCGAGATTCCATGATCTGGAAATCTCCTCAATAGGTCAACAAATTTAAGCCATGAATCTCTCAATGGCTCCTGTGGTCAATTGAAAAATCTCGAATACAAGACCGCATCAACTCTGCTCTACGATGGGTGTAAAATCTCTACAAAAACAACGATCATAAATATCTCCATGTAACAATCTTCCTTCCCAATCGTTTGTGCCAACTCTTGGCTTTACCCTTAAATGTAAATGGAAAGGTCATCAGCATCAGCTCCTCAGAAGTGATATCTAGGTATGCTCGTGATCCACAAAAATCCTCAAACTCAGATATAAGAAGATACTGCTCCTCATGCACTACCCCTAAAAACTTCGGCAGTAGATTAATGAACTCTAAATATAGAATGAAGGGACTCAATGTTGAAGCTAATTGCGCTTCCTGATCTGGGTACTCATCCATCATCCCAGGATAGAAGTCGTCTAAAACTCGTAAATGATCCATGTGATTTCCTATGGAATGCACTCTCATCTCAGCAAGGTGATCACCTGTGTCTCGTATCTGATCAATATGAACTCTTCGGGTGTCTTCTCTTAGGACAGCATGCTCAGAATAAGAAGGTGCGTAGGGAGAAGATGGGATGTAGGTCGGAGTTCCGTCCTTCCAAGAGAGTAGGTGAAAATGATGGGAATGAAAAGAAGAAGATGCAAGATCTGGCTGGAACATGAAAATAGGAAAGGGGGAGGATAATGAAGGGCGGGAGGGAGGGATAAGAGAAAGAGAATGAAAGAGACAGAAGGTGACTACTAACGATCTCGAAAAGATAATCGTAACCGACTCACACCAAAGACATCCAAACACAAAGCAAACCCTCGGTTCATCAACTCAACACAAATCTGACCGTGAGAGTTCGGTCTTTATCTTCTCAATTTTAGAGTTTAGTGATCAGATAAAAGTTGTACAAACACTAAGGAGGTTTAATGGGATATGGACATTACTCCTTAGTGTGTACGCGAACAATAAAAAGCACAAACAATGAGGGGGTTGCTCTCCCAAAACAATGACAAATCAATTACGTTTACTTTTAAGAGTCAAGTTCAATTAGCAGGCCCAATTTTTTAAATTTATGATTTTCTTTTTTTGGATTTTTTTTCAATATCTCGTCTAACGAGTTTTCCAATTTCCTCTTTGATTATTTTGAGTCCAAACACAGGGGGAGGAAGTCAAAAAAGCTAATGCATGATCAAACACAATGATGCATGTAGAGATAGAAATGTGTACCTTGCTCCAGCACTCTACATGCAATATGATCCGCGCATAAAATTAAATACTGAAAGGATACTAACTATATGATGCACGAAGAAATCGGCCTTAGACGAGCAACTTCTATTGATCGTGAAGAAAAATAGCTCACTAATCAGAGAGAGAGAGAGGCCTGAGTCCAATCTCAGATGTCGATCGGTGTCTGCCACAACGGATCCTGCCAGTGCTGTATACAACCTCTAATGGTGTGTAGCCTCTCAAACGATTAAGTTAACTTTTTTTAATTTATTTTTAGCTAGGTCCAATTACGATCTATAGAAACAAGCAAGCAATTATGTGTTGGGACTTATCTAATTACGTCACAATCAACAAAAATCCTAAGTCTAGGGGCTAAATCCACGAGAATCAAATAGAAAGTAAGGTGGTGAAATCAAAGCACGAAAAATAGCGGTGAGGTCCCCCAAGTGCACCGACTTGGCGAAACAGATCCCGAATACAAGTGTCCAACAAGTCCAAATGTCTAAATTATTAAAATACAAAAAATGATCTCTAAATAAAATAAATGTATTCTATCCTTCCCTGCTCTTCCTCCTGTGCGGGTCCTCCAAAAAGACTCCAAGTCGTCCTCCAAGGAGTCCCTCGCACAAAAAGCGAACAGATGATGGTTAGAAAACATTTATAATATAGAGAGACAAGAAAAGATGAAATATGACTACTAAGCCTTGCTCCACGGCAATAGAGCCATTCTGATGACACGAAATCTCGATGCGGTTAAGATGGAAAAATATGCAATGTCGTTGTTCTCAACCAATCGATTCGGTGAACAAGAAAAATATGTATCAAATAACTTAAGAGAAAATCAATCAATGGAATGCAAGCGGTTTTCGCTATTTAATTTACCTAGTATAGCGACCAGGGTTGAACAGAAGGAGCATAATTAGAAAACTCGGTAGTCAAGTTTCAAATAAATTAAAATGAATTTTATTGGTTTTTTATTTTTCAATTTTTTTTATTTGCAAATAAGCTCAAAAGACAAAATATGCATACACCTTCTTTTTGTATTTTTCAATGTTATAAAAAATGCACAGAAAAATCCAGAGAAATTGTTTTGTATTTTATAGGTTTTAAAATATTTTTGGTAATATTTAGACAATTTTCTGATGTTTTTGTAATTTTATAAAAATCAAATAGTGTCGAAAACAGTAAACATCGCACATCTTGGAGTAATTTACAGCTTAAAAATGTTTTAAGTATCCAAAACTCCTGGCAACGATTTTTATACAAAAGTATACACAATAATCTACAAACAGAGACTAAAATCACATTTTTTGATTTTTTTTGCAATTTTTTAAGATTTTCATTATGTTGCAATGTTTAAGATTTTTATAAATGTTTATTGCATGAAACTTGGATAGAAATTACAGGGGAATAAAATACACCTAAATTATTTTTTAAATTTTTTAGAAAAATTTTCAAATTTTTATGATTTTTCTAAGTTCGGTTATAGAAAAATACATTATTTTTTATTTTTTAATAATATCAAATAATAACAAAATGGAATGAAATTTATATACAATGAAGAACACTACAACAAGAACATAACAAGAATTTTTTAGAGAATTTATTGAGCAACAAAATCATTTATTTCAATAAGATGAAGCATGCAAATCAAATCAGGATACACAGGGACTGAATTGTAAATAATTAATATTCTAGAGTCAGAAAATAATAAGAAATAAATATGGGGGAATTTCACAATTTACCCAGGAATAACGTGCAATGCACGTGCGTTGGACTGGCAGGGGCTCTTTTTGTAATCGGTAGAACCTCTAGGGGGATAGTAGTAAATTTTCCAATTTTTTTCTTTTAAAAATCCTCCCCTAGGGTTCCTCTTGCTCATTTCTTAGCAAAGGGGAAGGGGGCCAGGCACTGCCTTTCTTCCTTCTCTCTCAACACGACGAATGGGCGGCGGTCCCGGGGCAACGCGAAGGTGGGATGGAGGTCGACGGTGGAATGTTGACGGAGACGCTGCCATGTGAGCGGGGCTTCTGGAGCAGGGCGAGGAAAGAGGGAGAGATCCATGCGGCGGAGCTTCAATGGTGGGAAGCGTGCACGCAACACATGCTGGTGGAGAAGAGGCGGCTGTCGGCAGAGCTCGGTGGCTGACGAGAAGATCGACGAGCTTCACACAGGCTGGCACGGCTTGCAGGTGACGATGGAGATCTGGTGGAGGGTGGTGGTTTGGCGGTTCTCCTCCGTGCGGGAGGAAGGTGGTCGTGCTCTCGCGCGTGCATGACGCATGCTGGCTTGTGGTTGGCAATGGGCAGAGGGACGCGATGGATGGTGTGGCGGCCCTGCAACCGGTGGGGATGGAAGATACGCCACGGTGGGGGCACCACGTGAGAGCTGGAGGGCCGCGGTCGGTGGACGGGCGCCGGTGGTGGAGCGCAGGGGTCCTATCCAGGAGGCGAGGGCCTCTAATATGGCGGCGGGCGGCTGCCTGATTATTTTTTTAAATTGTTTTATTTGTTTTTTTGTTAAATCGAACTGTAATAGATTGGAAAATTTATTTTTTTTAAATAGGGAATAGCATAAATCTTTTTTTTTATTTTTTAAATATTTTTTATAATTCTTTTATTTATCCTGCAAAACAACGGTTAGAAAGAGAATTTATTTTTTTATTCCTGCAACACAAATGTCAGAGATAAAAGCATTTGCAATATTATTATATTTTTATATTTATAAACAACTTAGGATGCGTGAATGAGTACGGATCTTGCGATATGGGAGATAGATCCTAGTCTCCGATCACCGTGCGTGACCGAAGATGAGTGGCCGTGTGAGGTAGATTAGGAATGTGTAGAGATCGAGATGTGAGATGAAAAAAAATCAATTTCTGAGGCGAATCAAATCAGGATGGAGAATTAGCTACGATTAAAAATTTAACAACTAAAAGATTGCAATTTAAAATCTAAAATTACTCTAAAATAATGACGAAAAATAAAGTTGGATCTCACCTTGGGATCAGATACGCCGTGATGGCCTCGACGAGGGCCGACTTGCTATCACTGGATGGCTCGGAGGCTGGGCATCCTTCTATAACAAGATTGTTCTCGGAGATCGGGCTCCTCTCCACCAAAGAATGATCAAAGGCAAATAAGGGAGGCGGATCCCAATAAAAAAGAGAAGAAAATAAAAAAAGGAAAGAATGTACAATTAAGAAATGCATTTAGTGGTGAATTAAATTAATTAATTAATTAACTTAATAATTAATTAAAAATGAAATTCGGAAGTAAATAAAATAATTAAAATAATTAATTTATAAAAAATAATTAGCCACCTTAATGGTGGCTATTTAAGGCATGGAATCATATCTTTATATACAATGCATGTTCTCTAATCAAATAAATGAATAAATTAAATAATTAAATAATTAAGTCCAAATTTAGTAATTAAATTAATTTAATTAATTATTGTTAGATATTTAATTTTTTGGGTGATTTTTATTTATGGAAATTAATTGTATACAAGTATTATATACATATAGTATAATATACACATGTACAAATAAGGAAATTATTTTTAAATGATTAATTTAATTTTATTTTTTTAATTTTTTTATTTTTAATAAAGAAGATAATATTTACAACTATATAAATTATGTAAAAAAATAAATATGAATAAATATATACAATAAGTAAGTGGTAAAACTACACAAACCACCCCAGAAAATCGATTTTTCAACCGTAACTCCAAAAATTATGAAACCATAGCCATTTGAAATATAATTTTATTTAGAGTATAATGGAAGTGGGTTTAATTAATCTGAGTTCGTATGGAGCTGGAATTGGTATTTCAATTATCGCTTTATGGCTTTTTTGAGTGTGATTATATATAATCTGTACATTATTTTGCTTTGAAATTATTTTCATTATTTACAACACATTTTTATTTACAACTTTTGTTTAGAAAAAAATTTAATTTGAGTTAATTTATATACAAATAAAATAGTGTAAATTTCGGACAAATATACAGGGAAAGATTTACAATTTATTTTTGGATTTTTGAAGTAAAGACCCTAGCTGTCCCTACTTTATTCCTGGTCGATTAGGTCGTTTCTTGACCTTCTCTCAGGGTTCGGGTCAGTCTGCATTTATTTCAAAAATTCATCCTTTATTTTTTTTCTTTTTCTCTTATTCTTTATTCTTTTATTTGAGTATAAAAAGTGTTAAAATGCATATTTAATAAATGCATGCAAAATGATAATTTCATGCAATTAGTGGGTATTTATAGGTATTTGACTAAGGAAATGAAGCTAAAATAAAAGAATAAAGACGGTGAATCATGGATTCATCAATTGCTTATTGAACCAATGATTGATTCTTGCCCATGAATGTCCTCGTATGCAACATTCATATCAGGGATAGCATCCTCCTCCTCAATGCCAATATCCTCATCAACATCGTTTACGTCGTCATTGTTCTCGTCCCATACAGAAACATCTTGCACTTCTATTCCTCCTCGAGATGTTTGGGCGACATTAGATGCGTTGAATTGAGGATTTTCTATTTGATCGACTTCGACCATCAATTGCATCATCCAGAGAGAACGAGCAATATTTAACATCAACCCAGTAGTCTGATTATCAGAAACAACAACTGGACAGGATGTGTTGATATTCATCGGCCATCTACACGTCACCAGTACACTATATTGGTCTTGGTTATAACCAGTTATGGCACAAACACTCGATAAGAGATCTTCAAAGGTGGTATCTAAGGGAAGGCCTATCATCTGACTTCTACCCCCTTCGTAAATGGCACTACCATGTTCATTGATGATTTAGCCATTCCAAGAGACATGCAATGCAGCAAGATCGGCCATATTCTATGAAAGAGGAAAGTCAATATAATTATTTAAATACACTTAATAAATAAATACATTATTTAAATACCCTCAATTAAATACGAATAAACAAAAATACTTACTTAAGATTTTTAATTTAATTAAATATATTTATTTAAATACACTTATTAGTTAAATACATTTACTTTAATACACTTAATATTTAAATATATTTATTTAAAATCACTTAAACATTAAATATATTTATTTAAATACATTTAATAATTAAATGCATTTAATTAAATATGCTTAATTAAATACGAATAAACAAAAACACTTAAATAAGAGTTTTAATCTTATTAAATACATTTATTTAAAAAACTTAATAATTAAATAAATTTATTTACATACACTTAATATTTAAATGCATTTATTTAAAAATTCTTAACAATTAAATACATTTATTTAAATATACTTAATAATTAAATACATTTATTTAAATACCCTTAATTAAATACGAAAAAATACCTAATTAAGATTTTTAATCTAATTAAATACAATTATTTAAATACATTTAATAATTAAATACATTTACTTAAATACACTTACTATTTAAATACATTTATTTAAAAATGCTTAGTAATTATATTCATTTATTTAAATACACTTAATAATTAAATACATTTATTTAAAAACACTTAATTAAATACGAATAAATAAAAATACTTAATTATATGATACCTAATTACATTACATAAATTCACCTAATTACGATTTTCGTGACCATGATAGACACCTAACAATAACTTCCTTTGACAAGGGCATATATGCCCAATTAAATGAAATGGGTTCGCGTCTACGGGGAATATATAATGCAAAAAGCATATATGTTCCTTAAAATGAGGGAGATTATTTCATGTAAACTGATAGAGATTACTTTATGTAAAATAATAGAGATTATTTTCCATTAAAAGACCATAACATTTACTAAATGAATATCAAACTTAACAACAATATAAATTTCAAATTTTTTAAATATACATGTTGCTGATGATAAGCAGCAGAGGGATAATGTGAGAAAAGAGGAAGACCACTACGTAGTTGGACGGGAGGAAATGAGAGGAAATGGGAGGAATTGAGATGAGTGTATGAAGAGAGGAGATGTGAGGTGTGAAGAATGGTGAGGGGGCGAGGGGCTTTTATAGGCGGGAGGAGGGCTCGAATCGGCGAGCCGTTTGCCGATCGGTGAAGGTTTGTCGATTCCAGCTCATTTCCCTCAAAGGTTGCACCTTCTCACTCGGAGACCGCGCGTTCCTCAAACGCCGCGTGCACGCGCATTGAAGACCGCTCCTTCTTCAAAGGCCGCGTGCACGCACGCTGAATTTCGGCGCATAACGGCGTTGATCGACGAACAGTTTGCCGATCGGCGAACGTGTTCGCCGATCGATGCCCACGACGGGAAAAAAATAAAGTGATGCCATGACAGGGCATTTGTTGGTGGAGCATGCCCTGTCGGGGAAAATACTCGAGGAAGGGAGGGAGAGAGAACGGGAGGAGAGAGAGAAAGAGAGAACGGGAGGAGAGAGAGAAAGAGAGAACGGATGTAGTTAAGAGGAAGGGAGATGATAGGGGGAAAACCCTGGCAGGGTGCTTCCACGTGTCCAGACATGGTTAAATGCTAGGTGAAGCCAGCTTTAACATATGTACATAGATACTCTCAGATTATATACTGTAAATACAAAAGCCAGATCTTATTCTACTCTAATTGTCTTTTTGTTTAATCATGCACGCTAATCCTCCTCCTTTTCTGCACAAGATAGATGATCCCAACCCTACTCCAAGTCCAACCATCTTAACAAATGGTCCTACATCGCAGCACACGGTCCCATAGCGTTATATATGTACATGTATCAATGCTATACATAATGGGGAAGGTTATGTACTGTAGGATCTTGGGGTATCCACATGAAAATGATGATGAGGTCCCGAGAACAGTTGCAGTACGACTACCCACCTATCTTCTAGGCTGTATGCAGATCGGTATTATACATCGTTAATGAGAACACTAATAGACAACCGCCCTACCCACCTACGTCCTTACAACATGCGATGCTCAATTTGTCGCCGTACGCTGCCCTGAACAGGTAAACGACAGGGATGCATATAATGCACCACTAATTTTACCCCACACATGTTTGATTTTATTGACAGTAGCACCGAAGGGCAAGGGTGAAAGGCAGAGCCCCCACCGAAGTGGACCTCCACTGACGTGAGGGAGTGGAGGTTGGGGTGTGGTGGTGAGCCCTTTCGATCCAGATTCCACAGTGGATCGTTTTGGATCGGGGGGGAGGCGTTGGCCTTGGGGTGGTGGTGGAGGCCGGTGGTGCAACATGACCACGTGTGGGTGCCCATGCATCTGGAGGCATCCCATGCAGCTAACCGCAGCCCATGTCGATGGCCTTTACCTCTCCAACCCCTTCTCTCTCCCTGATGTGGACGTGCATTTGATATGCGGCCTCGAGGGGCCAACTTGGGAAGTAGCAGTCACCATTGGTCCTTCTGACATGTCCCTCCTCTGCCCACAATTAATACCTTCCACTCCCACTTACTACATGCCTCTCGAGATTAACCTGACAGAGCTCAACCCTCGCAAGTATATACAGCGATACCAAAATCGATCAACCTTCAGTTGCCTTTGCTCACCGTGTCACTAAGTCTTACGCCCTCTCTGCCACATGAGGGGAGTGGACGGTGCCCACATCAACAGGTCCTGCTGGACTGTGCCTCACCCTAAAATCGAGGAGGTCATTTTCCCGAGGACTTGAAATCTTTTCCAAATGCAAGTAAGCACAAGGAGAGGAACCCCATGTGGGCGTCCACAAGTAGCAACCATCACATGTACAGGTTTAAGTGTCCTTGGAAATTTGACAGGAGCCCTTCCAGTGTACCATTAACAGAGGTCTACCATTTTGAGATGGGAAAAGCAAACTCTCCTTTTTTTCTGACATGCCCTCTAGACCCTTCAACGGCCTTAAACTGCCCCCTTCCCCTTCTTAAAACTCCAGAGCAATCGGAAACTTTCTCATGCCCTTCACGTGCCTCAGCCGCAGCATATATACCATGTAAGCAGGACGTCGAGATTTGGATGCGTGTCTGAACCCTAATGGCCCACGAGGGCTGTGCTGCTCAAAGCTTTTGCTGTTAAATCGTTGGTTAACGAAGGTTAAAAATGTGCAATAATGGGAACCCTATAAAGGTGATATTGTTCGGGATGACAGGACAAGTCTAAAGACAAAGAGACCAAGTCTCCTCACTCCTTTTTTTCAAACCTAAGATAGACAGGGCATCTTTCGGGTACAACGTAAAAGCTCGGGATTAAAAAAATTTCTTGAGAAGCGGATATCTATATATATGTACTGAGAGGCTGGGCAGCTACACCCTTTATCTCTTTAAATATTACAACAAATATATTTTTTGGGCAAAATACGTAGAAGTGAAAGTGGACGAGAAGAGAAAGGAGAAGGACAAAGGAAGGAAGAGGGAAATGAATGCACAGTTTGGAAGGAATAGGGCTGTGGCCTTTGGACGATTAGCCCATTGGGTTACCAAACACAAGAAAGACGAGAGGGGCCCCCTCTCTACTGGATGGGCTCCACAGACCCCTCTTGGGACACGTGGGCCCCGGTATCTTTCTCATTATATGGTATCCCTAACTATACTTTCTCAAAGGCCTCCCATTAGCTCCCCTCCTCCGTCCCAATCCTCATAGCACTTCTCTCCAACCATCCCCACCCTCCTCTCTATAAAGTCTTTCCTATTCTTGGTGTCCCTTGGCCTCCCTCTCAAGCAGCTCGTCTTCGCTTCGCATCAGCAACGATGTCCGGGAGGAGGTCGAGCGGGGCAAGAATCTCTGAGGAGGAGATCAATGAGCTCATCTCCAAGTTGCAGTCTCTCCTTCCCGAGACACGCCGCCGCAACGCGAGTAGGGTACGCACCCCTCTGTCATATACATACATACAGGCACACGCACACGCGTATAAAGCGTCTAAATACTTATATAATGCAAGTTTATCGCACGACAGGCGTCGGCGTCGAAGCTCCTGAAGGAGACGTGCAATTACATCAAGAGCTTGCACAGGGAGGTCGACGACCTGAGCGACAAGTTGTCGGACCTAATGTCTACCATGGATACCAATAGTGCGCAGGCCGAGATCATCAGGAGCCTCCTTCGCTAGATGGAGTAGATCAGTCAGCTGTTATTAACTTTCAGTATTACAACTTCGCCTCCCTCTGCTTCCTCTATAGGCTTTAATGTCATGCTGACTCCATGTAGGAGAGAAGCAGTTAAATGTGGTTCAACTTCTCTGTTTTCTGTTTCTTTTCTTTCTTCTTTTGAATTCCTATCTATACTCGATGTTGGTCTCTCTCTCTAGTGGGGTGCTTTGCTAGAAGGCCACCACCCTCACTATGCAGAGTTGTTTCTGTTGTCATGTAGTTAGGGTTTTAAAAAAGTTACCTGTTGGTAGTTAAGAAATGGTAATAATAATTGCAAGCATTTTCTGTTTTCCATGTTTGCATTGGTACTGACTGGACTGCGACGTGAATCCATCTCTCACGATACCGAGGAACTGGTAACTCACCTAAATGGTCCCTTGGTCGAACAATGAACGTACTTTATTATGTGAATCATTATGTTCCAAAATTATTTATATATCAATAAAAGTAGTAAAATCTTCTATCTTAACACAAACCGCAGAAATCTCTAAAGTGTTGTTCCTGTGAAATTAGGTCATACATCTTTAATTGATTGCGATCTGTTTTTTTGGAGGGGCAAAGTAGGTCGAGTAATTTCCCTGGGTCCGGGCAACTTATTTCTTATAATGGGAATTGATTCAAAAGTTCTAGAATAAGCATATATCGGTAAATCATTGGTTGCTCGCCTACATGGCACTGACAACGGTAAACGATTCGCCGCATATCTTTGTGGTAGCGCTGCCACTGGTGCAACAAATCGTTCGCCGTGCAAGTGATGGGAGTGGCAAATGGTTCGTCGGCCTCGCTCCGCTCCTGTCCAAATACCCATTTTGTTATTGATTTGTATATTATTCAATAACAATTTATTATTATAGATTTGTTTTATTTATTTAATTAATATTTTTATGAATTGTTTAAATAATTAGTAATTGTTTTTGTAATTTTAATTGTTTGTTATATTAATGTACTTGTTCATTGAATATATATAATTTATTTTTTGCATTTTTACCCCACGAACCCTATAACCTTTGTAAATTACCTCTTCGGCATTTAAAACAAGGTAATTTCCCCCTTAACCCCATAAAGATACTACGTCTTACCCCTACAGACGCCGTCGTTAATTTGAGTCTGCTTGGGTTAACTAGCTTGGGTTTAAATTGAGTTAATCAAATCCTAAAAAATACAACGATATGTTTTTTCCACTCTCTCTCCTCCTTCTCCCCCTTCCTTCTTCTTCCACTCTCCGTCCTTCCGTCTTCATGTTGAGAAGAGAATCAAATGAGATGTTTATTCCATAGAGTTAGGGTCTCTTATATAGAGAAAAATCTTAGAGAGTACAAGTGTTATAGAATCCAAAGGGTCACAGGAGGTTACGGAACTCGATGGGTCACCGAGGGTTACGGAACTCGAAGGATCACAGGGGGTTACGTAACTTAAAGGTCACAAACATAAATAAAAATATAATAACTCTAACACCCCCCCTCAAGCTGGAGCTGAGAAAGCTGCAGTTTATAACAAAAAGAAAAAAAGTATACATCACATCTTTACACAATGCATCATAAGAACATATGCCCGTTGCTGGTAGAACACCTCGCTCGAGGACAGGTCTGCAGCTTTCAGGTCACCGGAACATATCTCAGCCATGCCTGTAGTGTCACTGTGATATCAGGTCATCGTAACGTATCTCTGTCGTGCATGCAGGTCACCAGAATATATCTCTGTTGTGCTTGGAAAAGAATCGTTGTAGAAGTAGTCTAGTGCGGAGTAGTAGTCGGGTCGTAAAAGAAGTATACGCCCTGACGAAAAAGTCGATGCTCGGTGAAGACGACTGATTTGAGTAGTAGTCTGGAGTGTCGATCTGTAAGTCGTGGTAGGGTAAAGAATCATCTCTGACTCCCCCTTTCTCATGTACTTGATAGAATAAAGAGTATGGAACATCAAATTGGGAGAAACAAGTCGTGATGAAGCAGGGACTCTTGGAGGGGGGCTCCAGGCGGTGTCGACGACGCAGGAGGTGCGGCTAGAGCTGCTGGAGCCTCAGTCGGTGCTTTAGGTGCTGTTGGGGACTTAGACTATCTTGTGCAAGACCATCGAATCCACAATCGACGCAGGACGTTCAACCCTCTCTCCTTGTCGGTAGAGAGAGGGTTGGTGGTGGCGACGAATTTAGGGTATTATGCTCCGGTCTATGATTGTCGCTCTGATACCATGTTGAGAAGAGAAACAAATGAGATGTTTATTCCATAGAGCTAGGGTCTCTTATATAGAAAGAAAATCCTAGAGAGTACAAGGGTTACAGAACCTGAAGGATCATGGGGGTTACGTAACTCAAAGGGTTACAAACATAAATATAAATACAATAACTCTAACACTTCACTCTCACAAGACGAAGCCTCCCCGGTGGGGAGAGGAGAGTGAGTGTGTGGGAGGATTGGAGGGCCGCGAGAGAAACTGAAGGATGAGGGTGAGGGTAGGAGGGTGAGGGCGGGAGAGTGTGGGAGGGCAAGGGCAGGGGTCATGGAGGTAGAGGTCAGGTAAAGGTTGGGGAGGAGGAGTACGAGGGTGCAGGTGGAGGAGGGCGAGGGCAAAGGTCTGGAGCGTTGTGGGCGGAATTGGCGGGCGAGGGCGGGAGGGCAAGGGCATAGGGCGAGGATGTGGGAGGACCTAGACCTGGAGGAGAGCGAGGGCGGAGGTTGTGGAGGTGGATGGCTAGGGCAGAGGTCGTGGAGGAGGAGAGCAAGGGGGAGGTCAGGGAGGAGGAGAACGAGGGCGGTGGAGGTCAAGGAGGAGGGGGTGTTGGGTGGGGAAAGGAGGATGAGGAGGAGGGTAAGGGGGAGGGTCACTTAATGTGAGTTTAATAAATTAAATGAGTATAATGTAAAAGAACATAATGGAATCCGGTTAGTTTTAATTGGTAAATGGATGGGAGTTAACCACCGGGTCTGTGGGATAAGGGTTAGCAAGTTTACGAGGTTGGGGGGAATTACCTTGTATCAAAGGTTGAGGAGGTAATTTACAAAGTTTATAGGGTTCGTTGGGGGTAAAAATCCCTTTATTTTTTATTTTATTTTTATTTTTATATATTTATTTAGTATTTTGTTTTAACGTAGTCTTCACTTATTGTTTAGTTTGTTTTATTATTATGTATTCTTCACTTTTTATTTATTGATTCATAAAGATTAACAAACTCATCATAGAGAGAATATGTTTTTAAAGAGAGAACATAACTTTATAAATATCATCTAACTGATAAATGTTGCATTCGAATATATTCCCACTAATACCACAACAAAATGCACATATCCACCCAGAATTTAACAACACTACACTACATCAATGCAACCTAACTCGGGGCCTCGACCGCACTTGCTCCCGCGTAGTATGCTCAGACGTATGTACTTTAGTGTCGTTATATAATGCAAATCCACTAGCTCTGCATACAGATCTTCTTCCTCGTAGTAGTAATTCGTGGACGGTGAAGTCCCGCTCTGTGAGGACTTGACCATAACAAGGGGCATAGATTGCGGTGAGTATTTCGTGGACAGAGAGTATGATTGAACCAACTGACTCATAGATCAGACATCTTATGAGGGATATTCCTTAGGATCTTCAGTGAGGACGACCTATGATGACAGTGGTGCAGCGTCTGTAGCATGTATGCTATACTTAGAGGTGGCTACGATGATTGTGGTGGAACGTATGTAGCACAATGTGAGTAGATGGTACACGCATTGCTTAGAAATGGTTATCAAGCAGGCGCATCGACTTGTGAGCCGTAAAGCGAGTTTTTATCATAAAATGTACATACCCAATTATGTATGGAAATTTTTAAATAAAAATTACACTAAGATCACTAGTACTCACAAGCAACAATCAATTATAATATTGGCGAATGAGTTAAAAAACTCATTTCATCTAGTAGGTGATAAACATATTACAATGAACGAAACCATTTCTTTGCATGGTATATAATATGTGATATTGGTCCCTTAGATGAAGACCTTTTTCCTGTTCTCACGCTCATGTCTCCCCCCTACCTATTGTCCCTCTCCCTGCCTCCTCCCTTCCCGTTTCTCCCCTACCATATGGTCTCCTTCCCACTTCACCCCGTCCCTTTTCATGCTTGGTTGTAGCTCCCCTTCCTAATTCAGCCCTTGATGAATTCTCACTTCTCATTGTGGGCCTACCACCCCCACTTCGACTTGTTACATTTGATGTCCAAGGTGGCTCTGTGACTATTGTCGGTAGAGTTACACTGGATGTCCTGGTAAGATCTGTGTGTGCTGACTGCGTTCCCCAGATGCCCATTCCAATGCCTAGAGGCTGGGACATGAGCTGTCCAAGGTCGTAATCAGGGGTATGTGGACACCTCTAGGAGACTCGTGAAAGATGGCTGACTCTGAGTGAGCTCCATCTGCTAGTATTGCTAAGGATGTGTTGGTTGGGCTTCTTGGGTTGGGAGCACATCAAATGGCACTTGGGACCAACATAATGGATCGGTGGTTGTTGTTTGTTGGACATGAGGAGTCGGAACAAAATCTAATGTGTACGGTGGTTGATATGATGGACCGGCCTCATACACCCATGAAGTGTATTGATCATCATCCTATTGTGAGGGAATTATTGTGGGCTCTGTGTAGGATGTGTACATCGACGAGATTTCATGTATTCCCAGATGCACCGGTGACATATTCTGGATGGTGTAATTGGTGTAACCAATTAGTTGTTGCAATTCTCTGTTACTCTAATGCTTTGTCATCAGTTCCTTCAAACAGAACAACGACTATACCAACGTAAAATACGACTTATTAAATAATTACCAAATGATGAATCCTCATTTCATCACATTTATTCTTGCATTTTGGCCTTAAAATCCTAGTTAAATTCATGTATATAGCATTAGTTTGTACAGATTAACATTCATTTATTGATAATATTTTTTTACAAAATCTTGTATTTAATTCCAAAATAAATAAATAAAGGAAAGAAAGGAAAAAGAATGAAGTGTTAAATACACTGAGTGACCCTAAACCCGAGACCTTGTCATCATGATGATTTGGTCGACAAGGAATAAAGTAGGGGGAGATAGGGTGGCTAACTGTACAAAAGACACATTGAAAACCCTAAATTTTATTTACCAATAAATAGGCTTTTGGGAACAAATTTATTTTCTTAATTTTATACCTCAAACCAATAAACCCTCAACATGAAAATTGTACATAAAAATACAAAGAAAATACAAAATTGATTTCACTCAAAAATAACACAGTGCACTTGGGACACTCAATAAAAAACCACAAAGACAACTTTCCATACATGTATCTCCTCCACACATAATCAAAATTGACCAAACTCAACTTTATTGTTTATAATATTTAATTATCTTATTAATGAAGGTGGTTTCATTTAATTTGGAGATGAGATGCAAAAGTTAGCTTTTAGGTCCCTATTGTATTGTATACTTATATATAATAATCGATATGTTTATTCTGTATATTTTTAGGTTTCTTATATTTTAATATATTTATAAAGTTCATTTCAAAAACATATAATAATAAATATAGAATAAAACAATTAAAAAATCACTAAAAAATATAATATATTTAGGTAAATTATACATATATAATACATAGACTTATTTATTTAAGTAAATAAATAAAAGTATCAAAATAAAGTAAATATGTAAATATTTAACTAAATAAGTTATAAATAATATAAGTAAATATCTGAATAAAATATACAATACAAAAAATAGAATAATGGAAATATAATATATAGACATATGTATATACATGTAAATACTAATCCCTCATAAATTAACTTATATAAATAAATAGAAATCAGAAATAAAATATTACATAAAATATTAAACATTTTTATGTTTTAACATAATATTAATAAAATCATTTATTATTTTAAATCACATTATTAAAGGCTTTTTATCGTTCTTTTTCTTGATTGGTCCACGTTAACCAATCAGGGACCCCCAACTATTGACCTACGGGCCAACAGTCCTTTCCTCATATTTGACTCATGTTAGAGTTACGAGGGGGGCAAACCATCCCCAATTTTTCACTCTTCCTCCATGTCACGTTATGAATCCATGATTCAACATCTTTATTCTTTTATCTTAGCTAAAATCCTTGGTAGAACACATGCATATATTTATTAATTGTCATTATTTATCATTCTTCATTGATTGGTTAATATTGTATATTTGTCATTCTTTTACATCAAAATAAAAGAATAAAGAAGAAAAGAAATAAAAAGAAAAGAGAAGGATGTATTTATGAAATAAATACAGGATGAACCGAACCCCGAGACCAAGTCAAGCATTGGAATGATCGAGAAGGAATAAATTAGAGGGAGATAGCATCCATAACTTATTAAAATCAAGAAACCCAATTCTCATTTGTACAAATTCATAATTTTCACCTTGTACATATTTTCACTTATTTATTTATCAGTGAAACAATCTCAAATAAAAATATTTCCTTCTTGAAAGTTGTTTGCAATAATGTATATTAATTTATAAAAATATCAGAAAAATTATCTAATCAATAAATAAATGATAATCAATAAATAAATGATTATAATGAACCTAAAAAGATAGAAAGTCCAACTTCACAGTTTATAACTATTTATAAAAACTCCAAATTGACCAAGCTTACTTTTAAACTTCGCTTTTTAATTAATACTATTTATTAAAAATACCCAAAAAATTGTGGAATATGTCGTGTGAGTTTTGGTGCTTGAATCCTTCTATATATATGTATAATATGTATATAAAATTTCTTTATTTTTTATTTAATTATTCCTAACTCAAATTAACTTAATTCCTTTTCTAAGTTATTCATAAAAATCACTATAAATATACAACAATATAACTAAAAAATAATGATGAATGAATACCAATAAATATCAAAATCTAAAAGCTGTAAAGCCTAACTTCTGAATCTCATAACTCGACCATATGAATCTGATTTGGATGTAGTCACTTTTAAAGTTCATTTTGTAATTTTATCTATCAAATAAAAGTGGTTTCACTAAAATAAGAGTTAATATGTAAAAAGTTGGTTTTGGGACCATATTAGTATACGTGTAGACTTGTATATATTGTATATATTTTTATTTATTTATTTTCTTGTATATTTGAGCACATACTGTATTTTTAATATTTTATATATATTTATTTTAATGATATAAATATAAATAAAAAGAACAAAATAAAAAATAATCAAAATAAAATAATATATTTATTATATAGGTATAATGTACCTATCTTGTATATATTCTTATTTATTTATACCATTCAATTAATCAATAAAAATAAAATAAAATATATTTAAATTCTTAATTTGCTTTGTATTTCAATAATTTATTAAACTATGTAATTAATTTTAAACATAATTTATAAAATTGGGTTTTGTGTGTGTGTATATATGTGTGTGTATTTTTATACCTATTAATACCGATTTTTATTTATTTCACCTTATTTATTTAATGTATTAAATTTATTATAAATGGCCTTAAAAGTATTTATTAAATTATTGGCATTATTTATTTTAATTATTTTGTACTTTTGAATCATTTACTTATTTATTTTATTTATTCTCTATATTTATTTTACTATTCTGTCCTTATTCCAAGCTTTCTCTGATTAGCCATTGAGTTTCGTTGACCAATGGTTAACTTCTCTACAACTTGGACCCAAATAAAATTGCTCAACTTCCCATCTTTGCGGATTTTTCTCGTTCCCTTCCAAACTCCGTTTGACCCAATTTCTTCACCAAAATAAAGTCCATGTAACCATCATTTTTGCCCATCCATTATTTCCAAATCCCACCTCGTTTTACATGCCCACTTTCATTTGAATGTTGAGTTTTTCTCATTGAATAACAGGTTAGAGATCCTCATTTCTTTCCATCTTTGTCATCATATTCTTCATCCAGTGATCTCTAGATCATCACGAGAGTGATAGCGGCTGGTGCGCTATGTAGTGAGGATTTAGATTGTGATCGCCTCTAATCCGACAATTTTTTTCTGTGCTCCACCTTCAACGAGCCGAGCCTCCATGGGTAGCCACCGCATCGAGGTAAGGACCCGAAGGTATTTGGCCCTCAAGCGCAGGCAATTCATCCACGCCATCAGGTAGTTTATATTTTTTTCGCTTGATTTTGTTTGATTGATTAGATCTTAGCCGTCTCTTATTCCACCATCTGATCATTCTGATTAGAGGTCCTTCTCCTCATTTCTGTTTAACAAAACCTCCGATCTATGCATCCATCACATCACCTTCGCATCTCACCATTTCATCTTCTATCCCTCACAATATATCATATCCGGCCATGCATGGTGGTTGGAGGTCGGGCGCAATCCTTCGCATTCGCTGAGGTTGTTTTCATTCATATGATCTATTTGTTGTAGAGTAAAACCTTCCAGCTTCGAGCTATTTGAATCCTTTACATATCATAGGTCCATTGAGGAACAAGAATAGTAGAATCTGAAGCAATGTAGAGAGATTATCATTCGCAGATTTAGACACATATGCAGCAGATGCAGATGCAACCGCTTGGAGAGAACATCATATAAAGAACCGTTGATGACCGCGCTTTGCAACTCGGGTTAAGTATGCAAATAATCAAGGGTCGTTGTGACCCAAAACATCAAGCGTAGTCAACGAGAAAAATATATAATATCACTTTAAAGAAAATCAACCAATGAAAAGTAATGTAAGTGGTCTTCGCTATTTAATTTATCTGGTATAGTGACCAGGGTTGAACACAAGGAGCACGATTGAAAAACTCAGTATTCAAATTTCAAAGTAAAATAACATTAATTTTTAGTGGTTTTTAATTTTTCATTTTTTTTATTTTCAAATAAGGAACAATATGTACAAGGGAAGAAATACACACACCACACACATGTTTGTATTTTTCAAAATAGCTAAAATTCTCAGAAAATTGGAAAGAAAATATTTTTGAGTTTTCTATTTTTTAAAATATTTTTGGTAATTTTTATAGACTTTTCCTATGTTTTTGTGATTTTATAAAAATCAAACAGTGGCAAAAAAAGAAAAACAGTGCACATCCTGGAGTAATTTGCAACTTAAAAATATTTTAAGTGCCCAAACTCCTGATAATTATTTTTATGCTGAAGTATACAAAATATCTACACATATGAACTAAAATCACTATTTTTTTTATTTTTCTAGAATTTTTCTAAGATTTTTTGTTATTTTGTTAGGGGTTTTATAAATAATTGAGGTGAAATTTGGATACAAAATAAAGGACAATAAAATAAACCTAATCTAATCTTTTTGGAATTGATGAATCCACGATTCATCACCTTTATTCTTTTATTTTAGCTTTATTTCCTTAGTCAAACACTTGTAAATACTACTAATTCCATAAAATTAATATTTTGCATGCATTTGTTAAATATGCATTTTTAACACCTTTTGTACAAAAATAAAAGAATAATAAATAAAATAAAAAGAAAAGAAAAGATGTGCTTATGCAATAAATACAGATAGACCTGAACCCTGAGAGAAGGTCAAGACTTGTCCTGATCGATCAGGAATAAAGTAGGGGGAGATAGGGTTTTCTGTCAAAAATCCAAAAATAATTTGTACATAAATTCCTTGTATATTTGTATAAAATGTGTACTATTTTATTTGTGCATAATTTGACCTCAAATTAATCATTTTTGTAAAAAAAAGTTGTAAATAAAAATGTGTTGTAATTAATAAAAATAATTGCCAAATAAAATAATATACATATTACAATTGCCCACCCTTAGAAAAATCCACAATATGATCATTGAAATATCAATTCCGACTCCATACGAACTGAAATTGAACCAAACTCACTTACATTATACTCTAAATTAAATTATCTTTCAAATGGACGTGGTTTCATAATTTTTGGAGTTACAGTTAAAAAGTCGGTTTTCTGGGGTGTTTTATGCAGTTTGACTACTTACATATTTGTATAATTACACACATTTATTTTTAATGTACATAATTATAAATATTATTTTTATTAAAATTAACAAAAAAATTTAAAAAATAAAAAAAATAAAAAATAAAGATATAAAAATTATTTCCTTATTTGTACATGTGTATATTATATTATATGTACATAATATGTGTATACAACTAACTTCCTTTTATAAAAATCACCAAAAAATAAAATATCTCACATTAATTAACTAAATTTAATTACGAAAATTATATTTAGATTCACTTATTTAATTCTTTATTTGATTTGAAAACTTACCTTTTATGTAAAGATTTGATTTTATGCCTTGAATAGCCACCATTAAGGTGGCTAATTATTTTTGTAAATTAAATAATTATTTTATTTTAATTAAATATGAATTACATTATTTATTTATTTATTTAATTATTTTATTTATTTTATTTATTTTAATAACCACTAATTACTTTCATTATTTGTATATACCTTCCTTTTTTATTTTTCTTCTCTTTTTAATGGGCTCCTTCTCCTTCTTTCTTTTCTTTGATCCATCTTTGGTGGAGAGGAGCCTGATCTCCGAGTGCCATGTTGTTAAAGATGGGTGCCCAGCCTTTGAGCCGTCCAGTGACAGCGTGTCGGCCCTCGTCGAGGCCATCACGACATTTCCGAACCCTGAGGTGAGATCCATTTTATTTCCTGTCTTTTTGCCTAGATAAATCATAGAGTAAATTTTTGTTTCATGGTTAATCTTTAGATATTAAAAATCATCAAAAAAAATTCCATCACACTTTGATTCCGATCCGACACCGATTTCTCACCTCATCTCGCAATCCTCACATTTTCATTTCTACCTCACACGACCTATCACCTCCGGTCACGCACGGTGACCCGAGCCACAGATTCATTCCATCATATCACAAGATCCACCCATTCACACATCCTATTATTGTGCATAAATAAAAAATAAAAAATATAAATAAATAAATAAATAAATATAATTATTTTTCATGTTTATCTCACATTTGTTTTTGCACGAAAAATTTAAAAAATATTTGTTTTTGTCTCTAACCTCTGTTTTGCATGATCAAATGAAAAATAAACATAAAAAATTTAAAAATCTATTTTTATTTCTATTTCCATTTCCAATTTTTTTAAAATAAATTTTCTTTATTATCATTTCTATACATAAAATTAAAAACAAAAAAATAATAAAATAATAAAATAATAAAAAAATACCAGGTCGCCACAGTGGCATTCCGGCCCCACCCATCGGAGCACAACTGCTAGCCGTGCCTCTGCCTCCTGGTACCACCGCTCTCACTTCATCAGCCGCCGTCGCTGCTGTACTAGGCGGCCTGCTCCTCCACTGTCCGCTCCAGGCAGCCCACTGCCCAACGCCTCCTGCGACCACCCCCGCTCCTGGACTTGAGGCCCAAAGCGATGCTTCCCGTTGTCCCTCCGCTCTCCCCCGCGCTGGGCCGCAACGACGCCGTTATGATGACGCGAAAATCGATGCAGTTGAGATGTGTAAATAATAAATATTCCAGAGATGTTGTTCTCAACCACTCAAATCGGTCAACGAGAAAAAATGTATTTCACCACTTAATAAAAGATAAACCAATCAAAGCAAATGTAAGCGGTTTCGCTATTCTATTTACCTGGTATATCGACAATGGTCAAACACAAGGAGCACGATTTAAAAACTCAGTAGTCAAATTTCTTTAATGCAATTTTAGAGGTTTTTTGAATTTTATTTTTTTAAATTTTCAAATAAAGCACACGGAATAAAAATACACAACACCACACTCTTTTTGTATTTTTCAGATTAATAAAAAATACTCAGAAAATTAAAAAGAAAATGTTTTTGTGTTTTATATAAGTTAAAATATTTTTGGTAATTATTTCAAAATTTTCTGATGTTTTTGTGATTTTCTAAAAATCAAATAGTGAAAAATGTATAAAATAGTGGACAACCAAGAATATTTTGCATCTTAAAAATACTTTACGAGCCCAATAATCTTGGAAATTATTTTTATGTTAGACTACAATAAACTATCTACAAACCAGATTAGAATCAAAATTTTTGGATTTTTCTTCATATTTTTTTGAGTTTTATAAATGAAAAATGTGCAAAATTGGGTAATAATTAAATGACAACAAAACACATCTACAATAATTTTTTTCGAATTTTTAGGCGAGTTTTTAAAATTTTATGAATTTTTAAAGTTCTGACATGTAAGAAATATTTTTTTTATTTTTTAAAATATCAAAATTCAACAAAAAGCTATGAAAATTTTATAACAAACACTATAGCAGGAACATATACAATTTCTTTGAGAATTTTTAGATTAAGAAAAACATTTATTTCAGTCAAAAGAGCATGTAATTAAAGTCCTTGAAGCACATGGACTGAAATGTAATTTTCTCAAACTTTTTGCAGAAAATAGAACAATAATAAAAAGCAGGTTGATATTTTACAATTTTTAGGGGTTTTATAAACAATTGAGGTGAAATTTGGATAGAAAACAAAATACAATAAAATACACCTAATCTAATCTTTTTGGAATTTTTTAGAGAGATATTCAATTTTTTTTATGATTTTTCTAATTTCAGGCAAAGAAAGTGATATAGTTTTTGATTTTTTTAAATATAAAATTAAAACAAAATGCAATGAAATTTATATAAATGAAGACAAACACAACGAGAATATATACAAATTTTTGTAGAATTAGTTGGCCATGAAAAACATTTATTCTAATGATAAAATCTTTCAAATATAAGTTTGGAGTATAGGGGCCAGGATGCAAATGTTTATTGTTTCTGCATTAAACTATAACAAAAGTAAACATGCATGCAAAATATGCAAATTACCCAGTATGCGTGTGCTACGCATGTGACTTGAGCTCTGGAGAGGGTCTTCTTGTAACTATTAAAAACTAAGGGAGTTCATGTAATTTTCCAAAATTAAACTTGATCTAGAGCCGGCAGGGATGTTTCCGTAATTTTGAAAACTTCCCAGAGGTAGACTGCAATATTTCCAATTTTTAATACCCTTTGGGTGTGTTTGGTACGCGGGTTAGGGCGGGTTAAACTGGTAGAGGGTAATCCGTTTTTGTGTTTTGGTGTTTGGATAGAGGGTTAAACTGGGGGTGAGTTAGAAGTGGGTTTGTTGTGATATGATTGTATTGATGTTTGGAAAAGTGAGTAGAAGTAGAGCAGTTTATAATTTTTATATGATATGATAGTATAATACATTATTTTTTGATGGAATTGATGAAGTGGAATTGATTTATTTAATTTTTTAAAAAGAAACATGTGGGACCCACATTAGAGAGAGGGAGGGGATTAGGGGGGTAAACTCCCCCATGGGGAGTTTACCGTACCTACCGAACGAGGTCTTAGGGTTTCTTCGTTCTCAAGTAAACAAGGGGGAAAGGGGGTCCGCCGCCTGCCTCCCTTCTTCTCCTCGCGCGGGCGCACACGGTGGTTGAGGTAGATGGCGAAGGCACGTGATGATGCGCTGATATGATGGGCGACGACGCTGGCTACAGCCGGGGGAGGGGGGGGGCAGTGCGTGGTGACAAGCGGTGGTGGTCCAGCCGCAGATGACAACGTGCCCAGGAGGTGGCTCGTCATGGAGGGTGGCACGACCAGTTGGAGGGCTGGCAGAGGGCTAGCGGGGGGCCTCCAAGTGGTGGCCCGCACAGAGGAATACGCAAGGGGGTGATTGGGGAAAGTCTAGGATCACGGGCGTGACAGGAGATGATGGTGGCAGATGGCTGCACGTGCGCGGGTGGGGGCTGAGATGGCTGCAGGCTCGCACGGGGCTGGCAGGGCCGTTGGCCTGCAGACTGGTATGAAGATGTGTGACTGCGGTTGCGGCTTCCAGGCGGTGGTCGTGGTCGCTCGGGTGGAGAAGATGAGCTCTGTAGCGGTCGTGGACGTGGTCAAGGCCACGTGCGACGGTGGGGGGCGGCGTCCCTACCGCCAAATTTTTTATTTTAATTTTTTATATGTTTTTTATTTTTTAGTTTACCCACATGAGATATATACATAAAAATATATTTTTTATTGTTTGCTTTTTATTTTTTCCTTCAAAACAAATGTTAGGAAAAAAATTGAATTTTTTTATTTTTAGTTTTTATTTTTTTGTATACACAAATGAGGCTACGAGCACGACGGCTCGATCCAATAAAATTCGAACACGGAAAATGTGAGTGGATGCAGATCTGCGAAATAGAAGATGGATCTGAGTCTCCAGTCACCCTGTGGGGCCGGAGTTGAGTGATTACGTGAGGTAGAACGTGAAACAGAGAGGTTGAGGAAATGAATGTGAAATCAGTGTCGGATCAGAAATCAATTATGAGATCGAAAATGATGCCAACTATGCTTAAAAATTTTACAACTAAATGACTGTGAATTAAAATATAAGATTAATCTAGAAAAATAGCGGAAAATAAAACGGATCTCACCTTGGGATCGGATACACCGTGATGGCCTTGACGAGGACCGACTCACTATCAGCAGACGACTCGGAGGATGGGCGCCCTTCTGCGATAAGAAGCTCTTGGAAATCAGGCTCCTCCCCATCGAATATTGATCAAAGAATAATGAAAGAAAGGAGACCCATTAAAAAGAAGATGAAATCCAAAAAAAGAAGATATTTACAAAAGACGAAGGTGTTTAGTTAAAGATAATTTAATTTAGAATACAATGGAAGTGAGCTTCATTCAATTTAAGTTTGTATGGAGCCGAAATTGATCTTTCAATTATCACTTTACGACTTTTTCTGAGTGTGGATGCTTTTACTCTATACATGGTTTTACTTTGCAATTATTTTTATTTTTTACAAAACATTTTTATTTATAATTTCTGTTTAGAAAATATTTAATTTGAGGTCAATTTATATACAAATAAAATCATGTAAGTTTTATACAAATATATAAAGAATAAATCCAAAAATAAAAAGGAAGAATACTTACAATTTTTTTGGATTAAAGACCATATCTCCCCTACTTTATTCCCGGTCGATCAGGTCAAGTCTTGACCTTCTCTCGAGGTTTGGGTCAGTCTGCTTTTATCTCATAAATTCATCCTTTATTATAGTATTGTTTTTTATTTTCTTTTTTATTCATTTATTTGAATATAAACAGTGTAAAAAATGCATATTTAACAAATGCATGCTAACTGATAATTTCATGAAATTAGTAGGTATTTACAGGTATTTAACTAAGGAAATAAAGCTAAAATAAAGGAATAAAGTTGATGAATCATGGATTCATCATTCCCCTATACTTTACTTTTGCTAGTCCCTTAGCAAACACTTATTTGGAAAATAAGTGAAAATAAAAATAAAGAAAAGAAAAAGGAAAGAACTTAAACCAATGTTGATTTTCAAACTTATCTTCATAAAATTGGAGTATAGAGCTCGATCAGACTTTTGGATTAATAGTTTGGCGGGACCTTATAGGGAAACGGGTTTGAGACTCAACAAGCCTCAAGTTGCACTACTGTGTGGTCAGATATCATCAATTAGTCAGGTCAAAACAAGTCTACATACACAAACTCTAGTGACTATGAATCTGTACTTGTATTGTATGTGTATTTTGGGTCCCCACTTTTGAAATGACAAAGAAATAACCTCCCTCAACAAGGTAACTCTAGTCCCCCGATCTAGCAACTCTTTCCTCGAGGAGCGGGGATATTCCCTTCTAAGTTCAAGTACAACCAGCTCAAGAAGAGGAGATGGAGAAAAGAATGGATGGTAACCAGTGTAGTTACGTATCCTTGGATGCATGACCAGTGTAGCCAAGTCATCCGCTGCAAGCTTACAAAAATTTGACTTTGAAGATCTTATTCTTTTTTTTCACTTGTTTATACACCTCGGTAGGCATTTTACTTTTCAATCAGCCATGTCCACTTTTGGAGATTCTGCTTTTTTTTTCTTTTTTTTTGAAAATATATACAAGGTGCAGCATGTACATAAGGAGTTTTTCCTCTTGAGCTAGTAGGCTATCCCTCTTTTGAAGCATTATTGCAATCCCACACCATCCTGTCTTTAGACCTCAATGCTACTAGATCAGGTTGATATGCACTTCCCTCCGTAGAGGAAGACGAGAGGTTCCACCTAGATGTACTACCCTCGTATGCTACTCCAAGCCAAGGTCAACTGCCTCCTCACCACCTCATCCGTGTTGAGCCACGTGTAAAGTGCGTGAGCAAGTCAAGCCATTGTCTGCGAGAGCCATGCGTGTGTTGTTAAGTGCTCTATTTAGACAAATCAAGATGATATGTGAACATAGCCTAGTGGACTTGAATAATTAAGTCTCAATACCTGAAAAATCCTAAGCTCAGATACTATAAGATTCCTCTAACATTAAGTGGATTAAGGTCTTAACAAAGATTCATTCTTTAGTTTTATTCCAGACTAGTTTAAATGTCAACATTGCTCTAAAAAATGCTCACGAAAATGTGAGAAAATATGTACAATGCAAAGAGAAAAGAAGAGAGAGAATTTTTTGGAAATAATTTTCTAATTTTGAACTTTTATGGATTTTTGAAAAGAAGAAAAAAATGATGCAATGTAAGAAGATTTTTTTTTGCAAATTTTTGTAGACTTTTGGTTTTTATACCTTTTTTAGGGTTTTTTTTGGAATTTTTTTATAAGGGTTAGGGTTAGTAAATACACATATTTACACGTGAGTGAGTCAATTATTTACAAGTAGGTGAAAGGATTTACAACTTGAGTGTTAGTAATTTATAAAAGTACATATATACAATTGGTAAAGAATTTTATGGAAGATGCATATATTCCTCAAAATTATTTGAAAATAATTTTACTAGTACTTTTGAAAACTATAGTCCAAAATAATTTTTCCAAACAATTTTACAAACATTTACAAATATTTGAAAACTATTTTGCAAGCATTTTTCAAACAGTATATATAGATTTATCAAAATAATTTTTCAACCATTTTCAAGACATTTGCAAATAGTTTTACAAAATAATTTTATTTCACACAAAGAAAACTTTTACAAGCCAAAATACTTTTACAATGGTTGAAAATATTTTTCAAAACATCTTTCAAATAGTTTTCAAAATATTTTTTTCAAATAGATTTTCAAAGTACATTCAAAATATTTTTCGAAGTATTTTAACATGACTTATTAATATGTATGTACAAAAAGAAACTTGAAGAAATATCTGCATCTCTTTTTTATTAGTTGATTTTACTGAATTCTACATGTATTTATACAGTATCTTAGCCATATTAAAAATATGAAAGTACGAGTTATGGCTAAAGTATATATACAATATATACGACACCCCCTATACATAGCTCGAACTATATCTTCATATTGATCAGAGAGCGACAAAGTAAGACATAACTCGTGCTGAGTATTGAGAAGTGATAAGAAGGGCATGTTACAACGACGAATAAAAAAATAAAATCAATAGGAGTCGGTGAACCCACTATGCTTAGGATCAAGTAATCCTAAGTATTGAAGACTATACACAAGGGGACTACCGAGTGATAGAATATATTATTACCTCTCCTATACTTAGGGTAAATTATCCCTAAGTATAAGCAGCAAAACAAAGGTAATAGAATCAAATAGATAATCACAAGTCTGACGCCCCCTATACTTAAGGTAAAGTGCACCCTAAGTGTAGCATAATCATAAGATGGAGACAGGGTGTTAGACTAAAGAATGTGCGATATGGACAACTGGATCTATACAACTACGGAGAAACAATGATAATCAGGTATGAGATGCAAATGATGTGAGTCAAAGACCATATCTCATGCAAAATGAATAGGGGCGATGTCAACGATCAGCGAATCATGATCTAGATATGGCTTCAGGCGCTGACCATTGACTCGAAAGTTGGATTCAGATGACAATTCAGATATATCTATACTACCGTTGTCGTGCACCTTTCTGATCAAGTATGATCCCCTCCATTTACTCTGTAATGTCCCTGGAAATAATCTTAACCTTGCATCAAATAGCCATACTTTCTGGTTTGGCTGAAACTGTTTATAGCTGATATGAGAATCATGCCACCTTTTCACTCTATCCTTATACTGAAGGCTACTTGCGAAGGCTGTATCTCTCAATTCCTCCAGGGGTGTCAATTCTGCTCTCCTCTGATCTCCTACACTCTCAGGATCTAAGAATATCTCAGTGACTACCCAATGTGAGTTATGCTTCAACTCAACTGGTAAGTGGCATGGCCTGCCATAAACGAGTCGAAATGGAGATGTACCCAATGGAGTCTTGAAGTATGTCATATATGCCCACAAGACCGAGTCCAAAAGCTGTGACCAATCCTTTAGGTCTGGGCTGACTACCTTCTGCAATATAGTCTTAATCTCCCCGTTTGAAACCTCAACAAGACCATTCATCTGTGGATGATAAGGAGTGGTAACTCTATGATCTATGCTGAACTCGTTAGCAAGGGCCCTTACCTTGTCATTGCTAAATGAGTCCCTCCATCTTATATCAAAACTCTAGGTACTTGGAACTGTGAAATGATATTTTTCCTTAAGAATTTGCAAGCAGTCTTAGCATCTGCAGTTCGAGCGGGGATAGACTCAACCCAATGATGAAACCCAGTTTCATTATCCTAATTCGCATTTATTAACCCCCTATCTTAGACTAAGTGTCAATAAAAACTAGATTAATCCTTGTATTTATCTGACCCCTTGAATAAACTAAAAGTATAAAAAAATTATCAAAACAAAATGCGTAGTGTTTTTAAGCCTTTAAAAACACTCACAAAAACCTTTCTCGCTTGATTTGACCTCATCTCCGTTTTTAGTCAACATGAAACTTGTAGATCTCATCAAGATCTACAACTTTCATGTTTTGAGTTTCTCCAAAATCGGCCTCCTTCTCCATCTTATTTCACTTTCTTTCATTGAATAATCTGATTGGGTCACGTACGACTTCTGGTTGCGCCACGCGGCCCATCTCTTCACGCGCCACGCGCCCTCCATTGCCCACCGTCCGATCACCACTTTCTCATCCTTATCGATACCGTTCATCTCACTTCAAATCTTGGCCCTTTGATCATGCCCCTGATCTAATCGCCGCCATCCACTTCCGCCTTCACCACGGCTAGCCACGTGTCACACCCCTAGCCACCATCCGTCCGCAGTACCTTCATCCCCATCGTACACTCCCAGGTTTACCTTAGTCCTTTAATCATACACCTGATTTCATCACCACAGTCTATTAGCACCTTCATCACATCTCGACACGTGGCGTTCCCCTTGACCATCCGATCGTACCGCCCGTGGTCTAATCCACGCCGCTCTTCATCGTCTGCTTCTCAGCCGTTGGATCGTGAGATCCAATGTTCGAGACACCTTCGTCAACCTCTGGAGGCCACCTCGCCCACATCGCCAACCTCTCACTCCCAGCACCCCCTTTCCATTACCTCCACCTTCTCCATCATACTCACCATCTGCTGACTACCCCACGATGGAGCCCTGACGTCCATCATCCTCGTGGGAGTCCATGCCATCCTCAACTCCCTTCCCCTCGCTCCATAATCTGCATGCAAGTCACGTCGCCACGACATCAGAGCCACCACTTCCATCGTTAAATACGCCGACTCTGCCCTGCATACACCTGGTCCACCTTTACGAGGGGCACGACCCATCCCTCTTCTACCTCCCTGTGATAGGGGGAGGTTCAATTGCAGGTGCGATAATGACCAATAGCCCCCGGTGAGACTCGTAGTTGCGAGGCTACGTCGCGGAGCTCCACCTCCGCTCGAGCTGCTTTACACGGCTGATGGAGTTCAACAAAGACCCGGGGTTTTCCTGGAACCTCAATCAAAATCCCGATGACCGCCATTAACCAGGTAAGGTCCCTTTCGATTCTCTTTGCATTTTTGCTTGCTTTCTTCGATTTAATTCGCTTCTTCTACGCACCACCACCGTTCACCAACCATCCCTTTAGCTTCGCCGCACTCCCGCCATCTTCACATATCCATTAGACACCCACCTCCTTTTCTCCATGTCTGACCACCTCCGACCATCTCATCCGCCATTCACGACAGGGGACCATTGAGCCTCCACCTCTTCCACTTGCATAGGCTCTCACCCCATCCATCTCGCATTTGCATTTTGCTCGCTTCATCTATATTGGACTAACATTGCAGGTCTGCTTCAATGGTCAAAGGCCTTGCCAAAGTCTTCTTGGCGAACTCCGATTCCATCGCCTGAGCAACGAAGGCCTCCTCCAAACATTGTCGTGCCTCACCCTTGCTTCGAGCTTTGTCGACCAGCTTCCAGGACACTCTAGAGAGCTCCATCGGGCCCAGGAGAGAGAGGCGGAGCGTGGAGACCTCCGCCGGAGGTCCGTTTCCGCCGCCCGACGCAGAGGGGGAGGAGATATAGTCACCGATGGATGGCACCCTTTCGGTGACCATACAACGGTTTACAAGGAGTCACGTCGATGATGTCCTCAGTTTCCAGCCACCATCCGATCTCAATGATCAGGCGGTCCTTGATCTTCCACATATCAGCGTCGGGGCAGATCTGAGCCTTCTCACTAACCCTGTAGGCTCAAGCCTCCCAAGCCTCCATAGCATTCTTTCGAAGTTGAACGAGCCTCCCGAGCCTTCCTCCAAACCTGCAAGGCACCCGAACCTCGCCCTCACGTGTTAGTCACGTGATTGGCTGGGTATTTTGTAGGGCTACCCTCATAACTATTCCAAATTACAATCAGGTCCCGAAATCACGTGATAACCATGTGCACCGGGTTATTTTGTACCCTAATTCATGGGATTTTAATAATTGCCAAATTACCCTTGCGCGTGTGGGTAAATTACAGGGAAGGCTTCGCATTTATTTTATTTGCATTTTAGTCCCTCCCAAGGACCTGTTTGTTGTTTATTTTTATGTTTTCTTGCATTTATGCCCATGACTTCATTTGTGAATATCTTGAGCATCGTATCTCCATTTCAGTTGATTTTGGTATCATTTTGAAGCTCGTTTCATTCTCTTCTTGATGGCATGCTTAGATTTCTGTTTTGACACTATGAATTTTGATGTATTATTTTAATTGCCAAGTGTCACTTATACAATACGTTTGATGCCTTGCCTTAATTGATTTAATGGAACTTGATTCATAATTCTATTCTGAATTCGACTACATCTTATTGCTCAAATAGTCTAACTTGTTAGGGTGTATTGACATTGTATTTCTTTACATCCTGTTGCTTGTTAAAAATTAAATTAAAAAAATGCATTGTTCATGTTTATTTATGCATACTGTCGTATCTTCATGCATTCATTGACCTATTCATTGTTTATTCAACACTTAGTTCAAATAATTAGATTCTAAATGATACTAAAGAGGCTCGTGTCCCTGAGTTTGACCTTGGGCTTGCCCAAGTAAAATAAAAATCGACCATTTGATTTAATTGATATATTAATTGAATGGTCTTTGACGCATTCTATTGGCCCACTACAACGCATTAAAACGACTTCTTAAGAGGCTGAATTCTAGGATCATCAAATGGCGCCGTTGCTGAGGACCCGGCTCATCTTTTGTCTTGTTTGGATTTTTATTTATTTAATTAAGTGTTTTCTATACATAGGTCAATTTGTTCATGTTGTTTTGCATAATTAAAATTTTTTTCAATTGATATCTAATATTTGCTTTGGTGGCTGGGCCATTGATGTTCAAGGAGGCAGGGAGCAGGTGTTTTCCTGCTACGAGGAGCTGCAGAAGAAATTATGGAGAGAAACCGAAGAAAAAATTGTCTTGCATTTTAATCTGTTTCATGTAATAATTGTCTTTACAAAAGTCTTCGATCGAAGACTCGTGCTTGTAAATGAATGACTTATATGTGGTTGTGTGGGGATCGCCCCACTTTAGTGTCGACCTAGGACCAGGCACGCGGCTCTTCAAGCTATTTTCACATTCGTTATTTTACGTGTTTGATCGTAGGTAGGACACACACTTTAATTAAAGATGCACATAAACATCGCTTCACTTAGCCAAATTAAAAAATATTTTTCCCCACTAATAGAAGCGTGATAGGTGTGGTTTTTCATCAGCTTGCATAAATATGTTTTTGGTTCTCAATTCAGTCCGAGTTTTCACGCTTTTTGCTAAGGCACTGCATGTTTTCTTGCTTAGCCTAGATCATGAATTTTATTGGCTGCATAGTTTTTCTCGAACTCCCTTCCTAGCTTGATCACCTAGGTTAATGGAAAATGGGAATGAGCGGTAGACGATGAATGCTTGATTTATGTTCACATTTAATCAGGTGATAACCTTAAGCAAAATAATCGAGACTGATAAATGCAAGTTGACATAAAATAGAGTAAAATCTCGTTTTGGGAGAGCAATACCCGTGCTTATGCAAGATGATTTTCCTTGACATTCTTCTTGATTCCCACATAAACTAGAATGTTTTTAATCACCAATAAAACTGACAAGATAACTAACCAACATTTGCTGATTTCACGTGTGAGTTAGTGAAATCAAAGGGTGTTGCATGCTTGATTGAGCCGTGAATGCTCTGAAACCCTCCCCTTAAGTGCTCAATTAATCTCCGAAGATTCATCCTCTCATTTGTATATCCGTCCGACTTCTTCGTTCACCACAGGTCTCCCTAACATCAATTCTCTAGCTGTATACTCAGGCTACTCTCAGCCTAAGTATAGGGGGACCTGAATCTCCGTGATTTTCTTACTCATATTTCCTAGCCCTCATACTTCGGTTATTTCTAACCTAAGTATAGGGGGAGACCACCTCAGTTCCCGTATATTTTTCTATACTTAAATTGACCTATGACCTTGTATCATCTAGTGCTATGAGGACATATCAAAGTTTAAGAATATGGGGTATATCGTATTTACCATATTTATACTTTAGCTATATTTTGAAAATTTTTGAAAAATTGAAAAATTTTTGGCTCAAGTATAATCTTTTGAACTAAGTGGGCAAAATGTTTTCAATGATTTTCTATACTATGTTACACTATTTTCAAGAAAAATATTTTTAAATGATTTGAAAAATGAGTTTTTCACTTATTTTGAAAAATTATTTGAAAAATGTTAGGAAAATCTTTATTTGTGTGATAAGGTTTGGAAAAGTATTTTCTCGACTTTTTGCAAAGTGAGTCTAACCTGTGTTCTAACCTTTATTCAAAAACCCATATAAATGAAACAAAAAAATCCTTTAAGAGTCAAAATTGACTACTAAACCCAAATAAGTAGCCGCGTTCAGTGAGGGTTCACCCTTAATAGAGTAGGTGGTTTAGAGGACATCACGTAAGGCTCCATCCTCAAGCAACGGGCTTCGACCTGTACTTACACCTATACTGGACAAATGCAGATGCATCTACTCATTTGAGTTTAGGCAGTCATTACGTCTTTTAAAGTCTTCATAAAAATTTCAAAAAAAAAACAAAACTTGGATGAAGGAGTTGGAATAAATCCCCTACACTTTTCACTTCCACACGGGATTGGTGATGTTCAAAAATTCGATTTATGAGGTCTTGTGATTTTAGGTTAACCAGCCTTAGCCATCAGGGTCATAAACTTAATCATCCACATTTCCCTAGGTTTGTAGATTTGTGTGCTATATTGCATGCTTAGTCTCCTACCTTAAGAATATGATAAAAACTTCACATGCACGATTGCGGTCTCGATGAGATGAGTTGACAATTCACTTGAGGGACTGGGATGGGGGATTCAAGTATGGATTTGATCTAATGATGCTCGAGGATGGGATAAGATCATTGTAGGCTTCATGAGACCTGAGTGTCAGCATTTTAGCTAGTATGAGAACTTGGTTCTCATGCTAATCTCTTGATATTTACCTAAGTGCCAGGGTATGAAATAAATAAAAAATTGTTGATCAGTGTGCGCCAACTCTTGGTAAAAGCACTGGAGCTAGCCAAAATTATGCAAATCAAAGAAATATCAATGTTGAAAATAAAGCTCTCATTCCACCAAGTCAATCATCAAAGAGCTTCCACTAAAGGCGAGCGCTCCCAACCATTTTCAAAGTGTCCACTTGGACCACCGCTATTAGGACCAGGAGTCGGGCTTGCACCAAAAAAGGGCTCTACATCGTAAATGCTACAAGTCTTAGTGTAGAAGGTACGATAGGTACTCAAAAAAGACACACCCCAGTGTATTCCCAGGAAAATCAGTGCAGACGGCTCCAACTTCTCTTGATGGACACATTAATCAATACCAAAAAAAATGCATTGTGTAATAAGGCACTTGAGAGGATCCTTGTTCCAATGAGAGGGAGAGAAGAAATGATCACAATCCTAAACCCTCCATAAACTGGCCTGCCACCAACACTTCTATGTCTGATAACTAATGGGACGGTGGATTGGACATAATATTTAGGTTATTCCATGATGTTGAGGATTGGATCCTTAGGAGAATTTCTTAGATCGGGACCTCGGGTGAAGTTTTGACTCTACTCTCGTAAATGGAGTCAACACTTAAGTTCATATCCTTAGTTTATATGTATGCAAGAGAGTTTGGAAAACTAGAGGAATTGGATGCCTCTTGATATAGGCTAGGTTGAACTCTGAGATTTTGGATCTCTAAAATTGAGAGGATTTGAACAGATCCTATCCTGCACGGACATGCACACGGGGGTTAATCCAGCTCATTGATCTTTGTGATGTCGGGGACGAACATAGTTTAAGTATAAGGGGGTTGATGAAACCCAGTTTCATTGTCCTAATTCGCAGATATTAACCCCCCATCTAAGACTAAGTGTCAACAAAAACCAGATTAATCCTATTATTTATCTGCCCCCTTGAATAAATTAAAAATACAAAAAAATTAACAAACAAAATTTGTAGTGTTTTTAAGCCTTTAAAAACACTCACAAAAATATTTCTCCCTTTATTTTACCCTGTCTTCATTTTTGGTCAACATGAAACTTGTAGATCTCATTGAGATCTACAAATTTCATGTTTTGAGTTTTTCCAAAATCGGCCTCCTTCACCCTCTTATTTCACTTTCTTTCCTCGAATAATCTGATTGGGCCACGTGGTGCCTTCTGGTTGCGCCACGTGGCCCATCTCTTCACGTGCCGCGAGTCCTCCGTTGCCTACCGTTCGATCACCAGTTTCCCATCCTTATCGATACCATTCATCTCACTTCAAATCTCGGCCCTTTGATCATGCCCCTGATCTAATCACCGCCGTCCACTTCTGCCTTCACCACGACTAGCCACGTGTCACAACCCTAGCCACCCGATCCATCCCTAGTACCTTCATCCCCATCGCACACTCCTGTGCTTCCCTCAGTCCTTTGATCATGCCCCTCATCTAATCGCTGCCGTCCACTTCCGCCTTCACCACGGTGATGAATTCACGATTCGTCGTCTTTATTCTTTTATTTTAGCTTTATTTCCTTAGTCAAAAACCTGTAAATACCCATTAATTTCATGAAATTATCATTTTGCATGCATTCATTAAATATGCATTTTTACTACTTTTGTATATAAATAAAAGAATAAAGAAGAAAAGAAAAAGGAAAGAAAATAAAGGATGTGTTTATGCAATAAATACAGACTGACCCGAACCCTGAGAGAAGGTCAAGAGTTGACCAGATCAACCAGGAATAAAGTAGGGGGAGATAGGGTCTTCAATTCAAAAATCCAAAAATATTTTGTAAATATTTTTTCCTGTATATTTGTATAAAACTTGTATTATTTTATTTGTACATAAATTGACCTCAAATTACTTATTTTTGTAAACAAAAGTTGTAAATAAAAATGTTTTGTAAATAAAAAAATAGTTACAAAATAAAATAATGTACATATTAGAAATAATCACACTTAGAAAAAGCCATAAAACGAAAATTGAAATACCAATTCCGGCTCCATACGAATCAAATTGAATAAACTCACTTCTAGTATACTCTAACTTAAATTATCTTTCAAATGGATGTGGTTTCATGAGTTTTGGAGTTACGGTTGAAAAGTCAGTTTTTCGGGGTGTTTGTGCAATTTTCCCACTTATTTATTGTACATATTTATTCATATTTATTTTTATACATAATGTACATAATAGTAAATATTATTATCATTAAAAATAAGATAAAAAATTACAAATAAAAAAATTTAAAAAAATATAAAAATTATTTCCTTATTTGTACATGTGTATGTTGTATTATATGTACATATTATTTGTATACAACTAATTTACTTAAATAAAAATCACCAAAAAATAAAATATCTAACATTAATTAATTAATTTAATTTCATTATGAATTTTGTATTTATATTTAATTATTTAATTCATTATTTGATTTATAAAAACCTACCTTGTATATAAGGTACTATTCCATACCTTTAATAAAGGTCATTAAGGTGGCTAATTAATTTCTATAAATTAATTATTTTATTTAAATCTGAAATTCGTAATCAATTAATTTATTAATTATTTTATTTAATTATTTTATTAATTCCATCAATAAACACCTTTCTTAAGTGTATATACCTTCCTTTTTTATTTTTCTTTTCTTTTTAATGGGTTCCTCCTCCTTCGTTATTTGTTGATCAATCATTGATGGAGGGGAGCCCAATCTCTGAGAGCTATCTTGTTGAAGAAGGGTGCCCAGCCTCCGAGCCGTCTGGTGACAACTCATCGGCCCTCGTCGAGGCCATCACAACATATCCGATTCTGAGGTGAGATCCACATTTTATTTCCCGTCTTTTTTGTCTTAGATAAATCGTAGGTATAATCTTTGCTTCAATTTTATTAGAATTTAGATCCTAAAAAAATCCATCGCACTTTGATCCGCATCTGACATCGATTTTTCATGGCATCTCATAATCTCTCCATTTTCATGTTCTACCTCACACAATCACGCACCTCCGGCCACACACGGTGGCCGGAGACTCAGATCCATTCCTCACATTTCCACCGGATATCCATTCACATTCTCTTTTATTTATAAATAAAATAGATAAAATAATAATAAAAAATACATAGAATTATTTTTCCTTTTCCCTAATATTTTTTGTAGGAAAATAAAAAAAACATAAAAAATAAAAGAAAAACTCTTTTTGCTACTGTTTACATTTCCTGTTTTAAAAAAGTTTAAAAAACATTTTTATTATCAGTTCTGTATACAAAAAAACAAAAAATATATAAAAAAACAAAAAATGAAGCCAGCGGGCGTCCTTGATCGCGCCCAACGCCATACTCCACGTTCTAGGCGGTAGCGACGCCCACGCCTCCACCGCCTCCAGCGATGAATCGCCTCCCGTCCCTCCACGTGGCGGCGGCCAACAACCAACCCATCGGCCCTCGCATGTCAAACCTCCGCCCGCGCGGAGCCCTGACGCCTCGGCCCCCTTCCACCGAGCACTCCTCCTGCTCCAGGCACTGCCCCCTAGTGCGACGCCGCAACAGGTCCAACCAGTGCCACCGACCACCGCATCCATGCGGTGCTCCGCTGCGAAGCATGGCACCTCCACCCACCCCAGCGGCGCCGTCCCCATCGAGCTCACCGCCAGGCCGCGTCACCGACTGCCGAAGCCTCCAACGCTGCAGATCTACAGTGGGCAGCGACCACCTCCCCCTCTTTCTAAAGGCACAAAAGTGAAGAAACCCTAGGGGAGGGGTCTTTTTTTAAAGGAACATTTTCAAAAACACCCATGGAAGTTTCTTAATTTACGAATATGCCTCAAGCTCTAGAAGATCATGTGCCACACACGTGCTTCTTTGGTAAATTGCATCTTCGACCCACGTTTTTATTTTTGTTATATATTCATGTAGAAAATTTAAATAATTGCTCTTTAGTCCTTGTGCTTCCAAACAATAATTTGCTTGATCTCTTTGAATGAAAAAAATGTTTTTCATGGTCTAAAAATTATCAAAAAAATTGTGCATGTTCCTCCTGTAGTGTTTTTAATTGTATAAATTTTTCATTGGATTTTATTTCTATTTATTTTTTAAAAATAAAAAAAGTAACTTTTTGCCTACCTGAAATTAGAAAATTCACAAAAATTCGAAAATTCACCTAAAAATTCCAAAAAATTTACTATAAGTGTATTTTGGTGTCTTTTAATTTCTATCCAATTTTCGTGCATAGATCAAAACTCCAAAAAGGTGTGAAAAAATAACAATCTTAAAAAAATGTAGAAAATTATAGAAAAATCCAAAAATTATAATTCCAGTCTCTATTTGTAGATATTTAATTGTAGTTTAGCCTAAAATTAATTATCAGGAGTATAGGGCACTTAAAGTAATTTTAAGTTGCAAAATACTCTTAGTTGTGCACTGTTTTCCTTTTTCATTATTGTTTGATTTTTAGAAAATCACAAAAACATCTGTAAATTTTGAAAAAATTACCAAAAATATTTTAAAACATGTATAACACAAAAACATTTTTCTCTAATTTTTTGGCCATTTTTGAATTTTCAGAAAAATACAAAAATAATGTGTGTGTATTTTTATCACTTGTGCTTTATTCGAAAATAAAAAAAATTAAAAATTCAAAAACCACTCAAAAAATTATCTTTGAAATTTGACTACTTAGTTTTAAATCGTGTTCCTTATGTTCGACCTTGGACGCTAAACCGGGTAAATAGAATAGTGAAACCGCTTACATTTGATTGTTTGATTTATTTTATATTAAGTTGTTAAAAACAAATTTTTTCTCGTTAATCGTGCTAGGTGATTCGGGTCACACCGATCCTTGTTTATTTCATACTTAACGTGAGTTGTCAAGCGTGTCATCAGATTGGCGTCGCTACTGTGTCATCAGAATTTACGTCATCAGAATGGCACCGTTGCCAGGGAGCACAACTTAGTAGTCATTTTTCAACTTTTCTTGTCTCTTTATATTATAACTATTTTCTGACCATCGCCTACTCTGATTTTGGTGTGAGGAACCGCTTGGAGTATCCTTGGATTCTTTTTGCTGGGGGCGATTGGTTCTGACCATCGCCCCTGATCTAATCACCGCCGTCCACTTCCGCCTTCACCACGGCTAGCCACGTGTCGCACCCCTAGCCACCCGATCTGTCCCTAGTACCTTCATCCCCACCGCAGACTCCTGTGCTTCCCTCAGCCCTTCGATCTTACCCCTGATCTCATCACCACCGTCCGTTAGCACCTTCATCACATCTTGCCATGTGGCGCTCTCCTCGACCATCCGATCGTACCTCCCGTGATCTAATCCACGCCGCTCTTCATCGCCTGCTTCTCAGCCGTTGGATCGCGAGATCCAATGATCGAGACACCTTTGTCAACCTCCGGAGACCACCTCGCCCACGTGCCAACCTCGCACTACCAGCGCCCCCTTTCCATTACCCCCGCCTTCTCCATCATACTAACCATCCGCTGACTGCCCCACGATGGAGCCTTGACATCCACCATCCTCGTGGGAGTCCATGCCCTCCATAACTCCCTTCCCCTCGCTCATTAATCTTCACGCAAGACACGTCGCCACGACATCGGAGCCGCTAATTCCATCGTTAAATACGCTGGCTCTGCCCCGCATATACCTGGTCCACCTTTACGAGGGGCAAGGCCCAACCCTCTTCTACCTCCCCGTGACAGGGGGAGGTTCAATTGCAGGTGCGATGGTGACCAATCACCCCCGGTGAGACCCGCAGTTGCGAGGATACGTCGCGGAGCTCCGCCTCCGCTCGAGCTTCTCCACCCGGCTGATGGAGTTCAGCGAAGACCTGGGGTTCACCTCGAACCCAATCACAAGCCCGACGATCGCCATTAACCAGGTAAGGTCCCTTTCGATTCTCTTTGCATTTTTGCTTGTTTTCTTCGATTTAATTTGCTTCTTCTACGCACCATCACCGTTCACTGACCATCCCTTTAGCTTCTCAGCACTCCTGCCATCTTCGCGTATCCATTAGACATCCACCTCCTTTTCTCCGCGTCTGACCACCTCCGACCATCTCCTCTGCCATTCACGGCGGAGGAGCATTGAGCCTCCACCTCTTCCATCCGCATAGGCTCTCACCCCATCTATCGCGCCTTTGCATTTTGCTCCCTTCAGCTATATTGGACTAACATTGCAGGTCTGCTTCAATGGTTGGAGCCCTCGCCGGAATCTTCTTGGCGAACTCTGATTCCATGGCTGAGCAACGAAGGCCTCCTCCAAAAATTGCCGCGCCTTGACCTTGCTTAGAGATTCATCGACCAACTTCCAGGACACTCTAGGGAACTCCATCGGGCACGGGGATGAGGGGAGGAGCGCGGAGACCTTCGTCGGAGGTCCATTTCTGCTATCCAACGCAGAGGAGGAGGAGATACCGTCACGGTTGGATGGCACCCTTCCGGTGCACATCCAACGGTTTAAAAGGTGCCTCGTCGATGCTGTCTACAGTTTCCAGCTACCGTCCGATCTCAATGATCGGGCGGTCCTTGGCCTTCCACGTGTCAGCGTTGGGGCAGATCCGAGCCTTCTTACCGACCCTGTAGGCTCGAGCCTCCTGAGCCTCTCGAGCCTCCTGAGCCTCTCGAGCCTTCATCCGTAGCTGAACGAACCTCCCGAGCCTTCCTCCGAACCAGCAAGGCACCCGAAGATCGCCCTCACATGTTAGTCACGTGATTGGACGTGTATTTTGCAGGGGTACCCTCAGAACTATTCCAAAATGCAATCAGGTCCTGAAATCACGTGATAACCATGCGCGCCTGGGGTATTTTGCACCCAACCCCTGGGATTTTAATTATTGCAAAAATACCCCCATACGTGTGGGTATATTGTAGGGAAGGCCCCACATTTATTTTATTTGCATTTTAGTCCCTCTCAGGGACCTGTTTACTATTTATCTTTTCTGTTTCTTGCATTTATGCCCCTGACTTCATTTGTGAATATCTTGAACATCGTATCTTCATATTAGTTGATTTTTGTCTTGTTTTGAATCTCGTTTCATTGTCTTCTTGGTGGCATGCTTAGATTTCTGTTTTGACACTATGAATTTTGATGTATTATTTTAATTGTCAAGTGTCGCTTATAAAACATGTTTAATGCCTTGCCTTAATTGATTTAATGGAACTTGATTGATAATTCTATTCTGAATTCAACTACATCTTATTGCTCAAATAATCTAACTTGTTAGGGCGCATTCATATTGCATTCCTTTACATCTTGTTGCATGTTAAAAATTAAATTAAAAAATGTATTGTTCATGTTTATTTATGCATACTGTCGGGTCTTCATGCATTCATTGACCTATGCATTGTTAATTCAACACATAGTTCAAATAATTAGTGTCGAAATGATACTAAAGAGGCTCGTGTTCCTGAGTTCGACCTTGGGCTTGCCCAAGTAAAATAAAAATTGACCAATTATTTTAATTGATATATCAATTAAATGGTCTTTGAGTATTTGTTCGACCCACTACAACGCATTAAAACAACTTCTTAAGAGGCTGAATTCCGGGATTGTCACCCAACGACTCACACAATCTACATTAAGCAAAATGTACTCAAATCCCTGACTCTTAGGGAATGGGCCCATGAAATCGATGCCCCAATCATATCTCTATCCACAAGTGCCCATTTTCTGATAGTCACTACATCTCTTCATGAATTTATTTATCCTTGAAGAGAGTAGGTCACCAAAGGTCGGATTGAAGCACTTTTTATGCTGTTCGTCTCCCCCAATAATGTCCTCCTGCCTCACGCTTGTGGCAATAGGTGAGGACACTATGGTGCTCTTCCTGAGGAATACACCTGATAGACGCTATCCCCCCTTCACTGTAAAGGGTGGGATCCTCCTAATGGTATGACTTGGCCTTCGCAAGGAAATTCTCAATCTGTTGCCTGGGCCAACCTTGTAGAACTTTCTTGGGAATAAGATAGTACACAATGTTAGTGTACCATGGAAGCAAGGTGATAGCAAGAATCGCCTCGTCTGTGAAAGTTTCTTTGATAGATGTGGTCTGCTCTAAATCCTCAAGATGTTCCAATCGGGAGACTTGATCTACCACCACATTCTTGTCTCCAGGTTTATCCTTAATCTCAATGTCAAATTCCTGGAGTAGAACGATCAATCTGGTCAATCTAGCTTTGGCATCCTTCTTTGCCATGAGGTATCAAATGGCGGTGTGATCAATACAGATAGTCACTCTAGATCCGATAATGTAAGATCTAAACTTATCAAGAGCAAACACTACTGCTAGCATCTCCTTTTCAGTCATTGTGTAGTTGAGCGACATCCAAAGTCCGGCTGGCGTAGTGAATGGAAAAAGGCGCTCCATCCCTCTACTGTCCAAGCATAGCCCCTATGGCAAAATCAAAAGTGTGCGTCACGATCTCGAATGGAAGAGACCAATCGGGTGACTAAACGATAGGAGCATGCACAACTAGTCCTTTGAGAGTCTCAAATGACGCTAAACACTTATCGTCTACAATGAACTCGGTGTCTTTCGTCAGCAGATTAGTAAGCAGTCAGGCACTCCGACTGAAATCTTGTATGAATCGTCGGTAGAAACCGACGTGGCCTAGAAAAGACCGCAACTATCACAAATTGGAAGGCGAATTGAGTTTCTTTATGATATCTACTTTGGCCGGATCGGCCTCCATGCCCATGTAGGATATGATGTGACCAAGGACCATCCCTTGAGTCATCATGAACTGACTCTTCACCCAAGACAATACAAGATTGACCTCTCTGCACCTTTTTTATACATGGTCTAGGCAAGAAAGACACGCATCAAAACTGTCCCCGTAGACCGAGAAGTCATCCATGAAGACCTCTAAGCATTCACCCACCATGTCCGAGAAGATGGAAAGCATGCAACTTTAGAATGTAGTCGGGGCATTACATAAATCAAATGGCATTCGTCTAAAAGCATATGTCCCATATGGATAGGTGAATGTAGTTTTGTCTTGGTCTTCGGGAGCTATGGCCACGTGATTATACCCCGAGTACCCTTCCAGAAAACAATAGTAACTCTTTCTAGCCAACCTCTCGATGCTGTCCACAATTTCCAGCCACTGTCTGATCTCAATGATCGGGTGATCCTTGGCATTTCACATGTCAGCATCGGGGCAGATCCAAGCCTTCTCACCGAACCCGTAGGCTCGAGCCTCCCGAGCCTCTTGATGAATACCCATTCATCACTCTTTATTCTTATATTTTAGCTACAAAAACCTTTGCAAATGCATGTAGATATGTGTAAATAGGAATAATTACCAAAAGCATGCATTGTGTAAAAACTTATAATTAGCATATTTTTGTGCAAAAATAAAAGAATAAAGATTAAAAAGAAAAAGAGGGAAATATTTAGAATAAATATTGAGCAACCTAACCCAAGGGAGGGCTCAGCATGGGCCTGACCGCATAAAAGCCAAAGTAGAGGGAGATAGGGGCTCTTGTGTAAATATCTATGTAAATAAATAAAATTATATTTTCCTCACCCAAAAATGTGCTTGTAAATATTTGTATATATTTATTAATATAAAAACAAAATAAAAATAAATAAGAATCAAAAAGATTAAAAATATCCTTTCATCATGTACATAAACCACACCTATATATATATTTATTTGGCTTTATAAATATACAATTAATTTTTAAACTTTTTGTAAATAATCTATGTTATACTTTGTAAATAAATAAAATAAATCAAAGCAAAAATCAAAATAAAAATAGAAAAATCAAAAATACCAAAAATACATTGTATATATACCATGTATATATCTAATTATTTTACCTATGTATATAAATAAAATAAAACCCCCATTTTATTCCTTATTTTATACTATAAATAAATAAAATATAAAATAGGAATAAAATTGTACAAAAATAATAATTAAAAATCAAAAATCAAAAGTCTACATATTGTATATATACCTATATATATAGATATATAATGTATATACCTTATTTTTATCTCCAAAAATTAATTAAAAATCACCAAAAAATAGAAAAAAATAAAATAAAAATATTTCATGTTTTGGGTTTTTGCTGATTCGGCCCCTAGCTATGTGTATTCGTCACTTCTTGATTCAGCCACGTGGCCTTCAGCCAGGGCGGTCAACATCCCCCCCTAGGACCACTTCCCACGGACTCGAGCACCGGACCCCTATTCTCGGATTTTTACCCGCTCGACCCGACTCCATCTCGCCTAAACCCCGGGTCCGACTCCTTCACGTCACACCCGAGACCCTCGCCGGAGCTACCGCATCGGGATCCGCGCTCCTGATTTCCCTACCCGCGCACTTCTTTCCGGATCATCCCCACGTATAAAGCCGAGCTCCGCCTCCTTCATTGATCATCTTTGGCTCATTCGCTCCATCCCCCGTGACCTCCAGTGCTCGAGCGTGAGTGACAACTCGCTCCAGGTGCTGTCGCAGCGAGGAGAGGGGCCGGATACCACTGATCCGGCGAGCAGCTCCGCCGTAGCTCCGCCACTGGTGCGAGCTCCGAGCCTCGGGTCCAGACGTCCCTCGAGGCTACGACCGGGAGCTTCCCCAGCTCCAGCCCAGTCTACTCATCCACCCAGTAGTCCCGTAGCTCCCCTATTTAGTCTAATTTCCGATTAGCCCCAAATCACGCCGCCATTGATTTTCGCTGATTCCGACCGCCTCACCTTCCCGTTCGACCATCGGAATCCACCATCACCTCCGCCTTCCTTCCACGCACCTTCTCTGCCCCTCCGTTCAACCCAGCTCGCACAGGAGCTGGGGTTCGAATCCCTTTGCCGTCGCATCGCCGGGGTTCGCCCGCACCGACGCACCATTCACCTTCACGCCGCCTAACCGGGTCGAGGCACTTTGCCCTCGACCCGCGAAGCTTCTGAACCGTTTTGCAGGACCAGCGGAGGCCATCTGAGGCCTCTCGACATTCAGACAGGAGCTTCAGCTCCGCCACCCTCGTCGGAGCTCATCCGAGCTCGGCTGGGGCATCGGAGACCACCAGCAGCTGCGCACCTTCACGACGGAGCTCCTCCGACACTCAGGCGCAGCAGAGGAGGCCTGAGGCAGCTTCACGAGACCGGCGAAGTTCTCCGGCCATCAGTTCTTCTAGACCCTCCAGCAGCCGTTGGATTGCCCTCCTCGCTCCAGTTTCGATCAGCACCGTCCATCTCTGGAGCGCACGTGGACGTCAGATCTGAGGAGACAGATCCAGGCCGTTAGATCCACACGTGTCCTGGCCTGGACCGTTGGATCGACCAGAGCAGAGCAGCGTTGAGAGCCGCCCCCACCTCGACCGTCCGATCGACACGTGGCGGCCATCCGTCAGCTCCGGTTAATAAAGGGTAAATTACCCTTAGGCCCTTATCTTAGTTTTATTTCATTTGAGTCCTGTAAATATTTAAGCACGTTATTTAGTTTTAGGTTTATTTGCACAATGGACCCTGCACTTTAGTGTATTTGCTTATACACCCCTGCCTGTGTGAGCCACGTGCTTCGTCACGTGTGTTTTTGGGTTATTTGCATCATATGCCCTTGTAGTTCTGATTGTTCTGAAATGAAAGAATCTTTTTAGTATTTGCATTTATGCCCCTGTGAATGGTTTTATTCCGCATGTGCGTTTATTTTTGGGATATTTGCAGCTGAGGCCCTCGGATTTTTGGTACGTGTTACCAATTAGTCCCCGGACCTTATTTTTATTACATATAGGTCCCTGAGTGCCCCAGGCACGCGCCTCGCGCGTGTTTTGCTGGGTATTTTGCACCGGGACCCACAGAGCTTAGGGTATTTGCATTTCAGTCCTTGTGCACAGTACCCTCTTGTGATTTTTGAATAAAATATCAAATCACCTCCAAATTCGACGAAAATTTGACACATGGCTCCTGCCATGGTGTAGGATTTTCGTGAATTTTTGAGGACATTTTTGATTTCGTTTGTTATTTTTAAAAATTCAAAAACTATTATTTTAGCTACTGCCTAGTTTTAAAAACCCCAAAAAAATATAAAAACTCCCCTAAAAATTCTATAAAAATTCGATACTGTTTGTTTTGTGTTCCTTGATTTTCTAGCCAATTTTGGCTATGTTTCTCTGATTAAAAACCTTAAAAACTTAAAAACCCCTAAAAACCCATAAAAATTCTAATAAATACATTAAAAATCCAAAACAATAAATCTGGTACCTAAATTTTCCTTATTTCATCTATTTTCTAGGAAAATTACCTCCAGGCCTTTTTCAGGTCCTTAGGTATTTTATCTAGGGACTTTAGGCTTGGCTGGACAGTACCACTTAGTTTTGTTACTGTTTGATTTTTAGAAATTAAAATAAATATCAGAAAAATCCCAAAATTCATCAAAAACATAAAAATTATAAAACACAAAAATATTTTTGTTTGAATTTTTGCTTGATTTTTGTTGCATTAAATAAATTGTTGAAGTGTGTTTGTTTTTGTTTTTCTTATTTTCTTTATATTTTAAAAATCCAAAAAAAATATAAAAATAATTAAAAACCAATAAAAAAATATTTTGTATTTTATTTTATTCATTTTTACTACTTCGTAGGCCTTCGGCCAACCCGTGCTCCTTGAGTTCGACCCTGGGTGCTATACCTGGTTAAATACATAACATGACCGCTTTATTTGTGCTTGATTGATTTTTGATTTAGTTAGTGGTCTGATATTTTTCTTGATATACACGGTCTGATCGCTTGGGTCGCAACGACCCTATTTCTGTACCTTATACCCTAGCCTTCAGGCCTATTATCAGAATGGCGCCGTTGCCGGGGAGCACGGCTTAGTAGTTCTTTTCGTTTTTATTTTCGCGGCTTTTCGCGGCTCTTCGGAGCTCGCGGCTTTTTCGCGGTTTTTGTTTGTAGTTTCTTTTTGTTTTATTTTGTTTTATTTTCATTTTCATTTTATTTTTGTTTTTATTTTATTTTGTGTGTTGATTTTATTTTACATTTTTGCACATACATCCTTATTTTTCATTTTCCTTTATTTTTCTCTTATTATTATCTGATTATTGGTTCTGACCACTTTGTTTTCTCTTGCGAGGGCCCGAGGACCGAGGCGGCTGATTTCGAGAAGCCGGCGCAACCGCGGAATCCGGAGGCGGTTCCCTTCTTCGCGGAGCCGCAAGAGAGAGTGAGAGAGAGCTGAGTGGGTGAGGATTAGGGTAGATTTATTTTTATTCATTATTATTGTAATAATACAGGACTTGGACTTGGACACTTGTGACTTGCCGTAGCGGGTCTGTTTCACCGAGCACCGGTGTGCTCGGGGGACCCTTAGGACTTGCGCGGTTTTTCGCGGCTTTTTCGCGGCTTTCTTTTTTATTTTATTTTTGCCTTTTCCGGTGTTTACGCGGTTTTTGCTCGAGCCCCTAGACTTAGGAATTTCTGGTGACTGTGCCGTAATTAGTAGGATCCACACACCTAATTTCTTATCTGTTCCCATAGATCGATAATTGGACCTACTTAAAAATCATTAATAAAAATAACCGATTCATTTGCCTTCGTAGCCTACGTGTCGTGGCCCGTCCTGTAAAGCGCTTACTCCTACCCCCGATTTGTCGAACAGAGGAGGGATGTGCCAAGACCGGACTCTGTGGCTTGGAGGTCGGTGACCGGTTAGACGGTTCTTCGCTAGAAGTTGCTCGTTTAGGACTCGGCTTTCCCGCTGCACCATAAAGGTAGTTTTATTTCTGTCTTTACTTTTATGCGCAGATCATATTGCATGTAGAGTGCTGGAGGCAAGGTACGCATTTCTTACTCAGCATGCATCATTGATTTATCGTGCATCGGCTTTTTCGTCTTCTCCCCCCTGTTTTGGACTTAATAACCAGGAGAATCGAAAAATTCGTTAGGCCTTTTGTTTGCTTTGAAAAAGATTAAAAAAGTGAAACCATAAAATTGGGACTGCTAAGAATTATTGATCTTAAAAAACGCTCACCCTAAAAACTTTGTCTTGGGGAGAGCAACCCCCTCATTATATGGTTTGGATGCGTGAGAGAGTGACCCGCACCCTAGGTAGAGCCCCCCGTTGCTAGTCCCGACTGATTACCGACTTTTCCGTGCGGGCCAGTCGGTTGGGTTAGCATCGGATATCCCAACAGGTCACGTAAGCGCTCTGATATTTTGTGTGTTCACCAAAATAAAATTGACAAGATAATTTGACCGAACTTTCACGGTCTTCAGCTAGCGTTGCGTTGGTGAACCAGGGGTTTGTTTTCAGATCATAATTTTTCCAGATCCCATCCGCCCTACTCGCCAGATCAAGATGATGGGTAGACGGTCTCTTAGGCAGCCTCTGGCTGCACCGCTTTCGGGCGCGTCTACCTCCTCATCTAGGTTGGCTCGCGAGAGCTCAGACCCGCTCTCTGAGCCCGAGTACGATTCCACCCTGTTCCCCCTCGACCCCCTTTCTGATCTACCTGAGAGACACGAGCCCGAGGAGAGACTGATTGATTTGACAGCACCTGAGTTGGGCTCGTTTGATTTTGCAGACGTCACTATGGCCGGAGCCGGCAGTTCAGATGATCACTCCCGACAGCCCGAGCACTTTGTACTTGACCAGGGAGCGATCAACTCCACCTTGATCGCATCACTCGAGACAGTCCAGCAGCAGCTCCACAATCAGGGGGCATTTATGATAGAGATGAGGCGAGAGTTGGAGAGGCTCAGAGCAGAGAGAGACCAGCAGAGCGAGCCTGAGGAGATACCAGATGCAGAGGCACGAGCCGCAGCAGCAGCAGCAGCCGCAGCCGCCGCCGCAGCGGCAGCAGCCGCGAGAGGAGGAGGACCACCTAGACTGATGCGGGAGTTGCACAACCCCGGATCTACACTGATGCACCATTGGGTGGTGGTACCCGCTATCGTGGGGGACTTCAAGTTCCCCCCGAACACCCTGCAGATGCTTCCTCGTTTCCACGGACTTGCCACTAAGGAGCCCCACCTCCACCTCCAGGAGTTTCTGATGATCTGCAGTACTGTCCACGACCGGTATGTGGACCGGGACACGATCCGGATGATAGCCTTCCCGTTTTCACTGGCAGATAGAGCAGCCACCTGGCTGAAGCATCTTGGGAGGTTTGTCTATACCTGGGAGCAGCTCCGTACCGAGTACTTGAACAAGTACTATCCACTCGGGCGGACGAATGCAGCGAGGGCCCTGATCAGCAACTTCTCCATGTTCCCCAACGAGCAGTTTCACGAGGCATGGGAGAGGTTCCGAGAGCTCCTGGACAGATGCCCGCACCACGACATCACGAAGCCGAATCTTGTGCAGAGCTTCTTCAGCGGGTTGACACCAGAGCTACAGGGCCTGGTGAATGCTTCTTGCGGCGGGTTCTACTTCGCCAAGGACCACGACCAGGTCTGGGCCATCTTCGAGGAGATGGCTGAGAACTATATGGTGATGTCTCAGACCAGGTTGTATACTCAGAAGACCCAGCCACATCAGCCAGGACCCGTGCAGTACCAGCGGATAGCACGGGTAGATGCAGGTCCATCCAGTTCGTCCGCAGCCGCAGCACCACAGGCAGAGTCATCAGCTGCGGACATGGGCATTATCAGCGAGAAGCTGGACCGCATGGAGCTGATCGAGAAGAAGCAGTGCCAGAGTATCACGCAGATGGAGCAGATGGCACAGGTTCTGAGCGACATGAAGACACAGCTCATGTGTCTCCAGGAGGCACAGACGGCTTCTCAGCCCCGTCTTCAGTCGCGAGGCGACGCCGGCAGCAGCAGCAGCTCGTCCCAGCGCTCCAGCACCCACGTGCAGCCTAGACAGGTCCATCTTGTACAGGCGGAGCCGTACCAGCAGCCGCAGCCCACCTACTAGTCCCCACCATCTCCAGAGATGCAGATGGTGGTCTACCAGCCGGACCAGCCTCTGGCAGTACTCCCGCCAGCCCCCTACGATGCCGAGCCGTTGATGGATGTCAACGGGATTTGGTATGACCGCCCCCAGCCTGAGATCCGACGAGACCATCCCGGATTCAGGTGGGGGAGTGGTGGTACCCAGCCCCAGCAGCAGCCGTCAGGACAGGGAGGGCAGTACTCCCAGCAGAGAGATCACCACCAGCCGCAGCAGCAGCCCCCAGCATATCAGCAGCACCAGCCATCATCCTTCGGTCCTCGTCCCTATCAGCAGCAGGGACAGTCGTGGAGACGTGAGCAGCAGGCTCACCCGGTTCAGCAGCAGCACCCGTCCTCATACCCCTCTTACCAGCACCACCAGCAGCAGTTCCAGCAGCCTCACCCCCAGAGAGGCTACCCGTCGGGCTCCCACGAGAGCCCCGCTTTGGATGACATCGCCCGCCTCCTCACGGACCAGCAGGCCACATTCCGACGGGAGATGGACGAGTTCCGCCAGGAGATGCGGGACTTGGTGAGAGGGAAGGCCGCCATTCCAGCCCAGATTGAGCCGAACCCGAACAACCTCAAGAGGAAATCTGAGCAGGTAGTACATACTGAGTTTGCCACTCCTAGTGACCCATTTGATGATACATCTTCGGATCTGTTTGATGCTGATTTTGTCACACTTAGGAGCGGTAGGACCCCAGCAGGCGGCGGTGCCTCATCTGAGCTACCTCACGAGGACACTTCAGAGGCGCCACATGAGGAGGAGGAGAGCGGTACTGAGGCCGCTCCAGATGATGACGGTGGCACTGAAGCCACCAAGGATGCTGATCCCACCGGCGGTACTGAGGCCGCCGCTTCACCAGATCTAGGAGGTGGTACTGACGCCACCAGTTCAGCTGAGCCAGCCCGCGGTACTGATGCCGCGAGACGTCTACCAGCAGCAGCAGCAGAGCCAGCCCACGGTGGTACTGAGGCCACCAGTGTTTGTCGTGATAGAGATGTTGTCTTTCCTCACATTCCTGTATCTCAGAACTCTGTTGTGAATAAAGGAAAAGGTTTACTTTCATCTGGTCCCACTGTGGTGCATGATGTATGTGTGGATCCGGTCCTTGAACCGTCTAGGCCTTTTCCTAGTCCTTCATCTGAGAAGGACCCTGTGATCCCCTTCCCTAGAGCCCTTCAGATGGGGAAGGGGAAGAAAAAAGAAAATCCAAAAAAGAGAGAGCTTGAGGAGTTCAGCCAGAGCATGATCGATCGATTCCACATCCAGCTGACCCTCCAGGAGGCTTTGCAGCACATCCCCCTTCTCCAGCGATCTTTGAGAGAGAGGACTACAGTCAGGAGAAGGAGGAGGAACCACACTTCAGAGATACATGTGCTGACGAAAGCCACGTGTTTCGTGATCCAGAACCGTCTGCCAGCCAAGAGGCCAGATTCAGGGGCCCCGTATGTCAGATGCCAGATTAGTGAGCAGAGGTTCGACCGTACTCTACTAGATAGCAGATCGTCGATCAACCTTCTTCCGGCAGCCCTTCTCGACTGCTTCGAGTTGGGCACTCTTCGACAGAGCAGGACAATCCTTCAGTTCGCTGATCGATCTGTCAAGAGGCCGAAGGGGTTATTACGAGACGTTATCGTCACGATTCAGGGCCTGAAATTCCCCGTGGACTTCGTAGTGTTGGACATGGAGATCCCTGAGTCAGTGGCCGATACCCCCATCATCCTTGGTCGTCCATTCTTGGCCACATCCAAGGCGGTGACTGATCATGATAGCGGGAAGGTGTACTTTCGCGTCGAGGGCGAGAGTATACAAATAGAGACGGTCGAGGACTACAGAGCTAGATTCAGAGCCCGCTCAGATGCGAGTACAGATTCAGAGCAGCTGACAGACGCAGAGCCAGACATCCACCAGGACTGTGATTTTGTGATCACAGATGATGAGGCAGCTTGGGCAGATCTTGAGACACAGACAATCCTCTCACTTTCAGATACAGCTGATACCGAGATGATAGCAGAGGAGAGTCTGGAGAGCACAGCCCTGGTCCCGGATACCATTGAGGCAGCAGAGCCGGTCCTTGATCGCAGCACGATGTTTAGTGATGGTGGTGCTGAGGCCACCTTGCTTTCCGGTGGTACTGATGCCACCGCGGTTGATACAGATCCCTCGGATTCAAAGTCTGATTGGGCCGATTGTGATGATCAGATGCCAGACCTGATTCCACCTGAGCCTACAGATGAGGAGGAGGCAGATGCAGAGCAGACCAGAGATAGTGCAGTTGAGCAGCCTTCTCCCAATCCAGTTTGCGAGAGTACGCTTTCACTTTCCCAGGCAGATTTGGCAGATTTAGCAGCTTTCACTCAGTTTCTTCCACAGCCAGATTTGCCAGCACCCAGCATTCCAGAGCTGAAGCCGCTCCCTACTTCGCTGAAGTATCGATTCCTTGCGGGCGAGCCAGAGATGTACCCAGTCATCATCTCCACCGAGTTGACTGGAGAGCAGGAATCCCGTTTGATGGGGGTTCTTGAAAAGAACCGCAAGGCGATCGGATGGAGCGTAGCAGATCTCCATGGGATTAGTCCATCAGTGTGCTCCCACCATATCTATCTCGAGGAAGAGGCGAAGCCGTCGCGTGAGTTCCAGCGGCGACTGAACCCCAACCTGAGAGAGGTTGTGATGAAGGAAATATCAAAATGGTGGAGTGCAGATTTTATTTATCCCATTTTCGACTCCAAGTGGGTCAGCCCCTTGCATGTGGTGCCCAAGAAGACGGGCATCACGACTGTGATCAGTGAGTCGCGAGAGGAGATTGCTACACGAGTACCCACCTCTTGGAGGGTTTGTGTTGACTACAGGAGACTCAACCAAGCCACCAAGAAGGACCATTTCCCCCTGCCTTTTATTGACCAGATCATTGAGAGACTAGCAGGGAAGAGCCATTATTGCTTCCTGGATGGGTACTCGGGCTACAACCAAGTGGCCATCGCTCCTGAGGATCAGGAGAAGACCACCTTTACCTGTCCCTTCGGCACATATGCTTTTCGACGCATGCCATTTGGGCTATGCAATGCCCCTGCGACTTTTCAGAGGTGCATGCTGTCGATCTTCTCGGACATGGTAGGGGAGTGTTTGGAGGTCTTCATGGACGATTTCTCGGTCTACGGCGACGGATTCGATTCTTGTCTTGACTGCCTAGACCGGGTGCTCCAGCGATGTATTGAGTTTCATTTGGTGCTATCTTGGGAGAAGAGTCACTTCATGGTGACTCAAGGGACAGTGCTTGGCCATATCATCTCCAACAGGGGCATGGAGGTTGATCCGGCCAAGGTCGATGTCATTAGGAAACTCGCACCGCCGTCCAATCTGAGGCAGCTACGGTCATTCCTGGGGCACGTTGGATTTTATAGGAGATTTATTCAGGATTTCAGCAGGATTGCCCGACCGTTGACTGACCTCTTGACGAAAGACACCGAGTTCCTTGTCGATGACAAGTGTCTTTCGTCATTCGCGACTCTCCAGCAGTGTGTGATTGAGGCTCCTGTCCTCCAGCCGCCTGATTGGTCTCTCCCATTCGAGATCATGACGGACGCCTCCGATTTTGCCGTAGGGGCAGTGCTGGGACAGAGGAGGGATGGAGTTCCATTTGCCATACACTACGCTAACCGCACATTGGATTCCGCCCAGCGGAATTACACGGTTACAGAGAAGGAGATGCTAGCCGTAGTGTTCGCCCTAGATAAGTTCAGATCATATATCATTGGATCTAGAGTGACTTTGTTTACAGATCACACCGCCATCAGGTACCTCATGGCAAGGAAGGATGCCAAGGCCAGACTGACTAGATGGATCCTTCTACTCTAGGAGTTCGACATTGAGATCAAGGATAAGCCTGGAGTCAAGAATGTGGTGGCGGATCATCTCTCCCGACTAGAGCAGCCTGAGGATTCTGAGCAGATCGATCCTATTAGAGATACCTTCCCAGATGAGGCGATCCTTGCTATCGCCTCACTCCCATGGTACGCCGATATTGTGAACTTTCTCGTTGCTGGGAAAGTCCCACAAGATTGGCCCAGGCAGAGGCTTGAGACCTTCCTCGTGAAGGCCAAGTCTTACCATTGGGAGGATCCCATCCTTTACCACGAAGGAGGGGATAGCGTCTGGCGTCGGTGTATTCCTCAGGAGGAACACCATAGCGTCCTCACTTACTGCCACAAGCTTGAGGCAGGAGGACATCATTCTGGGAGGAGAACGGCACAGAAGGTGCTCCAATCCGGCTTGTGGCTGCCTACACTCTTCAAGGACTCATATGAGTTCGTGAAGAGGTGTACTGACTGTCAGAGGATGGGCACTTGTGGACAGCGTGATATGATTCCGATGCAGCCCATTCACTTCTGTGAGGTTTTGATGCATGGGGCATCGATTTCATGGGTCCATTCCCTAAGAGTCAGGGATTTGAGTACATTCTGTTGGCCGTTTATTATGTGAGTCGTTGGGTGGAGGCTATCCCCGCCCGAGCCGCTGATGCGAGGACAGTTTGCAGATTTTTGAGGAAGCACATCATCACACGGTTCGGGGTTCCACGAGTTCTGATTTCTGATGGGGGATCTCACTTCATCAACGACCAGGTGAAGGCACTTGCTAGTGAGTTCGGCATAGACCATCGTGTTGCTACACCTTACCATCCACAGATGAATGGTCTAGCCGAAGTGTCGAACAGGGAGATCAAGACGATTCTGCAGAAAGTCGTCCGCCCTGACCGAAAGGATTGGTCACAGCTCTTGGACTCGGTCTTGTGGGCATATAGGACGTCTTTCAAGACACCTTTGGGCACATCTCCCTTTCGCCTCGTATACGGCAAGCCATGCCATTTACCTGTTGAGCTGAGGCACAAGTCACTTTGGGCAGTCACAGATATTATCATGGATCCAGATGGTATGGGAGACCAGAGAAGGGCAGAGCTAGCTGCCCTGGAGGAGCTTAGAGATGTAGCTTTCTCAAGCAGCCTACATTATAAGGAGAAAGTCAAGGAGTGGCATGATTCTCATATCAGCCACAAGCATTTTGAGATTGGACAGAGAGTATGGCTGTTTGATGCGAGGCTTAGATTATTTCCAGGGAAGCTACAGAGCAAATGGAAGGGACCTTATCTGGTTCGAAAGGTACACGACAACGGTAGCATCAACATATCTGAGTTGTCTTCTGAGAGTACCTTTCGAGTGAACGGCCAGCGGCTCAAGCCATTTCTAGATCATGAGCTGCGGGTCGCTGATCTTGCCCCTATTCATTTTGCGTGAGATGTGGTCTTTGACTCACATCTAATGCATCTCACGCCTGAGTTTCACTGATTTTCTGCTGTATATAGATCCAGATGTCCATATCACCACATTCTTTAGTCCCACATCCCTTCTTCATCTTGTGATTATGCTATACTTAGGGTGCACTTTACCCTAAGTATAGGGGGGATGTGAGACCTTTTTGGTATTTCTTTTGTTTCTGTCTACCCCTGTCTTGCTGCCTATACTTAGGGATATTTCACCCTAAGTATAGGGGGGGTGGACCCTGTACATTCTCCACTCGGTTTTCCCTTAGTATACAGCCTGCTATACTTAGGATTACTTGATCCTAAGTATAGGGGGGAGACCCGAGTCCCTCTTGACTTTTCATTCTTCTTTTTGTATAGCTTTTCTTTTCACTTCCCTATACATAGCACGAGTTATGTCTTCTTCATTGTTCTTGACTCTGAGGACATCGTTCGAGCTAAGTATAGGGGGGTGTGTATATATTTCATATATACTTTAGCCATAACTCGTACTTTGTGTGAGTGTGTTAATAAATAAAATGGCTAAAAACCACAAAAATTAAAAATTTTCATGTACATAATCTTCTTTTATTTGCACATACATAGCTAGTGTACAAATTATTTTTGTAAAAATGATTTCAAAAGTCTTTTGTGTAAAGCCTGTATAAATATTTTTGTATCAAAACTATGTATATAGTACAAAATTTTTCCAAAATGTTTTGAAAATCAAAAGTTTGCAAAAATCTTGTGTAAATGTGTGTAAATACCTTTTTGCAAAACTTGCACTTCATCCATCATCCATTCATGATTTCAAAACATTTTTTTTAAAATTTTGCATGATTGTAAAACTTAGTGTAAATAAGCATCTTTTTGTACATATGTATATAGTTTTTCTGGATGATAGTTGACATTTAAATTAGCCTGGAATCAAATTAAGAAATGGAGCTTGATTAAGATCTTAATCCACCTAATTTCTAAGAGGAACCTTATATGGCTTAGGTTTATGGCTTTTCAGGTCCATGGTGACTTAATTCTTTGAGTTCACTAGGCTATGATCACATGTCATCTCAATGAGCCTAAGTAGAGCACTTAACAACAACACATGACTCATATAGATTATGGCTTTACTTGGACAACTACACTATGCACCGAGCTCTCTACGGATGAGGTGGTGAGGAGGCAGTCTTCCTTGACTTGGGGTAGCATATGAGGGTAGTACTTCTAGGCGGAACCTCTCTTCTTCTTATAGTGAAGGAAGTGCGTCTCAACTTGGTCTGGTTGCCATGAGGTCTAACGACGGGAGTTGTGGGTTGCAATAAAGCTTCAAAAGAGGGATAGTCTACTGGCTCAAGAGGAAAAACTCCTTGTATATATGCTGCACATGTATATGTTGTACAGATGCACTTGAAAAAAAATGTGCAAAAAGAAAAGAACTCCAAAAAAGTGGTGGGTCTGAGAGAAAATGATAATCCCACCGGAGTATGTATATAAGTGCAATAAGCAAAGCTTGGTTTCATGATCCACCTGTTGTAGCTTGCAGCAGGGAGACTTGGCTACACTGGTCAAGCTCCCAAGGGTACTTGGCTACACTGGCCTTGACCCATTCTCTTCTTCCCCCTCTTCTTGAGCCGGTTGTACTTGAACTTAGAAGGGAATACCCCGCTCCTCGAGGAAAGAGTGGCCAGATTGAGGTCATAGAGTTACCTTGTTGGGGAGGGTTGTCAAGTTGCCATTTCTGAGGTGGAGAGCTTAGACTTCACATTCACAGGACAAGAGAAGATTCATGGTCTTCAGGGTTTGTGATTGATGACTTGTTCTGATCTGGAGCATTGAGGAGTCTTGGTTATAGATTAGTGGAACTTAGAGGCTGTTGAGTCTTAAGCTTAAGTCTAAATAAGGTTCCGACACATTAATAATCCAAAGATCTGATCGAGCTCCATACCTCAATTTAATGAAGGCAAGTTTAATAATCAACCTTGATCCATGTACATCCTCTTTTTCTTTTTCTTTCTTTCTTTTTCATTTCTCTCTCAAATAAGTGTTTGCTAAGGGACTAGCAAAGTTAAGTATAGGGGGGTGATGAATACCCATTCATCACTCTTTATTCTTATATTTTAGCTACAAAAACCTTTGCAAATGCATGTAGATATGTGTAAATAGGAATAATTACCAAAAGCATGCATTGTGTAAAAACTTATAATTAGCATATTTTTGTGCAAAAATAAAAGAATAAAGATTAAAAAGAAAAAGAGGGAAATATTTAGAATAAATATTGAGCAACCTAACCCAAGGGAGGGCTCAGCATGGGCCTGACCGCATAAAAGCCAAAGTAGAGGGAGATAGGGGCTCTTGTGTAAATATCTATGTAAATAAATAAAATTATATTTTCCTCACCCAAAAATGTGCTTGTAAATATTTGTATATATTTATTAATATAAAAACAAAATAAAAATAAATAAGAATAAAAAAGATTAAAAATATCCTTTCATCATGTACATAAACCACACCTATATATATATATTTATTTGGCTTTATAAATATACAATTAATTTTTAAACTTTTTGTAAATAATCTATGTTATACTTTGTAAATAAATAAAATAAATCAAAGCAAAAATCAAAATAAAAATAGAAAAATAAAAAATACCAAAAATACATTGTATATATACCATGTATATATCTATTTATTTTACCTATGTATATAAATAAAATAAAAACCCCCTTTTATTCCTTATTTTATACTATAAATAAATAAAATATAAAATAGGAATAAAATTGTACAAAAATAATAATTAAAAATCAAAAATCAAAAGTCTACATATTGTATATATACCTATATATATAGATATATAATGTATATACCTTATTTTTATCTCCAAAAATTAATTAAAAATCACCAAAAAATAGAAAAAAATAAAATAAAAATATTTCATGTTTTGGGTTTTTGCTGATTCGGCCCCTAGATATGTGTATTCATCACTTCTTGATTCAGCCACGTGGCCTTCAGCCATTGGCCCTGGGGGATGTTGACCGCCCGGTCAACTGGCCCCCCCAGGACCACTTCCCATGGACTCGAGCACCGGACCCCTATTCTCGGATTTTTACCCGCTCGACCCAACTCCATCTCGCCTAAACCCCGGGTCCGACTCCTTCACGTCACACCTGAGACCCTCGCCGGAGCTACCGCATCGGGATCCGCGCTCCTGATTTCCCTACCCGCGCACTTCTTTCCGGATCATCCCCACGTATAAAGCCGAGCTCCGCCTCCTTCATTGATCATCTTTGGCTCATTCGCTCCATCCCCCGTGACCTCCAGTGCTCGAGCGTGAGTGACAGCTCGCTCCAGGTGCTGTCGCAGCGAGGAGAGGGGTCGGATACCACTGATCCGGCGAACAGCTCCACCGTAGCTCCGCCACTGGTGCGAGCTCCGAGCCTCGGGTCCAGACGTCCCTCGAGGCTACGACCGGGAGCTTCCCCAGCTCCAGCCCAGTCTACTCATCCACCCAGGTAGTCCCGTAGCTCCCCTATTTAGTCTAATTTCCGATTAGCCCCAATTCGCGCCGCCATTGATTTTCGCTGATTCCGACCGCCTCACCTTCCCGTTCGACCATCGGAATCCACCATCACCTCCGCCTTCCTTCCACGCACCTTCTCCGCCCCTCCGTTCAACCCAGCTCGCACAGGAGCTGGGGTTCGAATCCCTTCGCCGTCGCATCGCCGGGGTTCGCCCGCACCGATGCACCATTCACCTTCACGCCGCCTAACCGGGTCGAGGCACTTTGCCCTCGACCCGCGAAGCTTCTGAACCGTTTTGCAGGACCAGCGGAGGCCATCTGAGGCCTCTCGACATTTAGACAGGAGCTTCAGCTCCGCCACCCTCGTCGGAGCTCATCCGAGCTCGGCTGGGGCATCGGAGACCACCAGCAGCTGCGCACCTTCACGACGGAGCTCCTCCGACACTCAGGCGCAGCAGAGGAGGCCTGAGGCAGCTTCACGAGGCCGGCGAAGTTCTCCGGCCATCAGTTCTTCCAGACCCTCCAGCAGCCGTTGGATTGCCCTCCTCGCTCCAGTTTCGATCAGCACCGTCCATCTCTGGAGCGCACGTGGACGTCAGATCTGAGGAGACAGATCCATGCCGTTAGATCCACACGTGTCCTGGCCTGGACCGTTGGATCGACCAGAGCAGAGCAGCGTTGAGAGCCGCCCCCACCTCGACCGTCCGATCGACACGTGGCGGCCATCCGTCAGCTCCGGTTAATAAAGGGTAAATTACCCTTAGGCCCTTATCTTAGTTTTATTTCATTTGAGTCCTGTAAATATTTAAGCACGTTATTTAGTTTTAGGTTTATTTGCACAATGGACCCTGCACTTTAGTGTATTTGCTTATACACCCCTGCCTGTGTGAGCCACGTGCTTCGTCACGTGTGTTTTCGGGTTATTTGCATCATATGCCCTTGTAGTTCTGATTGTTCTGAAATGAAAGAATCTTTTTAGTATTTGCATTTATGCCCCTGTGAATGGTTTTATTCCGCATGCGCGTTTATTTTTGGGATATTTGCAGCTGAGGCCCTCGGACTTTTGGTACGTGTTACCAATTAGTCCCCGGACCTTATTTTTATTACATATAGGTCCCTGAGTGCCCCAGGCACGCGCCTCGCGCTTGTTTTGCTGGGTATTTTGCACCGGGACCCACAGAGCTTAGGGTATTTGCATTTCAGTCCTTGTGCATAGTACCCTCTTGTGATTTTTGAATAAAATATTAAATCTCCTCCAAATTCGACGAAAATTTGACACATGGCTCCTGCCATGGTGTAGGATTTTTGTGAATTTTTGAGGATATTTTTGATTTCGTTTGTTATTTTTAAAAATTCAAAAACTATTATTTTAGCTACTGCCTAGTTTTAAAAACCCCAAAAAAATATAAAAACTCCCCTAAAAATTCTATAAAAATTCGGTACTGTTTGTTTTGTGTTCCTTGATTTTCTAGCCAATTTTGGCTATGTTTCTCTGATTAAAAACCTTAAAAACCCCTAAAAACCCATAAAAATTCTAATAAATACATTAAAAATCCAAAAACAATAAACCTGGTACCTAAATTTTCCTTATTTCATCTATTTTCTAGGAAAATTACCTCCAGGCCTTTTTGAGGTCCTTAGGTATTTTATCTAGGGACTTTAGGCTTGGCTGGACAGTACCACTTAGTTTTGTTACTGTTTGATTTTTAGAAATTAAAATAAATATCAGAAAAATCCCCAAAATTCACCAAAAACATAAAAATTATAAAACACATAAAAATATTTTTGTTTGAATTTTTGCTTGATTTTTGTTGCATTAAATAAATTGTTGAAGTGTGTTTGTTTTTGTTTTTCTTATTTTCTTTATATTTTAAAAATCCAAAAAAATATAAAAATAATTAAATACCACTAAAAAATATTTTGTCTTTTATTTTATTCATTTTTACTACTTCGTAGGCCTTCGGCCAACCCGTGCTCCTTGAGTTCGACCCTGGGTGCTATACCAGGTTAAATACATAGCAGGACCTCTTTATTTGTGCTTGATTGATTTTTGATTTAGTTAGTGGTCTGATATTTTTCTTGATATACACGGTCTGATCGCTTGGGTCGCAACGACCCTATTTCTGTACCTTATACTCTAGCCTTCAGGCCTGTTATCACCTCTCGAGCCTTCTTCCAAAGCTGAACGAGCCTCCCGATCCTTCCTCCGAACCAGCAAGGCACCCAAACCACGCCCTCACGTGTTAGTCACGTGATTGGATGGGTATTTGCAAGGGTACCCTTAGAACTATTCCAAATTACAATCAGGTCCTGAAATCACGTGATAATTTTGTGCGTCTGGGGTTTTTTGCACCCTACCCCTTGGGATTTTAATAATTGCAAAAATACCGCCACATGTGTGGATAAATTATAGGGAAGGCCCCGCATTTACTTTATTTGCATTTTAGTCCCTCCCAGGGACCTGTTTGCTTTTTATCTTTTATGTTTTCTTGTATTTATGCCCCTTACTTCATTTGTGAATATCTTGAACATCGTATCTCCGTTTCAGTTGATTTTAGTCTTGTTTTGAAGCTTGTTTCATTGTCTTCTTGATGGCATGCTTAGATTTCTGTTTTGACACTATGAATTTTGATGTATTATTTTAATTGCCAAGTGTCGCTTATACAACACGTTTAATGTCTTGCCTTAATTGATTTAATGGAACTTGATTCATAATTCTATTCTGAATTCGACTACATTTTATTGCTCAAATAGTCTAATTTTTTAGGGTGTATTCACATTGCATTTCTTTACATCTTGTTGCATGTTAAAAATTAAATTAAACAAATGCATTGTTCATGTTTATTTATGCATAATGTCCTGTCTTCATGCATTCATTGACCTATGCATTGTTAATTCAACACTTAGTTCAAATAATTAGAGTTTAAATGATACTAAAGAGGCTCGTGTCCCTGAGTTCGACCTTAGGCTTGCCCAAGTAAAATAAAAATCAACCATTTGATTTAATTGATAATTTAAATAAAAGGTCTTTGACGCATTCGATTCGACCTACTACAACACATTAAAATGACTTCTTAAGAGAGGGAATTCCGAGATCGTCAAATGGCGTCATTGTCGGGGACACGGTTCATCTTTTGTCTTGTATGGATTTTTTTATTTATTTAATTAAGTGTTTTTTTACATAGGTCAATTTATTCATGTTATTTTGCATCATTATTTTTTTTTTCGATTGATATCTAATATTTGCTTTTGTGGAAGGGCCCTTGTTATTCAAGGAGGAGAGGAGCAGGTGTTTTCCCGATGCGAGGAGCCACAGAAGCAATTATGGAGAAAAATCAAAGAAAACAATTGTCTTGCATTTTAATCCATTTCATGTAATAATTGTCTTTATAGCGGTCTTCGATCGAAGACTTGAGCATGTAAATGAACGACTTATATGTGGTTGTGTGGGGTTTGCCCCACTTTAGTGTCGATCTAGGACTAGGCACACGACTCTTCGAGCTATTTTCACATTCTCTATTTTACGTGTTTGATCGTAGGTAGGACACATACTTTAATTAAAGATGCAGATAAACATCGCTTCACTTAGTCAAATTAAAAAAATATTTTCCCCACTAATAGAAGCATGTTAGATGTGGTTTTTAATCAACTTGCATACATATGATTTTGGTTGTCAATTCAGTATGAGTTTTTATGCTTTTTGCTTAGGCACTACATGTTTTCTCGCTTAGCCTAGATCATGAATTTTATCGACTGCATATCTTTTTTCTCGAACTCCCTTCCTGGCTTGCTTACCTAGGTTAATGGAAAATGGGAATGAGCAGTAAATGATGAATGCTTGATTTATGTTCACATTTAATCAGGTGATAACCTTAAGCAAAATAATCAGGACTGATAAATGCAAGTTGACATAAAATGGAGTAAAATCTTATTTTGGGAGAGAAATACCTGTTCTTATGCAAGATGATTTTCCTTGACATTCTTCTTGATTCCCGCATAAACTAGAACGTTTATAATCACCAATAAAACTGACAAGATAACTAACCCACATTTGTTGATTTCACGTGTGAGTTGGTGAAATCAAAGGGTGTTTCATGCTTATTTGAGCTGTGAATGCTCCGAAACCCTCCCCTAGTCCTAAAGCACTCCATTATCTCCGAAGATTCATATGCTCATTTGTATATCCATCCGACTTTTTCGTTCACCTCTGGTCTCCCTAACATCAATTCTCCATATGTATACTCAGGCTACTCTCAGCCTAAGTATAGGGTGACCTGAATCCCCATGATTTTCTTACTCATATTTCCTTACCCTGATACTTCGGTTATTTCTAACCTATGTATAGGGGGAGCCCACCTCAGTTCCCGTATATTTTTCTAAACTTAAATGGACCTATGACCTTGTACCATCTAGTGCATTGTGGACATAGCAAAGTTAAAGTATATGGGGGTATATCGTATTTACTGTATTTATACTTTAGCTATATTTTGAAAATTTTTGAAAAATTTAAACTTTTTGGCTAAAGTATAATCTTTTGAACTAAGTGGGAAAAATGTTTTCAAGGCTTTTCTATACTATGTTACACTATTTTCAAGAAAAATATTTTCAAATGATTTGAAAACTGAGTTTTTCACTTATTTTGAAAAATGGTTTGTAAAATGTTTGGAAAATCTTTATTTGTGTGACAAGGTTTGGAAAAGTATTTTCTTGACTTCAAGGAAAGTGAGTCTAACCCGTGTTCTAACCTTTATTCAAAAACCCATAAAAATGAAACAAAAAATCCTTTAAGAGTCAAAATTGACTACTAAACCCAAATAAGTAGCCGCGTTCAGTGAGAGTTCGCCCTTTGCAGAGTAGGCAGTTTAGAGCACATCGCGTAAGGCTCCGTCCTCAAGCAACGGGCTCCAGCATGTACTTACACCTATACTGGTTGAATGTAGATGCATCTACTCATTTGAGTTTAGGCAGTCATTACGTCTTTTAAAGTCTTCATAAAAAATTCAAAAAAAAGTCAAAACTTGGATGAAGGAGTTGGAATAAATCCCATACACTTTTCACTTCCACACAGGATTGGTGATGTTCGAAAACTAGGTTTATGAGGTCTTGAGATTTTAAGTTAACCAGCCTTAGCCATCAGGGTCTTAGACTTAATCATCCACATTTCCCTAGGTTTCTAGATTGTGTGCTATATTGCATGCTTAGTCTCCTACCATAAGAATATGATCAGCAATTCACATGCACGATTGCGGTCTTGATGAGATGAGTTGACATTTCACTTCAGGGACTGGGATGAGGGATTCAAGTCTGGACTTGATCTAATGATGCTCGAGGATGGGATAAAATCATTGAAGGCTTCATGAGACCTGAGTGTCAGCATTTTTAGCTAGTACGAGAAATTGGTTCTCATGTTAATCTTTTGATACTTACCTAAGTGCCAGGGTGTGAAATAAATAAAAAATTGTTAATCAGTGTGCACCAACTCTTGGTAAAACTAGTGGAGCTAGCCAAAATTATGCAAATCAAAGAAATATCAATGTTGAAAATAAAGCTCTCATTCCACAAAGTCAATTATCAAAGAGCTTCTACTAAAGGCGAGTGCTCCCAACCAATTTTAAAGTGTCCACTTGAACCACCGCTATTAGGATCAGGAGTCAGGTTTGCACCAAAAAAAGGCTCTGCATCGTAAATGCTACAAGTCTTGGTGTAGAAGGTATGATAGGTACTCAAAAAAGACACACCCCAGTGTATTCCCAGGAAAACAAGTGTAGACGGATCCAACTTCTCTTGACAGATGCATTGATCAGTACCAAAAAAATGCGTTGCATAATAAGGCACTTGAGAGGATCCTTGTTCCAATGAGAGGGAGTGAAGAAATGACACAATCCTAAACCCTCCATAAACTGGCCTGCCACCAACACTTCTAAGTCTGACAACGAAAGGGACGATGGATTGGACACAATATTTGGTTTATTCCCAAGTGTTGAGGATTGGGTCCTTAGGAGAATTTCTTGGACTGGGACCTCGGGTGACGTTTTGACTCTACTCTCGTAAACACAGTCAACACTTAAGCTCATATCCTTAGTTTATATGTATACAAGAGAGAGTTTGGAAAACTAGAGGAATTGAATGCCTCTTGATTAAGGCTGGGTTGAACTTTGAGATTTTGGATCTCTAAAATCGAGAGGATTTGAACATATCCGATCTTGTACACACATGCACAAGGGGGTTAATCCAGCTCATTCATCTTTTGTGATGCTCGGGGACGAACATAGTTCAAGTATAGGGGGTTGATGAAATCCAGTTTGATTGTCCTAATTCGCAGATATTAACCCCCTAGATTAGACTAAGTGTCAATAAAAACCAGATTAATCCTTGTATTTATCTCACCCCTTGAATAAATTAAAAATACAAAAAAATAGCAAAAAAAAATGGTAGTATTTTTAAGCATTTAAAAAAATTCACAAAAAATATTTCTCCCTTGACTTTACCTTGTCTTCATTTTTGGTCAACATGAAACGATGAGATCTACAACTTTCATGTTTTGAGTTTTTCTAAAATCGGCCCCCTTCTCCCTCTCTTTCACTTTCTTTCCTCGAATAATCTGATTGGGCCACGTGGTGCCTTCTGGCACGCGGCCCATCTCTTCATGCATCACGTGTCCTCCATTGCCCACCATTTTATCACCACTTTCCCATCCTTATCGATACTGTTCATCTCACTTTAAATCTCAGCCCTTTGATCAAGCCCCTGACCAAATCGCCGCTGTCTACTTCCGCCTTCATCACAGCTAGCCACGTGTCGTAACCCTAGCCCCCCGATCCGTCTCCAGTACCTTCATCCCCACTGTACACTCCTGTGCTTCCCTCATCCTTTGATCATGCCCCTGATCTAGTCGTCGCCATCCACTTCCGCCTTCACGATGGTGATGAATCCATGATTCATCATCTTTATTCTTTTATTTTAGATTCATTTCCTTAGTCAAACACCTGTAAATACCCATTAATTTCAAGAAATTATCATTTTGCATGCATTTGTTAAATATGCATTTTTAACACTTTTTGTACACAAATAAAAGAATAAAGAAGAAAAGAAAAAGAAAATAAAATAAAGGATGTGTTTATGCAATAAATACAGACCGACCCGAACGCCGAGAGAAGGTCAAGACTTGACCTGATCGACCGGGAATAAAGTAGGGGGAGATAGGGTCTTCAATTCAAAAATCTAAAAATATTTTGTAAATATTTTTTTGTGTATATTTGTATTAAATTGACCTCAAATTAATTATTTTTGTAAACAAAAGTTGTAAATAAAAATATTTTATAAATAACAAAAATAATTACAAAATAAAATAATGTATATATTACAAATAATCACACTAAAAAAAGCCATAAAGCGAAAATTGAAATACCATTTCCGGCTCCATACGAACTCAAAGTGAATCAAACTCACTTCCATTATAATCTAAATTAAATTATCTTTTAATTGGCTGTGGTTTCATAATTTTGGAGTTATGGTTGAAAAGTCGATTTTCTGGGGTGTTTTGTGCAATTTTACCACTTATTTATTGTACATATTTATTCATATTTATTTTTTTATACATAATGTACATAATTTTAAATATTTTTTTCATTAAAAATAAAAAATATAATTAAAAAAATTATATATATATATATAATTTATTTCCTTATTTGTACATGTGTATATTGTATTATATGTACATAATATTTGTATACATCTAATTTACTTAAATAAAAATCACCAAAAAATAAAATATCTAAAATTAATTAATTAATTTAATTTAATTACGAATTTCGTATTATATTTAGTTATTTAATTCATTATTTGAATTATAAAAACCTACCTTGTATATAAGATATTATTCCATACCTTTAAAAGCCGCCATTAAGGTGGCTAATTAATTTCTATAAATTAATTATATTATTTATTTTATTTAAATTTGAAATTCGTAATTAATTAATTAATTTAATTATTTTATTAATTCCACCAATAAACACCTTCCTTAGTGTTTATAAATTCCTTTTTTATTTTTCTTCTCTTTTTAATGGGCTCCTCCTCCTTCGTTATTCGTTGATCAATCTTTGGTGGAGAGGAGCCCGATCTCCGAGAGCTATCTTGTTGAAGAAGGGTGCTCAGCCTCCGAGCTGTCAGGTGACAACGTATCGGCTCGTCGAGGCCATCACGACATATCCGATCCCGAGGTGAGATCCACATTTTATTTCCTGTCTTTTTCCTCTTAGATAAATCGTAGGTATAATCTTTGCTCCAATTTTATTAAAATTTAGATCGTAAAAAAATCCATCGCACTTTGATCCGCATCTGACATCGATTTTTCATCTCATCTCGTAATCTCTCCATTTTCATGTTCTACCTCACGCAACCACGCACCTCCGGCCAAGTACGGTGGCTAGAGACTCAGAACCATTCCTTACATTTGCACCGGATCCCCATTCACATCCTCTTTTGTTTTCAAATAAAATAGATAAAAAATAATAAAAAATACATATAATCATTTTTCCTTTTTCTCTAACATTTTTTTGCAGGAAAAAAAACATAAAAATAAAAGAAAAACTATTTTTACTATTGTTTACATTTCCTATTTTAAAAAAATTAAAAAAACATTTTTTATTATCAGTTTTGTAGACAAAAAAACTAAAAAATATATAAAAAACAAAAAATTAAGCCACGTGCGTCCTCGGTCGCGCCCAACGACGCACGCCACGCTCCAGGCGGCAACATCGCCCGCGCCTCCGCCGCTTCCAGCGACGAACTGCCTCCCGTCCCTCAGTGCGGTGGCGGCCAGCAACCAACCCATCGGCCCTCGTGCATCAAACCTCCGCCTGCACTAGCCCCTACGCGCCGACCCCCTTCCTCCGAGCACTCCTACTCCAAGCGCTCCCCCCTATTGCGACGCCACAGCAGGTCCAACAATTGCCGCCGACTACCATATCCGTGCGGCACCCCGTCGCTAAGCATGGCACCTCCGCCCACCCCAGCGGCACCGTCCTCATCGAGCTCGCTGCTAGGCCGCGTCACCAATCGTCAAAGCCTCCAACACCACAGATATGTAGTGGGCGGCGGCCACCTCCCCCTCTTGCTGAAGGCATGAAAGTGAAGAATCCCTAGGGGAGGGGACTTTTGAAAAAAGGAACATTTTCAAAAATGCCCCTAGAAGTTTCTTAATTTATGAACATGCCCAATGCTCTAGAATATCATGTGCCACGCACGTGCTTATTGGGTAAATTGCAACTTCGACCTACATTTTAATTTTTGTTATATATTCATGCAGAAAATTTAAATAATTGTTCTTTAGTCCATGTACTTCCAGACAATAATTTGATTGGTCTCTTTGAATGAAATAAATGTTTTTCATGGTCTGTTTTTAATTGTATAATTTTCATTGGATTTTGTTGCTATTTATTTTTTTAAAAATAAAAAATAGTAACTTTTTGCATGTACAAAATTAGAAAATTCATAAAAATTCAAAAATCGCCTAAAAATTTAAAAAAATTATTGTAGGTGTATTTTGGTGTCTTTTAATTTCTATCCAATTTTCGTGCATAGATCAAAAACTCCAAAAAAGTGTGAAAATTTAATAATTTTAAAAAATTGTAGAAAATTATAGAAAAATCCAAAAATTGTGAATCCAGTCTCTGTTTGTAGATATTTAATTGTAGTTTAGCCTAAAAATAATTTCCAGGAGTATTGGACACTTAAAGTATATTTAAGTTGCAAAATACTCTTAGTTGTGCACAGTTTTCCTTTTTCTTTAATGTTTGATTTTTAGAAAATCACAAACTCTGAAAAATATAATTAAATTACCAAAAATATTTTAAAACCTGTAAAACACAAAGACATTTTTTCCATAATTTTCTGGACATTTTTTACTTTTTTGGAAAATACAATAAGAGAGAGAGAGTGTGTGTGTGTATGTATTTATCACTTGTGCTTAATTTGCAAATAAAAAAATTCAAAATTCAAATACCACTAAAAAAATTATCTTTGAAATTTGACTACTTAGTTTTTAAATTGTGCTCCTTGTGTTCGACCTGGTCGCTATACCAGGTAAATAGAATAGCGAAACAACTTACATTTGATTGTTTGATTTATTTTTCATTAAGTGTTTAAAAACAATTTTGTTTCTAGTTGACCGTGCTTGGTGATTTGGGTCACAACGACCCTTGTTTATTTCATAATTAACCCGACTTGTCATGCATGTCATCAGAATGGCGTCGTTGCCGTGTCATCAGAATTTGTGTCATCAGAATAGCGCCGTTGCCGGGGAGCACAGCTTAGTAGTCATTTTTCAACTTTTCTTGTCTCTTTATATTATAACTATTTTCTGACCATTGCCTACTCTGATTTTGGTGCGAGGAACCGCTTGGAGTATCCTTGTATTCTTTTTGCCGGGGGCGATTGGTTCTGACCATCGCCCCTGATCTAATCCCCACCGTCCACTTTCGCCTTAACCATGGCTAGCCACGTGTCGCACCCCTAGCCACCCGATCCGTCCCTAGTACCTTCATCCCCATCGCACACTCCCACGCTTCCCTCATCCCTTCGATCATACCCTTGATCTCATCACCACCGTCTGTTAGCACCTTCATCACTTCTTGCCACGTGGTGCTCCCCTCGACCATCTGATTGTACCACCTGGGATCTAATCCACACCGCTTTTCATCACATGATTCTCAGCCGTTGGATCGCGAGCAACGGCGGAGACACCTTCGTCAACCTCTGGAGACCACCTCACCCACGTCGCCAACCTCACACTCCCAGCACCCCTTTCCATTACCCCTACCTTCTCCATCATACTCACCATCCGCCGACTACCCCATGATGGAGCCCTAACGTCCACCATCCTCGCGGGAGTCCACACCCTCCATAACTCCCTTTCCCTCGCTCCATAATCTCCACGCAAGTCACGCCGCCACGACATCGGAGCCACCACTTCCATCGTTAAATACGTAGGATCTGACCTGCATACACCTAGTTCACCTTTACGAGGGGCAAGGCCCATCCCTCTTCTACCTCCTCGTGATAGGGGGTGGTTCAATTGCAAGTGTGATGACGACCAATCGTCTCGGGTGAGACCCACAGTTACAAGGATACGTTGTGGAGCTCCGCCTCTTCTCGAGCTGCGCCACCCGACTGATGGAGATCAGCAAAACTCGTGATTCGCCTTGAACCCCAATCACAAGCCCGACGATCGCCATTAACCAGGTATGGTCCCTTTCGATTCTCTTTGCATTTTTGCTTGTTTTCTTTGATTTAATTTGCTTCTTCTACACAGCATCACCATTCACCAACCATCCCTTCAGCTTTGTCGCACTCCCGCCATCTTCGCGTATCCATTAGACATCCACCTCCTTTTCTCCACATCTAACCACCTCCGACCATCTCCTCTGCCATTCACGGTGGAGGAGCATTGAGCCTTCACCTCTTCCATCCGCATAGGCTTTCACCCCATCCATCTTGCATTTGCATTTTGCTCGCTTCAGCTGTATTAGACTAACATTGCACGTTTACTTCAATGGTCGGAGCCCTCATCGGAGTCTTCTTGGCGAACTCTGATTCCATCGCCTAAGCAACGGAGGCCTCCTCCAAACATTGCCGCACCTCGCCCTTGATTCGAGCTTCATCGAACAGCTTCCAGGACACTCCAGGGAGCTCCATCGGGCCAGGGGAAGAGGGGCGGAGCGTGGATACCTTCGCCAGAGGTCCGTTTCTGCCACCCATTGCAAAGGAGGAGGAGATACAGTCACGGTTGGATGGCACCCTTCCAATGCCCATCCAACAGTTTACAAGGATCCACATCGATGCTGTCCACAGTTTCCAGCCACCGTCCGATCTCAATGATCGGGCGGTCCTTGGCCTTCCACGTGTCAGTGTCGGGGAAGATCCGAGCCTTCTCACCGACCCTGTAGGCTTGAGCCTCCTGAGTCTTCTTCCGAAGCTGAACGAGCCTCCCAAGCCTTCCTACGAACGTGCAAGGCACCTGAACCTCGCCCTCACATGTTAGTAACGTGATTGGCCAGGGATTTGGTAGGGGTACCCTCAGAATTATTCCAAATTGCAATCAGGTCCTGAAATCATGTGATAACCATACGCGCCTGGGGTATTTTACACCTTACCACCTGGGATTTTAATAATTGGAAAAATACCCCCACACGTGTGGGTAAATTATAGGGAAGGCCCCACATTTATTTTTTTGCATCTTAATCCCTCCCAGGGACCTGTTTGCTATTTATATTTTACATTTTCTTAATTTTATGACCCTGACTTCATTTATGAATATCTTGAACATCGTATCTCCATTTCAGTTGATTTTGGTCTTGTTTTGAAGCTTGTTTCATTGTCTTCTTGATGGCATGCTTAGATTTATGTTTTGACACTATGAATTTTGATGTATTATTTTAATTACCAAGCATCTCTTATACATCATGTTTAATGCCTTGCCTTAATTGATTTGATGGAACTTGATTCATAATTCTATTCTGAATTCGACTACATCTTATTGCTCAAATAGTCTAACTTGTTAGGGTGTATTCACATTGCATTTCTTTACATATTATTGCATGTTAAAAATTAAATAAAAAAATGCATTGTTCATGTTTATTTATGCATACTGTCATGTCTTCATGCATTCATTGACCTATGCATTGTTGATTCAACACTTGGTTCAAATAATTATTGTCTAAATGATCCTAAAGAGGCTCATGTCCCTGAGTTCGACCTTGGGCTTGCCCAAGTAAAATAAAAATCGACCATTTCATTTAATTGATATATTAATTCAATGGTCTTTGATGCATTCAATTCATCCCACTACAACGCATTAAAACGACTTCTTAAGAGGCCGAATTCTGAGATCGTCACCCAACGATTCACATAATCTACAATAAGCAAAATGTACTCATATCCCTAACTCTTAGGGAATGAGCCCATGAAATCGATGCCCCAATCATATCTCTCTGTCCACAAGTGCCCATTTTCTGACAGTCAACACATTTCTTCATGAATTCATCTGAATCCTTGAAGGTAGTAGGCCACCAAAGGTCGGATTGAAGCACTTTTTATGTTGTCCGTCTCATCGAATGATGTCCTCCTGCCTCAAGCTTGTGGCAATAGGTTAGGACACTATGGCGCTCTTCCTGAGGAATACACCGATGCCAGACGCTATCTCCCCTTCACGGTAAAGGGTGGGATCCTCCTAATGGTATGACTTGGCCTTCGCAAGGAAAGTCTCAAGCCGCTTCCTGAGCCAACCTTGTGGAACTTTCTTGGGGACAAGATAGTTCACAATGTAAGTGTACCATGGAAGTGAGGTGATAGCAAGAATTGCATTGTATGGGAAAGATTGTGTGATAGGTGCGGTCTGCTCTGAATCCTCAAGATGTTCCAATCAGGAGAGGTGATCTGCCACCACATTCTTGACTCCAGGTTTATCCTTAATCTGAATGTCTAATTCTTTGAGTAGAAGGATCAATCTGGTCAATCTAACTTTAACATCCTTCTTTGCCGTGAGGTATCAGATGGTGGTGTGATCAATATAGACGGTCACTCTAGATCCGATAATGTAAGATCAAAACTTATTAAGAGAAAATACTACTCCTAGCATCTCCTTCTCAGTCATTGTGTAGTTCCGCTGAGCGGCATTCAAAGTCCGGCTAGCGTAGTGAATGGAAAAAGGCGCTCCATCCCTCTGTTGTCCAAGCACAGCCCCTACGGCAAAATCAGAAGTGTCCGTCATGATCTCGAATGGAAGAGACCAATCGGGTGGCTGAAGGATAGGAGACTAGTCCTTTGATAGTCTCAAATGACACTAGACACTTGTCATCCACAATGAACTTGGTGTATTTCGTCAGCATATCTGTAAGCAGTCGGGCACTCTGACTGAAATCTTGTATGAATCTCGGTAAAAACTGACGTGCCGTAGAAAAGACATAAACTGTCGCAAATTGGACGATGGATTGAGTTTTTTTATGATGTCTAGCTTGGTCGGATCGAACTCCATGCCCATGTAGGAGATGATATGACCAAGGACCGTCCCTTGAGTCATCATGAAATGACTCTTCTCCCAAGACAATACAAGATTAACCTCTTGGCACCTTTGTTATACACGGTCTAGGAAAGAAATACTTGCATCAAAACTTTCCCCATAGACCGAGAAGTCATCCATGAAGACCTCTAAGAAGTAACCCACCATGTCCGAGAAGATGGAAAGCATGCACCTTTGGAATGTAGCCGGGGCATTACATAGACCAAATGGCATCCGTCTAAAAGCATATGGTCCCATATGGACAGGTGAATGTAGTTTTGTCTTGGTCTTCGGGTGCTATGGCCACTTGATTATACCTCGAGTACCCATCCAGAAAACAATAGTAACTCTTCCAAGCCAACCTCTCGATGATCTGATTTATAAATGGTAGCAAAAAGTGGTCCTTCTTGCTGACTTGGTTTAATCGTCTGTAGTCCACAACAGACTCTCCAAGAAGTGGGTACCCGGGTAGGGATCTCCTCTCCAGACTCATTCACAACTGTAGTGATGCCCGTATTCTTGGGCACCACATGCATAGGACTAACCCATTTGGAGTCAGAGATGGGGTAGATAAAATCAGTGCTCCACCACTTGGATATTTCCTTCATAACCACCTCTCGAAGATTCGGGGTCAGACTGCACTGAAACTCACGAGATGGCTTGGCATCATCCTCGAGATAGATGTGGTGGGAGCATAGAGATGAACTTATCCCCTGGAGATCAGGTACACTCCATCCGATTGCCTTGCGATTTCTCTCAAGAATCGCCATCAATCGAGATTCTTGATCGTTCGTCAAATCGGTTGAGATAATGACGGGAAACATTTCGGGCTCACCATCAAGGAATCTGTACTTCATGTTTTGTGGAAAGGTCTTTAATTCAGGACAAGTACGAGCTGGCATATCTAGCTTCTGATATGTCTACGGGAATGCTATCAAATATGCATGGGAGAACTCTCGCCGGTTCAATGAATCTGGAAAAGATGGCCCGACTGGTGTCTCAATCAACTAAACTGGCTTGATCTCTGCCCTAGCTGTGGGTCTTGTAGACATCATACATGGTAGATAATCATCAAAGTCCTGCCAATCGAAGTCTGTGTCTGAATCTGAGGGATCTGAATCATAGTGACAAGAACTGTATTCTGCTTCGCTACCAAGATCGCAATCATCATCCTCTAATGTGTCCTGTGTCAAGAGTATGCTATCCAAACTCTCATTATCTATCATCTGTGGTTCTGCTGTCTTTGAAGATGTGATGAGGGCTTGTGAAATCAGATCTGTCCAAACGACTTCATCATCTGTAATCACAAAGTCACACTCCTGATGGACGTCTTGCACTGTATCTGTCATCTGCTTTGAGTCTGAAGTCTGCTCTGAGAAAGCTGAATCTCTTGCTCTGATCTCCTCAATCGTCTCTATTTGTATACTTTCACCCTTGATGCGAAAGTATACCTTCCCGCTATCATGATCGAAGATCGCCTTGGCTGTTGACGAGGCGCAGAATCGGCCCTTTAATAATGCTAAATTAGCACATGTAATCGTCATCGTAGTCGAGCCGATTCTGGTCGTCAAAAGATCACCTCGTTTAAATATGTATGATAATGAATCAAAACGAGGCGATCGTTATTTTTATTTTACTTGGCAAGAAACCAAGGTCGAACTCAGGGACACGCGCTTCTCTCGTATTAATCGGATTTAAGTGTGTTTAATCAAGTGTTGAAATAAAGCATATAGGTCAAATGATGCAAAGATAGCACAAAGCAAAGACACAACATGACAATGCAATGCATTAAAATTAAACATGCATTTTTTTTTATCAATTTTATAATGCAAATAAATGCTATGAAATGCAATGGAAAATATGCCCGAAATGACAGTCACTTGAGCCATAAAAAAATACGAGTTGAACAAGATCAAATAATGAAGCACTTTTTATTCATATAGCAAGTATGCATGAGAGACAAGGTAATCAGGACACTTCGTTAACCAATTAGAGCATTACAGATCATGGTGTCAAAATGAGAATCTAAGCATGCCATACTAAAGATGTCGAAAAGAGCTTCGAAATGAAACTGAAATCAACTGAAACGGAAACATGATGCTCAAGATATGCATAAAGGAACGCAAGGGCATAAATGAAATAAAAACATGAAATATATTTACAAACCAGTCCCTGGGAAGGACTCAAATGCAATAAAAATAAGTGTGGAGGACTTCCCTGTAAATAAACCATACGCGCGGGGGCATATTTGCAATTATTGAAACCCGCAAGGGTATAAGTGCAAATAGCCCCAGGCGCGCATGTGCTGCACGTGCTCAGGACTTGGTTGCAAATGATGGAAGGTGCGAGGGCGACTCTGCAAATAACCCAGAACGCACGTGCCTGGCACGCGCCCTTTCTAGGCTCGGACGTGGCTCGGACTCAACAGAGGTTCGCTGCTGCTTCGGGGTGGCTCGGGACATCCGAGCCTCCAGGCTCGGTGACGATCAGGCTCGGCGTGGCCTCTGGGTGTGCCACGTGTATCAGGACCTGGATGCAATATGCGGGACATGCGGGGGCACCGATGCAAAAAGCCCAAAACCCACGTGCTTGAGGCACGTGAGCTCAGGCTTGGTTGGGGGCGAGGCTCGGTGCAGCGTCGGGTGGCCGATGCAGGTGGCTCGGGCTACGTGGCGGCTCGAGGTGACTCGGGCGAGGCTCGGTCCCACCGAGCCTCCGCGCTCCGGGACAGTCGACGTGGACGCTCCAGGGCCGTTGGATCTCCGCCGTGGGGCGAGATCCAACGGTAGCTGCTCCTTCTTCGTCCTCGATGGCTGGCGGCGCTAACAGAGCTCCGGCGTGAGGCCTGGAGCTCCGCCGCGCCTCGTCGTGCTCGGTGAAGATCGGTGAAGAACGCTGATGCTCCGGCGATGAAGATCTGAGGTCGGGGGAGCTGCCGGAGTGTCTGGGATGCGCTATCGTCGACTGATCGCCGGAGGCGGAGCTCTAGAACGCAGCTCCGCCCTGAGTCCGGCCAATGAAGGTTGAACCTGCAAAATGGATTAGAGGCGTGTGTGCGTGCGATGCGAGGTGAATGGAGGGCTCTTGGGGCGGAGAAGTGAAGCCCTGATCGTGTCCTCCTCCGCCTCCGGCGGAGGAGGAAGCTTGGGGTGAAAGAGGTTGCGACGGAGGAAGGTGATGGTCGGAGAGGTGCGCGGGGAAGGTGGATCGGTGGTGGAGCTAATGGACTGGTTAATGGAGGGGAACGGGACTTGAAGAAGCTACGAAAATTAAGCAAAAATAAGAAGAAAAACAAAAGGAGATCAGGGAGCTTACCTGGCCGGAGATGGAGGGGATGGCCTGGGCTGGGCGTCGGAGAAGAGGCCCGGGTCGTCGCACATACTGGCCGGCCGTGCCAGCGAGCTCGAGCGGGGCTCTAGGCCACCGCAGCGCCGCCTGAAGGACGGCGGGTCTCATCGGAGCAGGAGGTCGTCGTCGCTCGATCCAAGCTCCTCCTCCTGTCACAAGGAGGAGCTAGAGGGCTGGGCCACCGCCCCTTGGTTGATGGACGAGGGTGAAGTGGGGCGGAGGCACGGTATTTAAAGGGCGAAGTCGGAGGTGCTGATGAGTGGCGTCGCGGGTTTAGAGGGTGGTATGGAGCGACTGGGAGGTGGTCGTGGGTAGTTGAGTGATGCGCGGAGGAGGTGGATGATGGGGCTCGGTCGTGAGGTGTTTAGAGAGAGGAGAGGTGGTCAGGTGAGGTTGCTAAAAATGGAAGGGCGGAGGAGGTCTACGAGGCGCGAGGCTGAGGCGGAGGATGCGGGAGGAGGAAGACGAAGCCTCAGCCGTTGGATCTTGCGATCCAACGGCGGAGGGAAGGGCGCAAAGGGATGGCCACGATCAGATCTGCGGCGGTGCGATCGAAGGGCAGATGGAAGCGCCACGTGGCGTCATGTGATCGCGGCGCTAACGGAGGGTCACGATGGAGAGCTCAGGCCTATCGAATGGTTGAGGGGGCATCAAGGCAAGGAGCGGCTGAGATGCGAGATCCGGATCGCAATCAAAGGGTGCTCAGCGCGCCACGTGGCGAGCTGTGGGCGCGGCGCTAAGGGACGGCACAGATGAGAGGCGGGATAAGATCTGATGGCTGAGGTTTGGAGCGGGCGTGGGCAAGGCCTGGCCGTTGGATCAAGAGGGCGGATCCAACGGCTAGCCATGGAGGCGGATAGGACAAAGGAGGCGGGCCACGTGGCTCACCCAGATTGGGCCACGTGGCCCAACCAGATTATTACAAGGGTATTTTTGATTTTTGAGGGCCTTATTGGCCGAATTTGAGAAAACCCAAAACATGAAAGTTGTAGATCTTGACGAGATCTACAAGTTTCATGTTGACCAAAACTCGAAAAGAGATCAAACAAGGGCCCGAAATATTTTTGAAGGTATTTTTGAGTCTAAAAAAATACCACGATTTTTGTTTTGCCATTTTTTTGTGGTTTTTAATTTATTAAGGACTCTGTTAATTATTAGACACTAACAGGGATTTATTGACAAACTTTTAAGCAAGGGGGTTAATTAAGGGAAATAAAGATGATGAAACTGAGGTTCATCAACCCCCTATACTTAAACTATGCTCGTCCTCGAGCATCAAAAAGAATGACTAAGTTGGATTAACCCCCTTGTGCATGTGAATACAGGATCTAATCTGATCAAGTCGACTCGGCTTCAGAGATCCAAAATTCTAGAGTTCAACCCAGCCTTAATCAAGAGGTACCCAATTCCTCTAATTCTCTAGACTCTCTCTGATGTACATATAATCTAAAGGATATGACTTTTAGTGTTGACTGCAATTCTGAGAGTAGAGTCAATTTGTCACCCAAAATCTTGGTCCGAGAAAATCTCCTAAGGACCCAATCCTCAGCACTAGGGAATAAATCAAATCTTGCAATCAGTCCACCGTCTCTTTAGTTGTCAGACTTAGAAAATGTGGATGGCAGGCCAGAAAATGGAGGGCATGGGATTGTGTCAATTCTTCTCTCCCTCTCATTGGAACAAGGATTCTCTCTAGTGCCTTTTACGCAACACAATTTTTTTTGGTGTTGATCAGTGCGTCCGTCAAGAGAAGTTGGAGCCGTCTGCACTTGTTTTCCTGGGAGTACACCGGGGTGTGTCTCTTTTGAGTACCTAATGTACCTTCTACACCCAGACTTGTAGCATTTACGATGCAGAGCCCTTTTTTTGGTGCAAGCCCGACTCCTGGTCCTAATAGCGGTGGTCCAAGTGGACACTTTGAAAAGTTTGGGAGCGCTCGCCTTTGGTGGAAGCTCTTTGATAATTTGACTTTGTGGAATGAGAGCTTTTCTTTGAGATTTCATTGACTTGAATAATTTGTGGCTAGCTCCACTGCTTTTACCAAAAGTTGGCGCACACTGATCAACAATTTTTTTATTTATTTCACACCCAGGCACTTAGGTCATTGTCAAGAGATTAGTACAAGAATCAAGTTCTCATACTGGCTAAATTGCTGACACTCAGGTTTCCTGAAGCCTTCAAAGATTTTATCCCATCCTCGAGCATCATTAGATCAAATCCAAACTCGACTTCCTCATCCCAATCCCTCAGGTGAAAAATCAACTCATCTCAATCAAAACCGCAGTCGTGCATGTGATGTGCTGATCATATTCTTTCTGTCTGAGACTAAGCATGGAATATAGCATGCAAATCTAGAAACCTAGGGGAATGTGGATGTTTAAGTCTAAGACCCTGATGACTAAGGCTGGTTAACCGCAAATCTCAAAGACCTCAAAAACCAAGCTTCCTTGACCATTTCAGATCCTGGGTGAAAGTGTAAGTGTAGAGGTTTAATCCAACTCCTTCATTCCAAAACACACATTTTTTTTTTTCTTTTTTTTTTTTTTCCACTTCAAGAGATATGAGGACTGCCTAATCTCCATTAAATAGTTGCATCTGCATTCAGCCAGTATGGATGTAAGTACAGGCCGGAGCCCGTTCCTTAAGGACGGAGCCTTACGCGATGTCCTTTAAACCATCCACTCTGCTAAGGGCGAACCCTCACTGAACACGGCTATTTAATGGGGCTTAGTAGTCACTAATGGCTCCTAAAGGATTTTTGAATTTTGCAATTTTTATGGATTTTAATAAGAGAGTTAAAACACAAGTTAGACTCAACTTTCCTTGATAAAAAGATTTTCAAAACCATGTCACACGAAATAAAAAGTTTTCAAAACATTTTCAAAAATTAATTTCGAAAATATTTCTATAAAATAGTGTAACATAATATCGAAAAACCGCGAAAATCCTTTGAGTTTTCTTAGTCCAATGAATTTTACCTTAGCCAAAAAGTTTTTAATTTTTCAAATTTTTCAGATTTTAGCTAAAGTAAATATACGGTATATACGGTATACCCCCCTATACTTAAACTTTGCTATGTCCTCATAGCACTAGATGTTACAAGAACATAGATCCATTTAAATATAGAAGAATATACGGGACTAAGAAGGGACCCCCCTATACTTAGGTTAGAAATAACCTAAGTATAAAGGCAAGAAAAGATGAGTAGAGAAAATCACGGGGACTTGGGTCCCCCCTATACTTAGGCTGAGATTAGCCTAAGTATAAAGATAGAATTTGATGTCGGGAAGGACCCAAGGTGAACGAAGAAGGGGGATGGATATACAAGTGAGCGGCTGAATCTTCGGAGATGAAATGGAGTGTCTTTGGATTTGGGGTGTGTGTAGCAAACATGGCTCAATTCAAACAAGCAAACCCATAGTTTCACCAACTCACACATGAAACCAACCAAGGTTGGTTAATTATCTTGTCCATTTTATTGGTGATAAAACATTTGATTTTTACGCAAAGAAAATGTGAATCAAGGCATATGCGCGGGTGTTGCTCTCCCAAAACCGAATTTTACCCCATTTTAAGTTTGACTTGCACTTAACAGTCCCAATTTTATTTAGAATTATCACTGAATTATGGTTAGCCATCAATCAGAAAATCATCGTCTACCGTTCATTCCATTTTCCATTTATCCTAGGTGATCAATCTAGAAAAATGAAAGCCGAGAAAAACATGTATTCGATGAAGAAAAACGCGATCGAGGCTAAGCGAGAAATCCTGCAGTGATTTTTACGATAAAAGCCGCGAAAAATCTGGGGCCGTTTTGAAACTCAAAATCAAACATGTATGCAAGTCGAAAAAGCCGCACCTAATCATGCATCTATTAGCGGTGTTTGATCTTCATTAATTTTAGCTAAGTTATGCGAGATTAAGTGCGTCTTTATTTAAGTGTGTCCTAACCTACGATCAAGCACAAGAGAATATGAAAATTGAGCTCAGAGAGCCGCGTGCCTAAGTCCTAGGTCGACACTCAAGTGGGGACGATCCCCACACAACCACAATCGTTCGATTACACACGCGAGTCTTCAATCGAAGACCGCTGTAAAAGACGAGTTTATTAAAAATAAAATGCAGCAAAAATGCGACACTTTTTTTTTTTTTTTTTCTTTTTCTTCCTTCTTTGCTCCAAGCATGCTCCTGCGGCTCTTCGCAGCGGGGAACGTCCTGCTCCTCGCCTCCTTGATCCATCAAGGGCCCTGCCACAGAAACAATGGTTAGAGATCACGAAGAAAAAATTTTATATGCAAAGATATGTGACCATTTAACCTATAAAAAGATACACTAAATTAAACACACAAAAATCCAAAAAATAAAAGAAATGAGCCGTGTCCCCGGCAACGGCGCCATTTGACGAGGCGCAGAATCGGCCCTTTAATAATGCTAAATTAGCACATGTAATCGTCATCGTAGTCGAGCCGATTCTGGTCGTCAAAAGATCACCTCGTTTAAATATGTATGATAATGAATCAAAACGAGGCGATCGTTATTTTTATTTTACTTGGCAAGAAACCAAGGTCGAACTCAGGGACACGCGCTTCTCTCGTATTAATCGGATTTAAGTGTGTTTAATCAAGTGTTGAAATAAAGCATATAGGTCAAATGATGCAAAGATAGCACAAAGCAAAGACACAACATGACAATGCAATGCATTAAAATTAAACATGCATTTTTTTTTATCAATTTTATAATGCAAATAAATGCTATGAAATGCAATGGAAAATATGCCCGAAATGACAGTCACTTGAGCCATAAAAAAATACGAGTTGAACAAGATCAAATAATGAAGCACTTTTTATTCATATAGCAAGTATGCATGAGAGACAAGGTAATCAGGACACTTCGTTAACCAATTAGAGCATTACAGATCATGGTGTCAAAATGAGAATCTAAGCATGCCATACTAAAGATGTCGAAAAGAGCTTCGAAATGAAACTGAAATCAACTGAAACGGAAACATGATGCTCAAGATATGCATAAAGGAACGCAAGGGCATAAATGAAATAAAAACATGAAATATATTTACAAACCAGTCCCTGGGAAGGACTCAAATGCAATAAAAATAAGTGTGGAGGACTTCCCTGTAAATAAACCATACGCGCGGGGGCATATTTGCAATTATTGAAACCCGCAAGGGTATAAGTGCAAATAGCCCCAGGCGCGCATGTGCTGCACGTGCTCAGGACTTGGTTGCAAATGATGGAAGGTGCGAGGGCGACTCTGCAAATAACCCAGAACGCACGTGCCTGGCACGCGCCCTTTCTAGGCTCGGACGTGGCTCGGACTCAACAGAGGTTCGCTGCTGCTTCGGGGTGGCTCGGGACATCCGAGCCTCCAGGCTCGGTGACGATCAGGCTCGGCGTGGCCTCTGGGTGTGCCACGTGTATCAGGACCTGGATGCAATATGCGGGACATGCGGGGGCACCGATGCAAAAAGCCCAAAACCCACGTGCTTGAGGCACGTGAGCTCAGGCTTGGTTGGGGGCGAGGCTCGGTGCAGCGTCGGGTGGCCGATGCAGGTGGCTCGGGCTACGTGGCGGCTCGAGGTGACTCGGGCGAGGCTCGGTCCCACCGAGCCTCCGCGCTCCGGGACAGTCGACGTGGACGCTCCAGGGCCGTTGGATCTCCGCCGTGGGGCGAGATCCAACGGTAGCTGCTCCTTCTTCGTCCTCGATGGCTGGCGGCGCTAACAGAGCTCCGGCGTGAGGCCTGGAGCTCCGCCGCGCCTCGTCGTGCTCGGTGAAGATCGGTGAAGAACGCTGATGCTCCGGCGATGAAGATCTGAGGTCGGGGGAGCTGCCGGAGTGTCTGGGATGCGCTATCGTCGACTGATCGCCGGAGGCGGAGCTCTAGAACGCAGCTCCGCCCTGAGTCCGGCCAATGAAGGTTGAACCTGCAAAATGGATTAGAGGCGTGTGTGCGTGCGATGCGAGGTGAATGGAGGGCTCTTGGGGCGGAGAAGTGAAGCCCTGATCGTGTCCTCCTCCGCCTCCGGCGGAGGAGGAAGCTTGGGGTGAAAGAGGTTGCGACGGAGGAAGGTGATGGTCGGAGAGGTGCGCGGGGAAGGTGGATCGGTGGTGGAGCTAATGGACTGGTTAATGGAGGGGAACGGGACTTGAAGAAGCTACGAAAATTAAGCAAAAATAAGAAGAAAAACAAAAGGAGATCAGGGAGCTTACCTGGCCGGAGATGGAGGGGATGGCCTGGGCTGGGCGTCGGAGAAGAGGCCCGGGTCGTCGCACATACTGGCCGGCCGTGCCAGCGAGCTCGAGCGGGGCTCTAGGCCACCGCAGCGCCGCCTGAAGGACGGCGGGTCTCATCGGAGCAGGAGGTCGTCGTCGCTCGATCCAAGCTCCTCCTCCTGTCACAAGGAGGAGCTAGAGGGCTGGGCCACCGCCCCTTGGTTGATGGACGAGGGTGAAGTGGGGCGGAGGCACGGTATTTAAAGGGCGAAGTCGGAGGTGCTGATGAGTGGCGTCGCGGGTTTAGAGGGTGGTATGGAGCGACTGGGAGGTGGTCGTGGGTAGTTGAGTGATGCGCGGAGGAGGTGGATGATGGGGCTCGGTCGTGAGGTGTTTAGAGAGAGGAGAGGTGGTCAGGTGAGGTTGCTAAAAATGGAAGGGCGGAGGAGGTCTACGAGGCGCGAGGCTGAGGCGGAGGATGCGGGAGGAGGAAGACGAAGCCTCAGCCGTTGGATCTTGCGATCCAACGGCGGAGGGAAGGGCGCAAAGGGATGGCCACGATCAGATCTGCGGCGGTGCGATCGAAGGGCAGATGGAAGCGCCACGTGGCGTCATGTGATCGCGGCGCTAACGGAGGGTCACGATGGAGAGCTCAGGCCTATCGAATGGTTGAGGGGGCATCAAGGCAAGGAGCGGCTGAGATGCGAGATCCGGATCGCAATCAAAGGGTGCTCAGCGCGCCACGTGGCGAGCTGTGGGCGCGGCGCTAAGGGACGGCACAGATGAGAGGCGGGATAAGATCTGATGGCTGAGGTTTGGAGCGGGCGTGGGCAAGGCCTGGCCGTTGGATCAAGAGGGCGGATCCAACGGCTAGCCATGGAGGCGGATAGGACAAAGGAGGCGGGCCACGTGGCTCACCCAGATTGGGCCACGTGGCCCAACCAGATTATTACAAGGGTATTTTTGATTTTTGAGGGCCTTATTGGCCGAATTTGAGAAAACCCAAAACATGAAAGTTGTAGATCTTGACGAGATCTACAAGTTTCATGTTGACCAAAACTCGAAAAGAGATCAAACAAGGGCCCGAAATATTTTTGAAGGTATTTTTGAGTCTAAAAAAATACCACGATTTTTGTTTTGCCATTTTTTTGTGGTTTTTAATTTATTAAGGACTCTGTTAATTATTAGACACTAACAGGGATTTATTGACAAACTTTTAAGCAAGGGGGTTAATTAAGGGAAATAAAGATGATGAAACTGAGGTTCATCAGCTGTGGCCAAGAAAGATCATCATAAATTGATGGGGGCATCGATCACACATTCAGGGATCTCCATGTCCAGTACAATAAAGTCCATGGGGAATTTCAAACCCTAAATGTGATGACAACGTCCTTTAGTAACCCCTTAGGCCTCTTAAAAGATCTATCCGCAAACTGGAGAATTATTCTTCTCTATTTAAGAGGGTCAAACTCTAATCGATCAAGTAAGGCATCCGAGAGAAGGTTAATTGAGGATATGTTGTCTAATAGAGTACGATCGAATTACTTCTCATGAATGTGGCATCTGACATACAGATCCCCTGCATCAGGTCTCTTAGTTGGCATTTGGTTCTGTATAACGAAGCAAGTGACATGGGTAAGCACAAGGATTTCTGCATTACGACTCCTCTTCTTCCTGCAGATGATGGTCTTCTCTCTTAGGTTCTTCTCGAATAGAGGGATGTTGTTGAAGAGGATTTTTCATGGGTCTAAAAAACGTCTCACAAAAGGTGGAGACGCAGTCACTGTGGCGACCTGCAAGAAACCCGATCTTCAAACAACAATTAACCCACAATAGAGATCAAACAATGAAAAGCGGTGCGGAGTTAAAATTTATTGTAACTCTACAAAAGATGTGTATAGTGCACGTAGTGTAGAGGTCGAACACAGGGAGCAAGAAGGTAGATCGGGGCAAAAATGCTAAAAAATGAATGTGATGTCTCTGTCTATCTTTGTGCTATTTTTATGGGGTTTTAATTTTATATTTTTATCTTTTGATTTTTTAATTTTCTGGTTTTATATTTTCTTTTTATATATTTAATATTTTTTTATTTGCTTTTTTTCTTTTTAAGAATGTAAAATAAGAGATAGATGCAATAAAGAAAAGATGATAATATATATAGGTAAAATAAGCAAAATACAAGAAATAAAATGCTTTTGTGCTTTTTATAATTTTATAATGTTTTTATGATTTTTCTATATTTTTTCTATATTTTTTGTATTTTTAAAGTCGAAAATACTTAAAATAGGGAATAAAATAAAAATTCGAGATTAAAATGGGGATGAAAAATATCAAACACAGTCAAAAATTCCCCAAATTAATTTTAAAATAAAGATATTAAAATAGAGAAAATTCAGGAACAATTTTGTGATTTTTTATGGATTTTATATATTTTTATAAAGATTTTTAGTGTTTTCCTATTTTTTATTTTTTTTATATTTTTAAGTGTTTTTTGGTCTGAATATAGAACACACAAAAATAAGCAAAATTTATTTTTTGGGGAATGTTTCAAACAGTTTTTATAATTTTTATGTATTTTCTAACGCAACCAAGGATGAAAATGCATGTCTTTGATTTTTAATAAATATTAAAATGCATCAAAAATGCAAAATAAAAATATGGCATGATAAAAATGAAACATGAACTTAAATATGATTTTGGGGATTTTTTTGAGGTTTATAGATGCATGAAATAAATGCAAGAAAGAAAGAGAAAATTCACCCCTAGCAAGGGTATTTTCGTAAATATGGAAAAGTCCAGCGGCCCGTTTGCAATTTTCCACAAAATTATAACACAATTAAAAAGTTAAAGGACCAAATATTAAGTCCAAAACCCACAGGGGTGCCTCTGTAAAAGCGCCAGACTCACGTGCACAAGACACATGACTAATAAGGACCCGTACCTGATTTTTCAAAATCATGGGGTGATATGCAAAATTCCCAAAACTTTATAACTACATAAACAAGTTTGTGGACTAAAATGAAATGCATAACTAACGAGAGTCCCTTCGGAAAATGCCCATACCTCACATGCTCAAATTACGTGAGGTGACGTGGCCGGGGACCTACATGCAATATACAAACTTCGGGGGGCCTTACTGTAAAGTTTACAAAAATAATTAAACGGCAGATGAAAGTTTTAATACTAATATTAAATACAAAATGCGGAGGGGTGGCTACGCAAAATACCCTCCCAAAGGGGCAGATCAAATGACAGGGGCTCCTTGACTTAGACACGTGGCGGCGCATGATAAGATGATGCCGCTTCGCCTGCGAACAAACGAGATCAGATCATGCGGATGAAATCAAAGGTCCGGGTAGACAATGATAGAACGACCGTGGAGGATCTGAGCATCTGTTCTTGATCCAACGGTTGAGGGGTCCCTTCGATGAACTGGTAGAACTCACAGAGGTGCGAGTTTCCCCAGCTCTGATCTTCCTCCTCCGCGCTTTGATGAAGTCCAAAAGGGGCCAACTTGTTCCTGCGGCCTTCCTATAATGGCTGGGCACTCCAAAACCACGCGGCGACAGCCGGAGCACGCTGGCATGGTGGAAGACGCCAGATGGCCCCAGGTATCTCCGGTGATGATCAAAACGAGTGTCTATCCAGTCTTGGGCGCTTCAGAGGCCTGCAAAAATGGTTAAACCATCGAGGGCAAAATGCCTCGACGGTTGGCGGAGCGAATGGGGTGGAGATAGCGAAAAAGGGAGGCTCTCCTAAGCAAGCTCCGACGAGGTGGCGGCGTAGGTGATTGGTTGGGTGTCAAACAAAATGGAAGGTGGATATAGGTTCCTACAGCTAAGGCTAATATAAAAACGCAAGAAAAAACAAAGAAAAACAAACCTTAAAGGTAGATATGCCTAAGATAGGTACCTCACAGCCGAGGATGGCCAGAGATGATGGAGCCTCTCCTCGGCCCTCGCCTGGGCTCCGCTCGCGAGCCGGAGGATGCATGTCACGCCTCCGGTCCGGTGCTCGGCGAAAGGATCCAAACTAGGGTCAAAAGAGGGTTCAACTTCGTAAGGAGGTGACTGGAGGTGCTTTGTACAAGACGATCAAACGGTTGGGAAGATTGATGTGTAGTAGGCGACTCAGCGATCCAACGCCCAAGAAAAGACCTAGGTGTGAATCATGGATATGCGGGCATGAAAAGTCATGAAGGGACAATTGTGAAATGGGGCAAGGACCGACCTCGAAAAATCCATGAAGTGGAGCAAAAACGAGGCCTTGACACAGAGCAGACCTCGGTCCGAGAGTTGACCGAGGTCAACCAAAGAATCAATCTGGTTGGTCCACGTGGCAAAAATATTTGGATCAATTTAAAATAATAAATGATTTTATTAATTTTAGGTTTTAAAATGAAAATTATTTCTTAAATTTGAAGTATTTTATAATGATTTTTATTTATTTTTTCAAGGTCTGGAATTACAAGTTAACTTTAATAGGTTATATAGAGGTATATTCATCTATATATTTTATTATTTTATTTTTATTTTGTACATTTAATTTTTTATTTTGGTTTATTATTTTACAAATTTATAAAATTATTTTGTTAACTTAAATATATTTTTATTTTATTTTTCTGATGTATTTTATACAATTAAATAAATAGAATTATTAATTGTATAGGTATAATTATTGGTATTATACCTATGTATTTTATACAAGTAATTTATTTTTTTATTTTCTTTATGTTTTTATTGATATTTTAATATATACATAAATTATAAATAATATTTACAAAATTATGAAAAATATAAAATTCTAAAAATAATGAATGATAAATAAAATGAATGTTTTAATCAGTACAAGTATACAATAGGGGTCCAAAACTCAACTTTCAAACCGTAACTCAGAAAAATATGAAACCACCTTCATTAAATAGTTTATTAAAAATTATATACAATTAAAGTTGATTTTAAACATTTTGAGTTTTTATTTGAGAGATACAGGTCTGGGAAGTTGGGATTTTGGAATCTTATTCATATCATAACTTTTTATCTCTACATTATTTTTGAGTGAAATCAATTTTGTATTTTTCTATATTTAATTATTTACAACTTTCATGTACAAAGTTTCTTTATTTGATGTATAAAAAGTAGAACAAAAAATAGGTCCCAAAAATGAATAAAGAATGGATTAAATAAAAGGGATTTTTATTGGTTTTGTGGCTCTTATCTCCCCCTACTTTATTCTTGTCGACCTAGTCATCGAGATGCCTAGGTCTCGGGGTTTCAGGTCATAAAATATTTGCAATACTTTATTCTTTTTCTTTTCTTTTCTTTATTCTATAATTTTGACTTTAAAAACCGTTATTTATACAATATTTACAAAAATATGCATGGATGATAAAATGCATGAATTAACAATATTTACACGCATTTAATAGGGTTTTTAAGGCCAAAATGATAGAATAAAGATGATGAAACATAGATTCATCATCCCCCTATACCATCCTTTGCTAGTCCCTAGCAAACACTTATGCAATAAGTGCAGAAAAGAAAAACAAAGAAAAGAAAAAGATGAAAATTGGATTAGGTTTAATTATCAAACGTGTCTTCACAAAATCAAAGTTTGGAGCTTAGGTCGGACCTTTGGAATTTTAGTGAGGGCGGAACCTTAATGAGAATCAGATTTAAAATCCAATAGCCTTAGAGAATCCCAAAACTCTGCTCAAGTCTCCTCAATAGCCAGGTCAGAAATATTTCAACTCATACGCAAACCCTTACAACTATCAATTGGACTCGTACAATGTAAGTGATGGTGGCTCTCCCCAACTAGAATGACAAATTGACTTACTTCTCCATTACGATATCCCAATGATTCCCTAATCCGATAACTCCTTCATCGAGGAGCGGGGTATTCCCTTCTAAGTTTAAGTGACAACCAGTTCAAGAGGAGGGTGTGAAGAGAAGAATGGACATTAGCCAGTGTAGCTACCTATCCTAGGATTCAAGACCAGTGTAGTCAAGTCATCCAGCTACAGGCTCACATGATTTGACTTTGATGCTCAAGCTTGGTTATTTTCTATACAACATATACATACTCCGGCAGGCATTTTATTTTTGTACAGGCATGTCCACTCTTTTTTTTTAGTTTCTCTCTCTCTCTCTCTCTTTTTGAAATACTATTCACAACAGCATATACATAAGGAGTTTTTCCTCTTGAGCCAGTAGACTATCCCTCTTTTGAAGCTGTATTGCAACCCACACTCTCTTGTCTTTATAATTCCTCATCACTGGATGGGTTGGGTGCACTTCCCTCCCTAGAGGAGGACAAATGTTTCCACTTGTGTGCGTCTCATATCGACAAATCCGACCCTCACCACTCCAAATGAGTTGAGCCATGTGAAAGGTACATGTGTCCAAGTTAGGTCATTATCAACAAGAGTCGTGCGTGTGCTCCAAAATACTCTACTTAGGTAGTCAAGAATCCATTGAACCAAGTCTCGTGATCCTCAAAGAATTAAGTCAACTAGACCCGAAGTACCTCGATTCCAGTTCCTATAAGGTTCCTGTTATTAGATAGATTTTAAGGTCCGATCAAGCTCCAATCTCCGGATTTTACTTAGACTTGTTCAACTATCAAACTCAATCCGAATAATGCTAATGCTATGCAAATGCTATGCAGAAAATGCAGACAATATTTTTGTGATGATATTTTCAAAGATTTTGAACTTTTTATGGATTTTTGAAAAGATGATGCATATGCATTTTTTCGTATTTTTAATTTTTGCAAATATTTTTGTGAATTTTAGTTTTGTAAATGTTTTTGGGATTTTTGAAAAGAAAAGATTTTGGTCAAAAACTAGGTACAAATATTTATACAGGGATGCATCTTATATTTACAAGAAGTAGATTTTAAGAATTTACAAGGGGTAAGTGGTCGATTATATAAGTATATATATATATATATGATGAATTTTGGTGTGATGTATATATTCCTCAAACTCATTTGAAAAGGTTATACAAGCAATTTTGAAGACTATAGTCCAAAATAATTTTTGAAAATAATTTTTACAAGCATGTACACACATTTGAAAATCATTGTGCAAAAGTTTTCCAAACACTATATATAGATTTTTGAAAGTATTTTTGCAACTATTTTCAAACCATTTGAAAATCATTTTTCAAACATTTTATTTCGCACAAGAAAATAAATTTTCAAAATAAAATGTTCATACAAAGTCTGAAAATATTGAACAAAATGTTTTGCAAATAGTTTTCAAAATATTTTTCAAAGAGATTTTCAAACTATTTTCAAACATTTTGCAAAAAAAAATTTCTCCTGACTTATTAATCAGTAAATATAAAAAGAATTTGAGGAATAATAACATCTTTTTATCAAGTAATTTTAATGAATTTAATTAGTTTTATTAGCCATAATTTATTAATAAAAATATGAAAGTATGAGTTATGGCTAAAGTATATACGCAGTGTATACGACCCCCTATACTTAGCTTGAGCTATGTCCTCATAGATCAGAGAGAAAAGAGGAGGCATAACTCGTACTGAGTATAGACAAGTCTAATAAATAAATGAACAAAGATACGAATGAATGAGATGTTGACCATCCCCCTATACTTAGGATCAAATAATCCTAAGTATAGTAGACTGTATACAAAGCAGGGAGGGTCAAGGGTGGGAATGAACATATAGTACTCAGACTGTCCCCCCTACACTTACGGTAAGATATCCCTAAGTATAGACAAGAAGAGGAGACATTGGAGAGGATCAAAGAATAGAAGATCTCGGGGTGCACACCCCCTAAACTTAGGACAAAGTACGTTCTAAGTATATAATACTGACAAAAAGGGGCGACACCTTTTTGGTAGAAAAAGAAAATAGAAAAGGAAAAGAAGAAAAGAAGAAAAGAGTGATGAACAAGGAAAAGAGATCAGAGAGAATATACACCACTCCCCCTATACTTAGGGTAAAAGAAGCCCTAAGTATAGGCAACAACAGGAGTAATGAAACAGAACGACGAAAAAACACTCGGCTCATCCACCCCCTATATTTTGGACAAAGTATGTCCTAAGCAAGGCAAACACAAGAATGGGTGGATAAGCAAATGGGAGAGGGACATGAGCGAATATACAACATAGATGGATGTATAGAGATCAAGAAGGTAGAAAGTGAACCATCTTGTGGGACTGCTGAGGGATAGATCTGGTATGGTGCAGGTCGACATCGGAACGGAAGCCGTTCAGGGTCAACATGGTGTAGGTCCTCAGTGGTCCTAGGGGGTGAAGACGCATACGGGGTGGTGGAAGTAGTGCTGCTAGGTCTGGCCTTGGGAGTCTCGCTGATATCAAAGTGGAAAGGGACGAACTCATCCTCATCATAAGAAGTAAGGTCACTGTCGTCCTGCGAGGTCTCATCCAGGTCAAAACCAAAAGGAACGAACTCATCAGTGGAAGTAGTCGAACTCTGTTCGTCCTCTACAATCTCAACTGGATTGTCTTTCTCATCAAAAGGCCCGAATTCCTGAATAAATGAAAAAAGATCAAATTCGGCCTTTGTCTCATCAATATCTTCCCTTCGCTCAATGATATCGATCGTGTAAATCCCGCGGATGTCATCAATGCAACACCAGTCACAGGAAGCAGAAACTCCAAGGTCTATGCTTTCTGAGTCTTCCTCCTTGGAGAGGAATCCTCGGGTCTCGTCATCAGTCATAAAGAAAGTCTCTCTAATATATGCATGAAGGTCATAGGCCTCAAGGTAAGCTAAGATCGGTGAAAGCACATCAGTTGCAGGTCTCTGGTCAACAGTGGGTGCTGTGACCAACACTTCGCTCTCGTCAACAGGATGGAAGCGAATCTCTCCTGATCCATAATCAATAATGACCCTCGTAGAGGCGAGGAATGGTCATCCCAGGATGATTGGAGAATGCTCCCCAGTAGAGGTCTTCATGGGCAAAACAACAAAGTCAACATGGTAGCTCGTGCCCTGAATCGATATGACAGCGTTTTCAAGGGTACCCTTCGGCCTCTTGATTGATCCATCAGCAAACTGAACGATCATCCTGGTTTTCTTGAGAGGCCTTAAGTGAAGAGACTGTACCAGCGAGAAGGGTAATATGCTAATCGAAGCACTGCCTTCGAGGAGAGTGTGATCACATGTGTGGTCAGAGATGGTGCAGCTAAAGAAAGGCGTGGTAATGTTTTTTTCCTAGGAATGGGATGATGAGTGACGACATAGGCAGTGGACATGATCAAGATATGATGCTTAGATCTGCTCCTCCGCTTCTCTTCTTGGGAAGAGGAGCAGATAAATCAGTCATGGCCTGTTGAAGTGGAGCACTGATGATCTCATGTATGGTGGCCACCACTTCGGGTTCAGTCAATAAATTTTTTAATTTTTGGACCTCCTCCATACAAGGGAGAAAGTCGGAATCATCATATACACGTGGCATGTCAAGAGCAGTCTGTACAACGACATCCTCGGGGTCAAAGGTGGGACAGTGTGTGAATGGATGTGTGATCAATGGATCTTGCAAGTGGACGCTCTCCTCACAGTCTGAATCAACCAAAGGTCTCCCGAAATCTTTTTGTGTTTTTAAATTTTTCACATTTTTTTTGTATTTTGGGCATTTGCAAGCATTCGTGATCATACTCAAATGATTCCATATCCTCAAAGAATGGAGCGTCATTCTGGTTCTTATTCAAAGTAGTATTATCATCTATCCTCGAATTAGTGTGCTCCATTATCTGGTTCAAGAACTCAAGTGCGGATTTCATGAAAGGTGACTCCAACAAGTCAGACTCGGGTGGATGTGAAGGTGGAAAATATGGAGGTGGAGGTGGATGTGGATTGAAGTCCGAGGTCTGAAACTGTGGCTGAGGTGGATATGTACAAAAATCAGAAAAAATAGGAGGAGGGTCCTCTTGATAAAAGAGAGGTGGACCGGCTGGAGTGAACGAGGGATCCGCAAAGTACGGATAAAATACGCTCCAGGAGTCCATCTTGAAAACAAAAGGAAATGATCGGGAGAGCATGAAGGTCAAATCAAGAGAGTGAACAAGAAGGCGCAAATGCGAAGAGGCGATCTAGTATGCACACAAGCAAACACATACAAACTCACATAATATAAACCCTCAATTAACCTACTCAACTCGGTGAAGATCGTAAATGTTGTCTTTTTATCTTGTCTATTTTAGAGTTATGTGAGAAGTCAAGAAGTTGCACAAACACTTAGGGGATGAATGGGATTTTGGCACTAATCCTTAGTGTGTGCGCGAGCAATGTAAAACAAAGATAATGAGGGGATTACTCGCCCCAAGACAAATTTTTTCTTTTTTGGTTGATTTTTATCACTTTTTTTGGATTTTTTAATGATCAATGCACGAGCCTAGCGAAGAATCGATTCCTTTAGGCACCTAGGTGATCAAAATCAAAGGGAGAGTCAGAAAAGCAATACAAGCGGCAAACGATGATGAATGCTAAAGCATAAATGCTCACCTTGCCTCTAGCACTCTACATGCAAAGATGCATAGCAGAATTGAAACCTGAAGTATATGTAGTGCAAGCCGATGAAATCACCCTAGGATGAGAAACTGCTATTATCGGGAAGCACAGTTTTCAAAATTTGACTAAGTTCAAACATTCTCTATAGGAGCATGCAATGGTGATTAATATGTTTGGACCTAATACTATCGACAAGTAGATCCTACACTAAGGGCTCAATCTCACAAAAGAAATAAAACAAAAATTGTAAAACAAAGGGGGAATAATGCGATGAAAACGTGGCAAAACTGCTGCGAGCCCTCGAGTGAACAATCACTTGGAAATTAGGCCCGAGAATCCAATGTTTAGGGTACATATATTATTACAAAAATAGAGTCTCTCTCTCACTTAAATTACAAAAAGAAATACAGAAAATAAATGCTACAACTAAAGATGGAGCTCGATCTTCAAAAATCTCTAAGTCTCCTTCGGTGAAAGGCAAGAAGACTGTCACCGGCTTCATGTGGGTGCGTAGGTGCCTAGGGTAGAGCGCCTCCCTCGATCCGTGGTACCTTGCACGAAATCAACCAGAGAGGAGGTTAGATAGCTCAAACAATATATATCAAAAATAAAGAAATAAATTAAGCGAAAATATAGAAAAATAATCACAATTACGTAAAAAAGCTGATCTAAGCGTTGTTGCTCCCCGGCAACGGCGCCATTTGTTGAAGAGGATTTTTCATGGGTCTAAAATACGTCTCACAAAAGGTCGAGACGCAGTCGTTGTGGCGACCCGCAAGAAACCCGATCTTCAGACAACAATTAACCCACAACAGAGATCAAACAATGAAAAGCGGTGCGGAGTTAAAATTTATTGTAACTCTACAAAAGATGTGTATAGTGCAAGTAGTGTAGAGGTCGAACACAGGGAGCAAGCAGGTAGATCAGGGCATACAATGCTCAAAAATGAATGTGATGTCTTTGTCTATATCTGTGATATTTTTTGTGGGTTTTTAATTTTATATTTTTATCTTTTGATTTTTAATTTTCTGATTTGTATATTTTCTTTTTATATATTTTATATTTTTTTGTATTTCCTTTTTTTTATTTTTAAAAATGTAAAATAAGAGATAGATGCAATAAAGAAAAGAGAGATATATCATATATATAAAAATAGGTAAAAATAAGCAAAATACAGAAAGTAAAATGCTTTTATGTTTTTCATAATTTTCTAATGTTTTGTGATCTTTCGATATTTTTGCTATTTTTTTCGATATTTTTAAAGTCGAAAATACTTAAAACGAGGAATAAAATAAAAATTCGAGACTAAAATGGGGACGAAAATATCAAATAGAGTCAAAAAACTCCCCAAATTAATTTTAAAATAAAGATATTAAAATAGAGAAAATTCATGAACAGTTTTGTGATTTTTTATGGATTTTATATATTTTTATAGAGATTTTTAGTTTTTTTCTATTTTTTTATTTGTCTTTTATTTTTTTAGTAATTTTGGGTCTGAATATAAAACACACAAAAATAAGTAAAATATATTTTTTTGGGAATTTTCAAAGAGTTTTTAAAATTTTATGTATCTTCTAATGCAGCCAGGGATGAAAATGCATGTTTTTTATTTTTTATAAATATTAAAATACAACAAAAATGGAAAAAAATATATGGCATTATAGAACAATGAAACAGGAACTTAAATATATTTTTGGGGATTTTTTCGATGTCTATAGATGCATGAAATAAATGCAAGAAACAAAGAGAAAATTCACCCCTAACAGGGGTATTTTCATAAATATGCAAAAGTCCAGGGTCATGTTTACAATTTTTCCAAAAATTATAACGTAATTAAAAAGTTAAAGGACCAAATATTAAATCCAAAACCCGTAGGGGTGCCTTTGTAAAAGTGCGAGACTCATGTGCACAAGACATGTGACTGATAAGGACCCGTACACAATTTTCCAAAATCCAAGGGATGATATGCAAAATTCCCAAAACTTTATAACTGCATAAACAAGTTTGTGAACTAAACTAAAATGCAAAACTAACGAGAGTCTCTTCGCAAAATGCTCGCACCTCACGTGCGCAAATCACGTGAGGTGACGTGGCCGGGGACCTACATGTAATATGAAAAGTTCAGGGGGCCTAACTGTAAAGTTTACAAAAATAATTAAACGACAGATGAAAGTTTTAATATAATATTAAATACAAAACGACAGGGGGTACCTATGCAAAATACCCTCCCAAAGGGGCAGATCAAACGACAGGGGCTCCTTGACTCAGACACGTGGCGGCGCAGGAGGAGATGATGCCGCTTCGCCCACAAACGGCCACGATCAGATCGTGCAGATGAAATCAACGGTTCAGGCATGCAACGATCGAACGACCGTGGAGGATCTGGGTGTCTGTTCTTGATCCAACGGTTGAGGGGTCCCTTCGATGAACTGGGAAGAACTCACAGAGGTACGAGCTTCCCCAGTTCCGATCTTCCTCCTCCACAACTTGATGAAGCTCCGAAAGGGCCCAAATTGTTCCCACAGCCTTCCTCTGATAGTTGGGCACTCCAAAACCACGCGGTGACTGCCAGAGCACGCTGGCAAGGTGGAAGACGCCAGACGAACCCTGGTATCTCCGGTGATGATCAAAACGAGCGTCCAGCCAGTCCTGGGCACTTCAGAGGCCTACAAAAACGGTTAAACCATCGAGGGCAAAATGCCTCGATGGTTGGCGGAGCGAATGGGGTGGAGATGGTGAAAAATGGAGGCTCGCCGGAGCAAGCTCCGACGAGGTGGCGACGTAGGCGATTGGTTGGGTGTCAGACAATATAGAAGGTGGATATAGGTTCCTACAGCTAAGGCTAATATAAAAATACAAGAAAAAACAAAGAAAAACAAACCTCAAAGGCAGAGATGCCTGAGATAGGTACCTCACGGCCGAGGATGGACGGAGATGATGGAGCCGCTCCTCGGCCCTTGCCTGGGCTCCGCTCGCAAGCTGTAGGATGCCTGTCATGCCTTCGGTCCGGAGCTCGGCGAAAGGATCCAAACTAGGGTCAAAAGAGGGTTCAACTTCGCAAGGAGGTGACGGGAGGTGCTTTGTATAGGATGGTTGAACGGTTGGAAAGATCGAGGCGTAGGAGGCAGCTCAGCGATTCAATGCCCAAGAAAAGACCTAGGCGTGAATCATGGATATGCGGGCATGAAAAGTCATGAAGGGACAATCGCGAAATGGTGCAAAGACCGATCTCGAAAAATCCACGAAGTGGAGCAAAATTGAGGCTTTGACACAGAGAGTTGATCGAGGACAACCAAAGAATCAATCTGGTTGGTCCACATGGACCAACCAGAAAATTCCTGGGAAAAATATTTGGAAATTCAATTTAAAATAATAAATGATTTTATTTATTTTAGGTTATAAAATGAAAATTATTTCTTATTTTTGAAGTATTTTATAATGATTTTTATTTTTTTCGAGGTTTGGAATTACAAGTTACCTTTTATAGGTTATATACAGGTATATTCATCTATATATTTAATTATTTTATTTTTATTTTATATATTTAATTTATTAATTTTGGTTTATTATTTTATAAATTTATAACTTAATTTTATTAACTTAAATATATTTTTTATTTTTATGATGCATTTTATACAATTAAATAAACAGAAGTTATAATTGTATAGGTATAATTATTAGTATTATACCTAAGTATTTTATACAAGTATTTTATTTTTTGTTTTTTATGTTTTTATTCCTATTTTAATATTTACATAAATTATAAATAATATTTACAAAATTATAAAAATATCAAATTATAAAAATAATGAATAATAAATAAAATGAATGTTTTAATCAGTACAAGTATACAACAGGGGTCCAAAACTCAATTTTCAAACCGTAACTCAAAAAAATATGAAACCACTTCATTAAATAGCTTATTGAAAATTATATACAATTAAGGATGATTTTGATACATTTTGAGTTCTTATCTGAGAGATACAGGTCTGGAAAGTTAGGATTTTGGAATCTTATTTAGATTATAACTTTTTATCTTTACATTATTTTTGAGTGAAATCAATTTTGTATTTTTTTATATTTAATTATCTACAACTTTCATGTACGAAGTTTATTTATTTGAAGTACAAAAAGTAGAACCAAAAATAGGTCCCAAAAATGAATAAAGAATGGATTAAATAAAAGGGATTTTGTTGGTTTTGTGGTCCTTATCTCCCCCTACTTTATTCCTTGTCGACCTAGTCATCGAGATGCCTAGGTCTTGGGGTTTCGGGTCATAAAATATTTGCAATATTTTATTCTTTTTCTTTTCTTTTTTTCAAACTCAGCCATGTCTGGTCCCAAGCCCGGGTAAATGAGGAGGGTTGCGTTAGGTAGCCGACAACCAGTGTAAAACAACCGGAGACTACTTCCTAAATAATATATGTTTTAAAAAGAATCCTATTTAGGAAGTTGCCTCATGACAGTCGGATCTTTTCAACATGGATTTAAGCAAACATACAGATTTTGTTGGGGCGTTCCCTACTTGCGATGCATTGCATCGTCCGAATGCAATGAAAAATTTGCAAGAGCCACTACATCGCAGCCAGGATGTAGTTCAAAATGTGCAAGGGTTCTCGCATGAGGAACACATGCGGGTAATTAAGCTAGTTCCACTGCGTCACCGCCCGGATGCAGTCCAAAATTTACTAGGGTTCTCGCATAATGGACGCATGCGAGTAAAGAAGTTAGTCCAAAAGAGATTGCAACGAAAGTTGCGGATTGGTAGTTGGAATATTGACACTTTAACTGGAAAATTGATGGAGATAGTGGATACGATGGAAAGAAGGAAGATTCATATACTATGTCTTCAAGAGACTAAATGGGTTGGAGAGAAAGCAAGGGAGATCGAGAAGACATGCTTTAAACTTTGGTATTCAGGTAAAGATAAGGGTAGAAACAGTGCTGGAGTAAGTGTTCATAGGGATTTGAAGGATTGTATGGTTGAGGTGCAAAGATTTGAGGATCGGATTATATTGCTAAAATTGGTGCTTGAAGAAGAAATTTTGAATATAATCTCAATTTATGCACCGCAAATTGGTTTAGATGAAAGGACTAAACAAGCTTTTTGGGATGGACTACATAAGATTTTACAAGGAATGCCACAAAGAGAGATGATTTGCATAGGTGGAGATCTTAAAGGACATGTGGGAAAAGATGCTTCAGGGTATGCTAGTGTTCATGGAGGACATGGTTTTGGGGATAGAAATGAAGAGGGAAGATCCATCCTGGATTTTGTAACGGCATATGATCTTTTCATAATAAACACTCTCTTCAAGAAGAGGGAGGAGCATTTAATTACTTATAAGAGTGGCTCAACTAGAACACAGATAGATTACTTTGCGTTGAGGAGAAGAAATCAGTTGTGTTGTAAAGACTGCATAGTAATCCCATGGGAGAGTTTGACAACCCAACATCGCTTGTTAGTCTTGGATGTGCAAATAAAAGGGATGGTAAAGAAAAGGAGGGTTCCTAAGATCACTAGAACTTGATGATGGAATCTTCCACTGAAGTAATCGAGCTTCAGGGAGAAGGTTTTAGAAGACTTATATAGGGATTGTAGCAGAAGTGCAAACGAGATGTGGGAGGCAGTAGCATCTTGTATCCGAAAGGTAGCAAAAGAGATGCTAGGGGAGTCAAAGGGAGGATGCCCAGGTCAAAAGGAGGCTTGGTGGTGGAGTGAAGGGGTGCAAGAGAAGCTAAAAATTAAAAGAGCATGCTTTAAAGCTATGTCTAAGGATAGAACAGAGGGTACTGTCACAAACTACAAAATAGTGAAGAAGGAAGCAAAGAAGGCTGTAAGCGAAGCTAAGTCAAAAGCTTATGAAGTTTTGTATAAAAATCTCGAATCTAAGGAGGGCCAGAAGGATATATTCAGGTTGGCCAAAGCAAGAGAAAGAAAAACCAAAGACCTTTCTCAAGTGAGATGCATTAAGGATGAGGAAGGTCACGTGCTTGTTACTCAGAAGGATATAGAGACTAGATGGGAACAATACTTCCATAAACTTTTCATTGGGGAAGGAAATAGAGAGATTACTTTGGGTGATCTAGCTAGTAGTGAAAGTTACTTAAATCGTGCAAGCTATAGACAGATACAAAGAAAGGAAGTGGAGGAGGCTTTGAAGGTTATGAGACCTGGGAAAGGTATAGGACCGGATGACACCCATGTAGAAGTATGGAAAGTTTTAGGTGAGCGCGGTTTGACTTGGCTTACGAATCTTTTCAATGTTATTTGGCGAAGCAAGAAAATGCCTGAAGTTGGAGGAGTATCGTGGTGCCTCTTTATAAGAATAAAGGGGACATTCAAAGTTGTTCAAATTATAGAGGTATCAAGCTGATGAGTCACACTATGAAAATTTAGGAATGTGTGATCGAAAGAAGGTTGAGGCAAGTTACCAACGTAAAAGAAAACCAGTTCGGATTCATGCCAGGTTTCTCAACTATTGAAGCCGTCCATTTGCTGAGGAGAACAATGGAGATTTATAGAGCTAAAAGGAAGAACCTCCATATGATCTTTATTGATTTGGAGAAGGCTTATGATTCTGTCCCACGAGAGATATTATGGAGGGTTTTGGAGAAGAGACAAGTGCCGGTCCTATACATTAACCTCATAAAGGACATGTATGATAGGGCTCTATCTTGTGTAAGGACACTGTTTGGGAAGACTGACTATTTTGACATCAACATTGGTTTATATCAAGGTTCAGCTTTGCGTCCATTTCTTTTTACTTTGATTATGGATGAGTTGACAAGTCACATTCAGGATGAGTTACCTTGGTGTACGTTATTTGTTGATGATATTGTGTTGATTGACGAGACTAAAGATGGAGTAAATGAGAAGCTTGAGGTCTGGAGACATGAGTTGGAGAGTAAAGGATTTTGTATAAGTAGGGCTAAGACAGAATATATGGAGTGCACCTTTGATGGAAGCAATGGTGAAGGAATCGAGGTAAAGATTGGTGATGATAACATTTAGAAGAGAGATTCTTTTAGATATCTGGGTTCTATTTTGCAACATGATGGGAAAATTGATGGAGATGTTACTAACAGAATAAATGCAGGCTGGCTAAAGTGGAGAGGAGCCTCTGTTGTTCTCTGTGATAAGAAAATTCCTTTAAAAATTAAAGGAAAAATTTACAAAGCAGCCGTGAGACCTGCTATGCTCTATGGATATGAATGTTGGCCTGTGAACCATAGACATGTGCAGAGAATGGCTGTAGAGGAAATGAAAATGCTAAGGTGGATGTGTTGGCACACACGTAAAGATCGGATTCGGAATGATGCAATCAGAAAGAAAGTTGGTGTTGCTCCGATCGAGGATAAGATGTGAGAAAACCGCTTAAGATGGTTTGGTCATTTGCAAAGAAGATCAGCTGATGCACCAATTAGGAGATGTGAGCTTTGGGATGTTGAGTCGGCTAAGAGAGGGCGGGGATGGCCCAAGAAGTGTTTGAAAGAGACCATACGAAGGGATCTTTGTTTTGTGGATATAAGCTCGGGATTGACCCAAGATAGATCTGAATGGAGGCGAAGAATCCATGTAGCCGACCCTACTTAATTGTGGGGAAAGGCTTTGTTCTTGTTGTTGTTTTCTTTTTTTTTCTATAATTTTGGCTTTAAAAACCATATTTTATGCAATATTTACACAAATATGCATGGATGATAAAATGCATGAATTAACAGTATTTACACGCATTTAATAGGGTTTTTGAGGTCAAAATGATAGAATAAAGATGATGAAACATAGATTCATCATCCCCATATACTTGCCTTTACTAGTCCCTAGCAAACACTTATGCAATAAATGCAGAAAAAGAAAAATAAAGAAACGAAAAAGAAGAAAATTGGATTAGGTTTAATTATCAAGCGTGTCTTCACATTTCCTGTCGGAACTCGTCCATCTCTCACCGAAAGGATGCCTGCTAGTCAGTGAGTAAGCAGGCGAGGTCGTTAAGGGCCGGGTTCTCATAGAATGGTCCATGAGAATCAGACGAGTTGCCTCGCTGGAAATGAGGTTGGCTCTGTTGGTAATGGTGAGAGGGAGGTTGAGAATACTGTTGAGGCTGCTGTTGTTGCCTCCACTGCTGTCCCTGATGGTAGGGATGAGGACCCTGCTAGAAGTGTTTCTGTGGCTGGGAGTACTGGGACTGCTGCTGTTGCTGGCTGCTCTGTCCACCATGAGCTGGAGGATGTTGCTGGGATGAGGTGCCTCTGGTAGACCAACTGAATCCGAGATGATCACGCCGGATCCCTAGCTGCTGCCGGTCATACCAAATCCCGTTGACTTCCATCAACGGCTCCTGCTCGTATGGGGACGGTGGAAGTACTGCTAGGGGCTGATCCGACTATTACACCACCATCTGAGTGTCTTGAGATGATGATGATGGATGAGAGTAGTGTTGCTGCGGCTGGATCGACTCTGCCTGAATGTGATGCACCTGGCGGTACTGTGCAGATGGTTGGGTGGAGCTACTGCTGCTAGGATCAACCTGTGACCTGATATGAGGTTGAGGAGTCGTTTGTGCCTCTTGGAGACACATGATATGGGTCTTCAGGATACTAAGCGTCTATGCCAATTGATCTATCAGAGTGAGGCCCTGGCACTACTTCTTCTCTATAATCTCGATGCGATCCAGCTTCTTACTGATAATCCCCATGTTAGTTGTGGATGACTCTACATGTGATGCTGTTGCTGATGAAGTAGATGGATCTTTACTTACCCGTGCTCTGATAGGACACTGTCTGTGGAAGGGTCTTCCCCTGTGTGCAGACCCGAGTTTGGGACATCACCGTGTAGTTCTCTGCCATCTCCTCGTAGATGGCCCAGACTTAGTCCTCATCCTTGGCGAAATAGGATCCCTCACATGAGGCATTCACATGCCCCTACAGCTTCTGTATCAGCCCACAAAAAAACTCTGGACTAGATTGGGCTTTGATATCTCATGGTGTGGACACTGGTCGATGAATTCTCTAAATTAATCCCAGGCCTCATGAAACTGCTCATTCGGGATCACTGTGAAATTGTTGATCATGGCTCTTGCTGCATTGGTCCGGATGAGTGAATAGTACTTATTAAAGTACTCGGTCCGGAGCTTCTCCCATGTGGTAAGGTATCTCCCTAAATGTTTCATCTAGTAGGTTGCTCTGTCAACCAAGGAGAAGGGGAAGATAATCATTTTGATAGTGTCCTCATCCACGAATCTATCATGGACAGTGCTGCAGATCATCTCAAATTCCTGCAGATGGAGATGTGGTTCCTCGGTGGCTAGCCCACGGAACTTGGGCAAAAGCTGAATGGTCTGGGCGAAGCTCAAAATCGCCTAGGATCTCCGGGAGAGGAATCCATCGATGAGTGAGAGTTGCACCAGGGTTCTGCAACTGCCTCATCGTGCGTGGTGGTCTCTGCTCTGGTTGATCATCTGGTCGTCCGTCTCCTCCTCCAGCTGCTCCTCCAGCTGCGGGTATCTCTCCATCGGCTCGTCTATGTGGCTCTGTTCTATCGGCTCGCATCTACGTCTGCTATCGCCTCACCTCTGCCATGAATGCTCCTTGGTATTGTATTTGTCTCTGCATGGTCTCTAAGGAGGCCAGCAGTGTGTTGTTGATGGCATCCTGATCTAATACAAACGCTGATCCTTGTAGCTGCTCATCAGTCCTTAACCTCATTGCTGGCCATATCTCTGGTCTCTACAAAGGCAAAAGACCCCAACTCAGGTGTTGTCAAATGAACAAATAAATGTGCTAGTCTCTGCTCTTGCACCTCAGGAATTAAAGAAGGGTGGTTGAGGGGGAACAGGGTAGAAGAGAACTCAGGCTTAGAGAGAGGGTCTGAGCTCTCTGAGGTTGCCCTAGATGAACGGACCGGAGTGCTGAAAAGCAGTGTTGCCAAAGGCAACCTAAGAGATCTCTGGACCATCATTGTGATGTGAAGGTTGGATCTGGAATGCAAACAAGATGAGAAATCAACCCCCAAGTTCACCTATGCAACGCGAGATGATGATCATGAAGGACCAATCGTTAATCTTGTCAATTTTATTAAGGTGACAAATCAATCTATCAGAGCGATTAGAGCGAGCTGTTGGGAACCCGACACTCCCAGGAGACTAGCCCAAACCTTGCAACTAGTTTTTCCCAGCCAGTATGGGTGCGGACCGTTTACATACTACCCGATCTGCGCAATCTGCTAAGGATGTCCCAGACCGATTACCGGCTACCCAGTGAAATCCTCACTAGAGAACAACTAGCTACAAGGCCAGTAGTCTCAAAGGAGTTCAAGTGTGGATCTATCATAGTGTGTGGGTCACTCTCTCGCTACAGATAAATCAAACAAGGATGGGGTTGCTCTCCCCAAAACAAAGATTTTTCGGTGAAGTCGGTTTTTTGTCAAGTTTGCATTAGCAATGTCAATTTTATTTTATTTTCACCTTTTTTTATGTATTTTTCAAATAAAACAATGCCTAACAAATTTTCCAATTTCCTTATTTATTTAAATCCAAAAACTAGGGGAGGAAAATGGAAAAGCTGATGCGCGATCAAAAACTATGATGCATGCAGAGATAGAAAATGCATACCATGCTCCAGCACTCTACATGCAGGGTGATTCGCACATAAATTGAAAGATAAGAATAAGACTACCTATATGATGCACGATGAAATCGTCCCTAGATGAGCAACTTCTATTATCGTGAAGAACAATAGCTAAAAAGTCAGATAAGCGACCTGAGTCCGATCTTGGGAGCCTCTCAGTGCCTGCCACAATGGGTCATGCAAGTGTTGTCTACGACTCCTCTCGGCGCATGGTTACTTAACCAATTAAGCTAACTTTTTAAAGTTTATTTTTAGCCAGGTCCAATTACGTTCTATAGGAACAGATACGCAATTAAGCGTGGGGCCTTAGATAATTATGTCACAATCAAATAGAAATTCCTAGATCTAGGGGGTTAAAACCTCGTGAATCAAAAACAAAACCACGGAATACATCGGTGAGGTCCCTCGAGTACACCGGTACTCTGCGAAATAGACCCTGAAATGGTTGTGGTGTCCAAGTGTACAGAATACTCCTAAATTATTACAATTTTTCACAAAAATTCTCTAAATAAAACAATAATCTTTTGCTCCTCTTCATGTGTTGGTCCCTCCAAAGAATCCAAGTCGTATCCACGGTGGTTCCTCGTAGAAAAAGTGAAACAAGAGATAGTCAGAAAACAATTATAATAGATAGAGATAAAAATAAAATAAAACTGAAAAATGACTACAAAGCCATTCTCCCTGGCAACGACACCATACTGATGACCACGCTTTGTGACTCGGGTTAAGTACGCAAATAATCAAGGGTTGTTGTGACCCGAATCACCAAGCGTAGTCAACGAGAAAATATATAAACCCACTTTAAATGAAATCAATCAATGAAAAGTAATGTAAGTGGTCTTCGCTATTTAATTTACCTAGTATAGTGACCAGGGTCGAACACAAAGAGTACGATTGAAAAACTTAGTAGTCAAATTTCAAAGTAAAATAAAATGAATTTTTAGTGGTTTTTTATTTTTCATTTTTTTTATTTTCAAATAAGGAACAATATGCACAAGGGAAGAAATACACACACCACACTATTTTTGTATTTTTTAAAATAGTTAAAAATGCTAAGAAAATTAAAAAGAAAATATTTTTGGGTTTTATAGTTTTTAAAATATTTTTGGTATTTTTTTTAGAATTTTCTGATGTTTTTGTGATTTTATAAAAATCAAACAGTGGCAAAAAAGGAAAACAGTGCACAACCTGGAGTAATTTGTAACTTAAAAATATTTTAATTTTGCCAAAACACCTGGAAATTATTTTTATGCTAATGTATATACAAATATATACATACATGAACTAAAATCACTATTTTTTGATTTTTCTACAATTTTCAACAATTTTTTTAAGATTTTTGATATTTTGCAATTTTTAGGGGTTTTATAAACAATTAATGCGTGAAATTTGGATAGAAAATAACATACAATAAAATACATCTAATCTTTTTTTTTGAATTTTTAGATCAATATTCAAAATTTTATGATTTTTTTAAAATTCAAGCAGAGAAATGATACAAATTTTTATTTTTTTTAAAATATCAAAAAATGTAATGGAATATATACAATGAAGACGAACACAACAAGAATATATACAATTTTTTTTAGAATTATTTGACTATGAAAAAAATTTATTCTAATGATAAAAGCATACAAATATAAGTCTGGAGTACATGGACTAGAATGCAAATGTTTGTTGTTTCTGCATTAAATTATAACAAAACTAAACATGCATGCAGAATATGCAAATTACCATGTATGCGTGTGCTACGGATGTGACTTGAGCTCTGGTCGGGGTCTTCGTGCAATTATTAGAAACTGAGGGACGTTCACACAATTTTCCCAAATTAAACTTGATCTTGAACTGGTAGGGACGTTTTCACAATTTTGAAAACTTCCGGGAGGTAGGTTGCAATATTTCTAATTTTTAGTTCCCCTTAGGGTTTCTTCGTTCTCAAGAAAACAAGGGGAAGGGGGGGGGTCACCCGCCTCCCTTCTTCTCCTCGCGCGGACGTACGCAACGACTGAGGCGGATGGTGGAGGAACGTGGTGATGCACGGATGTGATAGATGACGGCGCTGGCTACAGCCGCATGGGGGGGGGGGTGCAGCATGCGGTGACACGCGGTGGGGGTCTAGGCGTGAATGGCAGCAGGTCCAAGAGGTGGCTCGTCATGGATGGTGGCGTGGCCAGTTGGAGGGCTGGCCAAGGCCTAGTAGCGGGCCTCCAGGCGGTGGCCCGTACAGAGGAATAAGCAGGGCACGGTCGGGGGAAGTATGGGATCACAGGCGCGGTGGGTAATGGTTGTGGCAGATGGTTGCACGTGCACGGGTGGGGGCTGAGATGGCCGCGGGCACGCGCGGGGCTGGCAGGGCTGCTGGCCTGCCGATGGGTTTGGAGGAGGTGCGGTCGTGGTTGCGGCTTCTAGCGGTGGTCTTGGTCGCTCGGGCAGAGGAGATGAGCTCTGTGGAGGCCATGGACATGGTCAAGGCAGTGTTCGACGTTGGGGGCGACGTCCTCTCCACCAAAGATTGACCAAAGAATAACGAAGGAAAGGAGACCCATTAAAAAGAAGATGAAATCCAAAAAAGGAAGATATTTACAGAAGACGGAGGTGTTTAGTGGTGGAATTAATAAAATAAATTAAATAAATAAATGAATTTTCGTAATAACAATAATAATAATAACAACAATTAATAATTGTCAAGAATTAAAGAGCCACCTTAGTGATAGCAAATTAAGGTAATTATTGAATTATACACATATGGTATATTTTAATACCACTAATTAATTAAATGAATCATTTTCGTCACTTTATTTATTTAATTAGTAAAAGTTAATTATTAAAGTTTTTTTTTGAGATAGTTATTTAAGGAAAAAGTTTATATACATATGATACATACATATAGTACATTATACACAAGTACAAATAAGGAAATAATTTTTTTATTTTTATTATTTTTTATATATTTTTATTATTTTCCATTTTATTTTAAATAATTATGGAAATATTTACAATTATTTACATTTTGTAAAAAAATAAAGATAAATAAATATATATAATAAATAAATGATAAAATTATATAAACCACCCTAGAAAACCAACTTTTAAACTGTAACTCCAAAAATTATGAAACCACAACCATTTTTAAGATAATTTAATTTAGAGTACAATGGAAGTGAGTTTGATTCAATTTTAATATGTATGGAGCCGGAATTGATCTTTCAATTATCACTTTACGGCTTTTTCTGAGTATGGATACTTTTACTCTATACATGGTTTTTCTTTGCAAGTATTTTTATTATTTACAAAACATTTTTATTTACAACATTTCTTTAGAAAACTATTTAATTTTATGTCAATTTATATACAAATAAAATCATGTACGTTTTATACAAATATACACAGAATAAATTCAAAAATAAAAAGGAAGAATATATACAAATTATTTTTTGGATTAAAGACCCTATCTCCCCTTATTTTATTCCTGGTCGATCAGGTCAAGTCTTGACCTTCTCTCGGGGTTCGGGTCAGTCTGAACTTATCTCATACATACATCCTTTATTTTTAATATTTTATTTTATTTCCTTTTTCTTTTCATCTTTATTCTTTTATTTGAATATAAACAATGTTAAAAATACATTTTTAACAAATACATGCTAAATGATAATTTCATGAAATTAGTGGGTATTTACAGGTATTTGATTAAGGAAATAAAGCTAAAATAAAAATAAAGGTGATGAATAATGGATTCATCAATCGTCATTGGAAGAACACCTTGAGATCCAAAGCTGGAGACTGATCTAATCGAGAATAATATGCACCTTCGAAGCATCAACACATGTCATCTGTTAAAGCTTCATCAGAGATCTGACATAGTCGAGCATCGTTCATCGAGACTTGACTGGGGGAAGTGAGCTTCACCTTTTGGATACGCACCATCTGATTGATGCACGACCTTGAGATCCAAGATACCAGCTGTCGCCTGCAAATCCTCCTCGAAGAAGAACCATTGCCATGAGCACCGATTCACCATGCCACTGCACCCTTGTGTTCTTCGCCCAGATCCGCCGTACCATGAGGAATGCCATCCACAAGCCAAGCGTCGTCGGGAAATCAATTGTAGCTTGGAGGAAAGTTATGTTGGGGAAGAACAAGTGCTTTAGTAGCCCTTGGATTCGCATCAAATTGATACGCTCCAGATCTAAGGAGGTCCATCAGATCAAGCACCATCCAATGCACGTCCACACGACATACGTCAAGCCTAGAGCCCCATCCATCCACCACTTTTCCATCCCACATCTTCAGCCCTGGCATTCTCTATATTTACGATTAGGTTCATTTTAGCTGCCATCACATGGTCTGACGCGTGCTTTCGTATGAAAATTGCACATCATGCCTTTCATGTTACTCGTGTTAGAATTTGCTCTGAAACTTTGTAATAATTTTCTCTTGGACATTTTATTCGAGCATTTGATTTCTTGCCCATTTTGCTTGAAACAAATATTACTTGTCTCTGAAAAATCTACAAAAATTAGGATAAGCTCCTGCTTAGTTGTTCTACTTTCAGTAATTTTTGTTTTGTAAAATAATTTGTTTTCCTATTTATAATAATTTAAAAACCTTTAAAATTTGCCTTGTTTGCTTAATAAAAATCATAAAAATTGGAAATATGGTTTAAAAGTCCTTGAGACCTTCACCTCTACCTTCCTCCTGCTACCCTAATCCACACCGACCCCGTAGGATCCACCTACCTCTTTCCTTATCCACACAATCGCTCCACCATTTTGTCTAAAACCTATGTTTATGAATAAACCCTCCGGGCCCCCTTTCTCTGTTTGATCCTTCTTCTACCTCCGTAACCCCAAAAGGAGCTCTTGGTTGAGCCCCTGGTGACAACGCGCATTGCTCCCATCCTTCACAACATGGATAAGTGATGAATCCACGATTCATCGCCTTTATTTTTTTATTTTAGCTTCATTTCCGTAGTCAAACACCTGTAAATATCCACTTATTTCGTGAATCTACCATTTTGCATGCATTTGTTAAATAAGCATTTTTAACACTTTTTGTACATGAATGAAAGAATAAAGAAGAAAAGAGATATAAAAGAAAATAAAGGATGAATTTATGTAATAAATGCAGACTGACCCGAACCCCGAGAGAAGGTCAAGACTTGTTCTGATCGACCAGGAATAAAGTAGGGGAAGATATGGTCTGCAATTCAAAAATCCAAAAATATTTTGTAAATATTTTTCCTATATATTTGTATAAAATTTTTACTATTTAATTTATACATAAATTGACTTAAAATTAATTATTTTTGAAAATAAAAGTTGTAAATAAAATTGTGTTGTAAATAATAAAAATAATTACAAAATAAAATAATGTACATATTGTAAATAATCACACTTAGAAAAAACCGCAAAGCGATAACTGAAACACTAATTCCAGCTCTATACGAGCTCAAATAGAATCAAAATCACTTCCATTATACTCTAAGTTAAATTATCTTTCAAATGGTTGTGGTTTCATAATTTTTGGAGTTACGGTTAAAAAGTCAGTTTTCTGGGTTTTTTTGTGTAGTTTAACCACTTACATTTTAGTATAATGATTCATATTTAATGTACATAAATGTAAATATTATTTTCATTAAAAATAAAATAAAATGAATGTAACTTATAAAAAAATTAATTAAAAAAAGGTATAAAAATTATTTCCTTTTTTGTACATGTGTATATTGTATTATATGTACATAATATTTGTATACAACTAATTTCCTTATATAAAAATCACAAAAAAATAAATATATGACATTAATTAATTAATTTAATTTATCTACGAATTTATATTTATATTTAATTATTTAATTCATTTATTTGGTTTAAAAACATGCCTTTTATATAAGATATTATTCCATAGCTTAAATAGCCACCGTTAAGGTGGCTAATTAATTTGTAATTTATTTATTTAATTTATTTAATTCCAAATTTTGCAACTAATTAATTATTTATTTTATTAATTTACCGATAAACACCTTCCTTAAGTGTATATATATATATTTATTTTTCTTCTCTTTTTAATGGGTTCCTCCTTTTTTCATTCTTTGATCAATCTTTGGTGGAGAGGAGACCGATCTCCGAGAGCGATCTTATCGAAGAAGGTTGCCTAGCCTCCAAGCATCCGGTGACAGCGTGTCGGCCCTCATCGAGGCCATCACAACATTTCCGATTCCCGAGGTAAATTCCAATTTTATTTCCCGTCTTTTTCTTAGATAGATTGTAGTTTATATTTCTACCTCGATTTCATTAATCTTTAGGTATTAAAAATCATCAAAAAAATTCCATCACACTTTGATTCCGATCTGACACTGATTTTCACCTGATCTTGCGATCCTCACATTTTCATTTCTACCTCACACATCATATCACCTCCGATCACACACGGTGATCGGAGCCACAGATCCATTCCATCATATCACAAGATCCATCCATTCACCCCTCCTTGAAACTCTATATATACTGTTTGAAAAATGTTTACAAAATAGTTTTCAAATGTGTGTAAATGATTGTAAAATTGTTTGAAAAATTATTTTGGACTATAGTTTTTCAAAATTATTTGTAAAATTATTTTGAAATAAGTTTGAGGAATATATGCATCACAAAAAAATTTCAAATATTTATATACCTGTATAAATTACTCAAGTTGTAAATTCTTGCATCTGATTGCTATAAAATAATTGACTCACTTTCGTATAAATATGTATCTCATCCCTAACTTAAAAAATATTTTGTATATACTTGTATATATTACAAAATATTTGAAAAAAAAAACTCTTTTTGCATGTGCATCTTTAAAAAAATCCATAAAAATTTCAAAATTTTGAAAATTATTACACAATAAGATTTTTTTCTTTTCCTTGCATTGTAAATAATTTTTATTGGAATGTGTATTTTTCAGGATAGTGTTGACATTTAAACTAAGTCTGGAATAAATTTGAAGAACGGAGCTTAGTTGGACCTTAATCCACTTAATTTCAGAGGAACCTTATAAGAATTGGAGTTAATACTTTTCATGTCCTAGTGACTTAATTCTTTGAGTCCGTAAGACTATGTTCACATGTCATCTTGATAAGTCTATGTAGAATATTTAACAACACACGCATGATTCTTTCAGACTGTGGCTTACCTTGGACAAAGCACTCTACACGTAGATCTTCATGGAGGAGGTAGTGAGGGGGCATAATCTTTTGGCGCGGGGTAGCATATGAGGGTAGTACATATAGGCGGAACCTCTCGTCCTCCTCTAGGGAAGGTAGTGCGTCTCAACCTGGTTTGGTGATGTTGAGGTCTAAAGACAGGATGCTGTAAGGTTGCAATAATGCTTCAAAAAAGGGATAGTCTACTGGCTCAAGAGGAAAAACTCCTTATGTACATGTTGCACCTTGTATATATTATCAAAAAGAAAGAAAAAAATGCAAAATCTCCAAAAGTGGACATACCTAATAGAAAAGTAAAATGCATGCCGGAGTGTATATACAAGTGAAAGAAAAAAAAGAATTAGAGCTTCAAAGTCAAATATTTGTAAGCTTGCGGCGGATGACATGGCTACACTGGTCATGCATCCAAGGATAGGTAACTAAACTGGTTACTGTCCATTCTCTTCTCCATCCCCTCTTCTTGAACTGGTTGTACTTGAACTTAGAAGGGATTATCCCCGCTCCTCGAGGAAAGAGTTGCTAGACTGGGGGATTAGAGTTACCTTGTTGAGAGAGGTTGTTTCTTTGCTACTTTTGAGATGAGGAGCTATATCTCACTTACACCGTACAAGTAAGAATTCATAGTCATAAGAATTTGTGTATGTAGACTTGTTTTGATCTGACCGTTGAGGAGACCTGAATAGGAGTCTTGTGGAACTTAGAAGCTGTTAGGTTTTAATTCCATTTCCCATTAAGGTTCCGACACACTAATAATCTAAAGGTCTGGCAGAGCTCCGTACTACATTTTTATGAAGATAAGTTTAAAAGTCAACATTGTTCTAACTTCTTTCCTTTTTCTTTTCTTTATTTTTGTTTTCACTCATTTTCCAAATAAGTGTTTGCTAAGGTTCTAGCAAAGGTAAAATATAGGGGAATGATGAATCCATGATTCATCGCCTTTATTCTTTTATTTTAGCTTCATTTCTGTAGTCAAACACTTGTAAGTATCCACTAATTCCATGAATTTACCATTTTGCATGCATTTGTTAAATATGCATTTTTAAAGCTTTTTGTACAAAAATAAAAGAATAAAGAAGAAAAGAAAAAGAAAAGAAAATAAAGTATGAATTTGTGTAATAAATGCAGACTGACATGAACCCGAAGAGAACGTCAAGACTTGACCTGATCGGCCAGGAATAAAGTAGGGGGAGATAGGGTCTGCAATTCAAAAATCCAAAAATATTTTCTAAATATTTTTCCTGTATATTTGTATAAAACTTGTACTATTTTATTTATACATAAATTGACTTCAAATTATTTATTTTTGAAAACAAAAGTTGTAAATAAAATTATGTTGTAAATAATAAAAATAATTGCAAAATAAAATATTGTACATATTGCATATAATCACACTCAGAAAAAGCCGCAAAGCGATAATTGAAACACCCATTCCAGCTCCATACGAGCTCAAATTGAATCAAAATCACTTCCATTATACTCTAAATTAAATTATCTTTCAAATGGTTGTGGTTTCATAAATTTTGGAGTTACGGTTAAAAAGTCGGTTTTCTGGAGTGTTGTGTGTAGTTTAACCACTTACATTTTTGTATAATTACTCGAATTTAATATACATAATTGTAAATATTATTTTCATTAAAAATAAAATTAGAAAAATGTAAATTATAAAAAAATAATTAAAAAAAAGGTATAAAAATTATTTCCTTATTTGTATATGTGTATATTGTATTATATGTACATAATATTTGTATACAACTAACTTCCTTATATAAAAATAAAAAAAATTAAATATATAACATTAATTAATTAGTTTAATTTAATTTAATTATGATATTTGTATCTATATTTAATTATTTAATTCACTCATTTGGTTTAAAAACATTTCTTTTATATAAGATATTATTCCATACCTTAAATAGCCACCATCAACCTTGCTAATTAATTTATAATTAATTTATTAATTTAATTTCGAATTTCATAATTAATTAATTATTTACCTAATTTATTAATTATTTTATCAATTTACCTAATAAACATCTTCCTCAAGTGTATATACCTTTTTTTTATTTCTCTTATCTTTTTAATGGGTTCCTCCTCCTTCTTTCATTCTTTGATCAACATTTGGTGGAGAGGAGCCCGATCTCTGAGAGCGATCTTGTCGAATATGTGTGCCCAGCCTCCGAGCCGTCCGGTGACAGTGTGTCGGCCCTCATCGAGGCCATCACGACATTTCCGATTCCCTAGGTGAGATCCAATTTTATTTCACAAAAAAACTTTTTCTTAGATAGATCGATTTAAATTTCTACCTTGATTTCATTAATCTTTAGGTATTAAAAATCATCAAAAAAATTCCATCACACTTTGATTCCGATCCAACACCGATTTTTCACCTCATCTCGTGATCCTCACATTTTCATTTCTACCTCACACAACCTATCACCTCCGATCACGCACGGTGATCGGAGCCACGGATCCATTCCATCATATCACAAGATCCATCCATTCACCCCTCTATTTTATATATAAATAAAAAAACATATAATTGTTTTTCATGTTTATCTCACATTTGTTTTTGTAGGAAAAATACTAAAAAATTAAAAAATTGTATAATTGATCTCTAACATTTGTTTTGTAGGAAAAGCTTAATAAAAAATTCCATCTTCCTTCTATTTTTAGTTTTGTAAAAAAAATAAAAAAATATAATTTCTGTTTCAAAAAAATAAACAAAAAAATTCTTTTAGTTCTGCTTTTATATCTTTAGAAACCAATTAAAAAAAATAAAAAGAAGCAGTGGGCGGCAGTGCCGCCCATCACAACTGCAGCACCGTGCCACTGAGGCAGCAACGTCCTCCAGCCTCCGTCGACGTCCTCCACCGAACGTGCCCAGCAGGTCTCGCCGCCTGGCCCTGCACCCTCGAGGCTGCAGTTTGCGATGCCTCATGTGGCGTCCTACCGACGCCCTGCCCGCGGCTCCACCGCGCTTGCACTGACAGCGGGAGCCTGCGCCGTCTTCACAGCCGACGCCCCATCGCCCCCCATCCTCTCACTGCCACACTACCGTGGCCCTGCATTCTGAACCACCGGTCGCGTCGCCGCTTCTCCGTCCCTGTGCCCAGCGGTAGCGGCGGCCAAGATCTCCCCCCTTGTGTTTTGAAGAAAAGAAAGGACCAGCAGAGAAAAAAACCCTAGATGTGAGGTTTTAAAATCAAATAATATTTGGAAAAATTACGTTGAAGCCCTCCGTACTTTTCAGAATTGCAAAAACCTGTGCTCCAGAACTCATGTGCATCGCACATGTGTAATGGGTAATTTACCGCTTCTTTCTCTCTTTTATTTCTTGTTCCATTTGATGCAAAAACTTTTGAATAATTGCGATTAAGTCCATGTGCTTCCAGATTCGAACTTGCTTGATCTTTTTATCAAAATAAATATTTATATGGTTCCAAAAATTCTGAGAAAAATTTTATATGCTCCTGATATGTGTGAATGTTGTCTAAATTTTTCATAGCATTTCATCATCCTTTCATATTTTTTTTTAAAAAAATAGTGTATTTTTACCTGTCTGAATTTTGAAAATTCATAAAAAATCGAAAAATAGTCTAACAATTCCAAAAAAATTAATATATGTGTGTTTTGTTGTCTTTTAAGTTCTTTCCAATTTTCGTGCATTAATCATTTATAAAATTCCAAAAAATTATGAAAATGAAAAAGCTTAAAAAATTGTAGAAAACTCTAGAAAAATCTAAAAAATCTGATTTCAGTCCTTGTTTGTAGATATTTAATTGGTCTTTAGCATAAAAATAATTTCCAGGGGTATTGGGCTTTTAACATTATTTTTAAATTGCAAAATACTCTGGGTTGTGCATTGTTTCCCTTATTTTCCACTATTTGATTTTTAGAAAATCACGAAAACATCAGAAAAAATTGGAAAAAATATCAAAAATATTTTAGAACATATAAAACACAAAAACATTTTCTTTTTAATTTCTGATTATTTTTTATTAATCTTAAAATACAAAAAGGATGTGGTGTTGTGTGTTTTTATTCCTTTGCGCTTGTTTTGAGAAATTTAAAAAATAAAAATAAAAACCACTAAAAATTTAATTTCGAAAATGGACTACTTAGTTTTTAAATCGTGCTCCGTGTGTTCGTCCCTGGTTGCTATACCAGGTAAATAGAATAGCGAAAACCGCTTACATTTGCTTTGATTGATTGATTATCTTTTAAGTGGTTTAAAATAAATTTTTCTCGTTGACCGATTCGAGTGGTTGAGAACAACAACAATTGTGATTTATTTACTTCTTTTATCATGTCGTAATCCATATCACCAATAACGTGGTTTAAGAAATGATCTAGGTCAGCCAACTCTGGCGATCTCCTTCTGCTCCCCGTTCTCGAGTAGGTTCGAGCTTCTAGGAAGTCTTAATTCTTGCATTTTCCTTTCTCTAGCTTAGATTTAATGTTAGTTTAGTTAATTAGCTTCTACATTAACGTAATTTTGGGATTTGAATCAACAGGAGCTCTAAGCTCTAGCTCTAATTCATAGTATCTCCGACCATCTTCAGCAGTTTCTAACCTCATATTTGATCCCCTCCGTTTTCTCCACCAAATACCCATATTTTCACCTCAGATTCTGCAAGAATCCGAGCCATAAACTCTCTTCTCCACCCTCCACTGCAGCTCGTTCATTCCCATAATACTTAGATTCTGCTAGTGTGTAGCAACTTACATTGGAGTCGAGGGAGTACCCCTCGAGCTCCTCTTCATTTTTGTGCAAGTCTTGGGTTTCAACAAGCCTCCTGAAGACGATCCATAGCCCAAGTCAGAACTCTAGGTCCTCTAGATCTCCAGGTCCCCTTCGATGGGACCCAGAATCCTTTGAGACATCCTACTGATGCGAAGGATCTTCAGGATCATGTTAGAACCATCGACGAGTAATGAGGAGGTCAGACGAAGGAGAATTGCATAATTGAAGCTCGCCAAGGCTAAGCTCTTGAGTGTTCTTGGAGGCGGTGAAGGATATGGTTAGATCCTCAAGCGCATCACGGAAGCGTGAGCATCGTATCGAATACGACGAGGAGCGACTAGTCGCACTAGTTGCTCGATGCAGCGGAATTTTAAAAAAAAATTTATACGACGAAACCACATGATCCAAGAACACTTCTCGGATCGTTTCGTCTAAACCACAACAAGTAATAGGATTACCTCTTGAAGCATGTTTGCGATCGAGTCTCTAAACGAAGAGACCTCCTGTCTCAAGTCCGATCCGACGGAGGAGACACTTGCGAGCGCGGGGATGAACCGCGTGCTTCTCGCAATCCATGTTGATGATCCAAGCGGCGGATCTCCTGATCTCGACACACGAGATCCGACTTCTTCTTCACGAGCGAGGCGCACCGAAGGAGACGGAGATCCACGAGCAGAAGAATGGGCAGCATAACGACAATGCCGCGGCGATGGAGAACCTCTCCATGGCATCCATGGTGGACGGCCATGAGAGGGAGAGAGAGAGGGCTGACGTCTAGAGAGAAAGAGAGAGAGAGAGAGAGATGCTTCTCAAGCATTATGTGTCAAGAGAGAGCATGGGTATGCCTCTCTATTTATAGGGTATTGGGATCCATGGATCTCAATCCATGTGACATATAAAATCAATGGATGAGATTGATTTATGTCAATCCAATGGTCAATATTGTTGTTGGTAAAAACCAACAACTTGTGATTTAATTTGATAATAATATATTTGATAAATCAAATAAATATTAATACCATATTAAATCAATCAAATAAGGAGAGAGGAATAGAGAGATCAACCTTCCTCTTTGGAAGGGGGGGACGACCACCAATTTCACAAGGAAATTGGTGGCGCCCCCTCTTTCCAAAAGGGAGGGCAATCTCATGCAATCCATGAGATTGCACATCTCCTTGAATTTCTCTCTACTTATTTTCCAACAACAATTTGTTGGTATTTTAATTCACCAAAATAATTCTCAATTAATTTTGGGAATATTGCAATCTTGACATTGTAATATTGTGAATCACATTCACAACCCAAAACCAAATGTAATTTACATTTTCAATTAATTAGTCAATGTGTATCCAATACACATTAATAATTAATCTACTAATATAAATTATATTTAACTCTCTCTAATACATTATAAATCACATTTATAATATATTATGGATAATTGGATATTACTATCTACATTATTCTTATCCTTGATAATCATATTTAATCATCTTGGATCTCTTTATCTCATTATTAACATCTTTGATAATCAAATCACATTTAATTTATCTAAGATAACTCTCTTTATAATATGAATCAAATTCATATTAATCCTGATAATTAAATCACATTTAATTATCCATTTTCTCAATGCTCGGATACATATATCAACAATAGAATTATCCATGAACTCTTTCAAGGATAATGCGCTTTCTCCGCGAATACTTGGAGATAAGGACAGGGCGATTGTATTGTTTCACATATAGTGACATGGATATTGAGATCATATCTCAAATCCAGATTGCGGGCCTCCCATAGATGTTTGATTAAATCAAGACCACAAATCTAATCTTCTCATTGCATCTAAATCATATTTAGATCAATGTCCAATAATTGGACTAAGATAAGATTACTTCTCTACTGAGAGGAGTCACTAAAATCCAGACTCGTTTCATCACTCCCTAGGAATGGAAGCGTCATGGTTATACAATCGTTTATGATCACATCACCCTAAGGTATTCCTAATACCTGTACATCCTGCATACTGGAAGACCCAGATTAAACTCGAAGTATTGGATCAACTTTATACTGTCTACTTCATGGTTTTATCAGTAAGTTTCTCATTCGATCATTGGGAGTCGGTATTGATCATATACTTTCCAAAAGCATATATCATACCTAGGTCTTGATCATATACTTTCCAAAAGTATATATCAAACCAACAAAGTCAGTCAAGCTTCCAAAGCGAGACGACCGTGCGCATGGAATTCGATTCTTCCCAATATCTCATGAGTGAGCTCATGTCTTCCGATTCAGTAGTGAACCTGTATGATCCCTTTAAGAGATCGTATTACTCATATGCCCTTATATGCACACCAGCGCGTCGGTGTATAGACCTTGATTAGGCCATCAACCTATTGGTCTGCCAAATGTACATACTCAGACATATAGTAACACATCTGTCTCCGGTCAGAGGATGTGTGCCTATATCATGACAGCATATGATATAGGACTTTGGATATCTCGATCTCGTTAAGTCAACTCTTTGACCTAACTAATCTGACACCTCCGAATCTCTATTCCTATGCAGAGGACCCGCATCAAGAAGTCGGTCAGATATTAGCCTAACTGAGAAAGGATTGCCATCTCCTACTCAGGCTGGAGATCATCTCTTAATAATCATTTTACGGTGCTTGATGAGTCCTCAATCTAACTCATTAGATATTCATCTAAGCACCAGACTCTATGATTTAAATCAACAGTTGTATGATCTTTAAGATGGCCATGGTACATAACCCTAATTGTACTAAGGGACCTATTATGCAAATTATGTACTCTTTATTTCAGATTAAGGAGTGAATTGCAATAACATTTATTGCATAATGGCTCGCCATGGGCTCGCATGTCCAACAATCTCCCACTAGCCCAAAGAGCCATTAATGGGCTAATCATTTAAACCCACACTCATGTGACAATCATAGGCTATTTAGAAAATAGCTAGGTAAGCTGATCTGTCACTCCGTTCCCAAGAGATTACGCCAAGTCCTTTTACGGCACTTGCATATCTCCTAGTAACCGTGCTTGCATCCAATGCGAATGTTGCATCTCATGCACCCGATACTCAATTTTTGTTGGTTATAGTGTCCTTGACACTACATCTTATTAATTATCATAACCAGTATTCCCATAATCCTTATTAGAATACCTTCATTCCTGGAGATCTCTATCTCCTAAGGTATCTACAGTTAAGACCCTTATAGATCACTGTCTACAAGGTCTTAAACCTTTGAAGATAAGACTTTGAGATTACTATCTCTAAGTTTCATCATCTTTGAAGATATTGTTATTACTGCAATCAAGTGTTTTATCTCCATAGTAGGATTAGTAACAGTTTACTACTCCCACTGCATGGTAGACATCTGATTCTTGTACACATCTAGCATACATTCAGCTTCTCATAACTGATGCACAAGTGCAAGCAGTTCTAGCATTCACTTCCTCAACTCTTTGAGGTGCTATCCCTCTAGACAGGTCACTACCACATCTTAAGGGAAGGAAGCTTTTCTTGGAATTGTCCAGAAAATGGAATAAGTCCAAGGTGTACTACTAATGCGACAGTCCCAATACCCTCTTCTCTTTGCTTCTGAACGACTTCAGAATTAAGATCTAAGAGGTATCCTTGAAATCGTATCTCAAGGTATGGAACAACCAAATTATAAAACACTTATTATTATTCTTATATAATTCTAAATGATTAGAATAATATCTACATTTAGCACGATGAACACAATGGCACTCCCACTAAGCTTCACATGGTTCATCAAGATTTTATCTGAAATCACAACATTTATGATTTCATCAAATCTTATGTTCCATCTACAATAAACTTATTGGAGTCCAAAGATGAAGTTCTTCAGCTAGCACACCTTGCTTTCCTCAACCATGAAGCCCTGGGGCTACTTCATATGAATATCCTCAGAGAGGTATTCATAGAGGAATGCAATCTTGACTCACACCATGAAGATGTCATAGATAAGTTGTGTAGCTATAGTTAGCAATATTCTGATGGGTTAAAGCAAGGTCACTGGAGAGCAAGTCTGATCGCAAGCAATGTCTTCTCTTCGGTGTGTAGCTCATGGCTACGAACCGTGCTTTTGAAGGTCTCTACCTTCTCATCAGGTTCCCTCTTTCTCTTGAAGATCCATTTACACCTTAATGGGTCTGACCCATATAGGTGGATCCTCGAGGGTCCATATACAACACTTGTATATGAAGTCTACATTAGACTTTTATTGCCAACATCCATCTTTCCATGTCATGATCCTCAAGAGCTTCATCACATGAAGTCCAATCATTTTCAGATTTAACTGACACATGGAATCCATCCTCAAACTTATTTGAAGAGGTATTAAGGTTTCATCTTTAATTATCTATTTTTAGTTTCCGATTTCAGGAGCCTCATTATCTTTTCAAGATTAAATGAGTTCCTTTACTTCATTTTCATCTTGATTCTCAAGAGAGTCATCCTATAAGAATCATATTCTAAAAGATGAGATCTTTTAAGAATCTCAAGGTCATAAAGTAGGTATCTAATACCATCCTTTATTTTCCTAATGAAGTAGCACTCTCTGGTGCTAGATTCCAGCTTACCAGCTTAGGACCTTATTAAGTGTATAATGTAGTTTCTACCACATATACCTGGAAACTAAGAGATAATTATGCCAAGATTAATCATTGATCAAATCATATCACACATGATCAATTGCATCTCCCTACAACTCTATTGAGTTAAGGCTCATTAGGAGGGGTGAGATAGAAATGATATTCACATCTCCATAAGGTATTCCTTGAATTCGTCTAATAGGTACAAGCTACCTTGATTAGATCAAATTCATTTCATCTTCCTTCAAACTTTGGTTCTAAACCAAAATTGTGAAATCTTTGAACATTTCAAAGTTTTCTAAGTGAAGAGAAGAAATTTCATATCACAAATAATCATTAATAGATATCACATATCCATAATGTTTATTCTGATATAGATGATTCACATACATCAATATGTATGAGATCTTGAATACCTTAATATCTTACACCATTCCAAAAGAAGGGTGTATTGGACATTCTACTTTGAATACAATATTCATAAGTATGCAAGTTTTGAAATTTTAGACATTCTAAAGTTTCATCTCTTACTTGTCCATTGATCTCATCAACAGACATATGTCCAAAACATTATGTCAGATCATTGTCAAATGATCTTTATCCTCCTATTGATCTTTAAAGGTTTAATTTTCAGTATTAGAAATCTTAATGAACCATTCATTAATTTTCTAATTTAGTGGAGTCCACTAGATGTAAGATTACTATCTGAAATATCTCCATCATAACCTTTTATGATAGGTCTATTCCAGATTTCATTTTTATTCCCAACATTTAGAAATAAACAATGAGTGTTGACGAGTCGCTAAATACTAGATTTAATTTGGTCACGTTGTAATACATGTACTTAGCGATTCGGTCAGAACCGAGAGAAGATCTCCGTGAAGAGTGTCTCGGCTTTAATTTATATCCCGGGCAAGTCCGGGGTCGAACTCAGGGAGGCAAAGGAACAACTTGGGATTTAATTCAAAAACTTAGGTCTAGATATCCAATGCGTATTTTTTTTATATTTTTTTAATGCAAATAGGATGCCAATGCAGGTGAATTAAGCTCCTAAGAAATCACAAACCTTAGCCAAATTAATTTTAATGGAAAATTAGTCCAATTCAACAAAAATATATTTTTCCTAGGATCTTAATTCAGTGAAGAACACAAAACACATTTTTTTTGGAATTTTATGGGTTAAAATGCAATAATAAAAAATGCACACTTTTTATGGGTATTTTCGCAATTTTTCTCACAAACAGAAAGCAAAAAATATGATAAAATTACTGGAATGAAAACATGATGGAAGGAAGCTACAGTATTTTTTTTGGAATTTTTTGGCAAAATATGAATTTTTATTATTTTTCAGTGGAAACAGAGTGACAGTGAGTAATTAATTCCTAATTAATCCATGTTATAAAATTAATTAGAGTCCGAATTATATCAGAAAGGTATTTCTATGTGGCATACATGAGACTAGAAATTTCGTAAAAAGGATATACGTGGATTTAATTAAAAATCAAATACTAAAAACACTCTATAATTTATTTCAGGCACAAGACATCTCCAATTTAGATGAAATGTGGATAGTAAGTTCATCACATATCAAGGCATCACATATAATTTTTGTGGAATTTTTAGAGCAACCGTGTGTGAGATATAATTTTAAGAATCCAGAATGGGTTAAATATATGGATTTTCTGTTAAACAATTTTAATTAATTACCCATTACTCACAAAAATATAAATAAATATCCACAATGTAGAGAATTAGTTGCTCAACATGAAAGCATTTTTCATTGAATAAAATGATGCTCAATTGAAGTCCAAATTTAAGTACGAACACAAGGGTGTCTTTGCAAATTCAGAAAACAAAATACAACTTAAACTTATGCATAGGGACCTTTTTGAAATTACAGAAACATGAAATATTAAAACTACAATTTTCACAAATAAAATTTTTTTCACCTTCTTCTTCGTACAGGCGTTGCTGGAGATGAACCCAAGGGGGGTTTGGTGTCGGCGGCGGCCTGAGGCGGAGGAGGGGCGGTTCGCGCGCGGTCGCGCAGCCCAGGGATGGCGGCGAGGGCGGTGCGCGATGGCGGGAGGTGTGGGGCAGCGGCGCCGCGAGGGGAGGCCGGTGGCGGCAAGCGGCGGTGGTCGATGGCGGAGAGGGGGGCGGTGGCGGCTGGGCCGCTGCTGCTCCCGTTTATTTTTTTTTAATTTTTTTAACTCTTTTGATTAAAAAAAACTGTTGTAAGGACAATTTTTTTGTTTTAAATTTTTTTAAATTTTTTTAATTTTCTTTAAACAGGAAATATAAACACAAACATATGGTAAAAAAATGATGTGATGATGATGGTTATGAAGATGAAGATATATAAACAAATGGGAGAAAACAAATGGTGTGATGGTGGTGGTAATGAAAGAACCTTTTTTTTAATTTTTTATATTTTTTTAATTTTGTTAAAAATGGGAATGAACATGATGGGAAAAAATATGATGATGGTAATGTGATGGAGCAGAACAAATGGAAGATGATGAGTGGTGCTATGATGAACTAAAAAAAATGCAAAAATGACAAGATGATAAAATGAAGGGAAAATTTACCTAAGATGAACATGGTCGCCTATGGTGTGCTCTCGTGAGCACGGTCTTCGCTCAAATCGTCAGCGTGCGATGAGCTCGAGCAGCGCGCGGATGCGGCTGCGATGTTGGCCAAAAAAAACCAACGGATCACACCGGAGAGAGGGTCGTCGTCGCTCGACCGCGGTTGCGTCGCTGTCACCCATTCAACTCTGGGAACTTGGCTCTCCTCACATAAAGATGGATCAAGGGCAAATTGAGGAGGATGGGATGTATATATAGATGATGAAATGAGAAGTTATTATGGTGGTGGAGTTGAATGGGAAGTTGGATTATTAATGGAGTTGAATGGGAGGTTTAAAAAAATGGTGGGGTTGAATGGAAATTGGTGGTATAATGAGTTGAATGGTGGTTATTGTAGAGAATGTAAAATAAATAAATAAATAAAATAAAGTTGTCTATTTTAAATACAATAAAATAAAAAGAGAAGAGAAATAGTGGAGAATTTACAAGGGAAGGCAAACAACATGTACACATTTTTTTTATTTTTCTAATATGTAATTTTTTTATCTTTTTAATAAGAGATATTTACAACAAAAAATACAATAAAATACTACAATTAAAATACAACACAAATATGATTTTTTTGAATTTTTAATAATTAAGAAAGATACAAATAAAATTAAAGAAAGAATGAATATATACATAATATACAATGTACATCTAGGTCCCAAAACCCAACTTTTGCAAATGAGCTCCGATTTTAATGAAACCACTTCCGTTGGATAGATAATTTTCTAACTTGAACATTAAAAGTGAGTTTGGTGAATTTGGAGTTCATACGGAGTGGGAATTTAGTTTGGAAGTTGGACTTTACGGCTTTTTGTCTTTGGGATCTAGGAGCATTTATTTGAGGTGAAATTTATTTTGTAATTTTGTATTTTTATATACATTTTATAAACAAGTTAGAGAAAGAATTAGGCAAAAAGGAGTTGAAAAGAAATTATTAAAAATCCATGAAGTTTTGGGCTATTTACAAGTATAAAACTCCTTTATTTTTGCGGCTTTTTATTGTTAATTCATTTTGTGCAGTCTTATATACAATAATTAGTGTGTTTTATTTACAAGAGTTATTTTGTTAATTTATTGATTTTATGGACATTTATTTGGAATTTTACTCGGGGATTTTGCTAAGATCAAGATATTACGATGATGAATCGCGGATTCATCACCCCCCTATACTTAAACTTTGCTAGTCCTCGAGCAAATAAAGAATGAATAAGTTGGTTTAACCCCTGACTGTGCATGTGAATACAAGACTTGATCCGTTCAAGAACTCTCGATTTTAGAGATCCTAAAATTCTAAGCTGATCCAAGCTCTAGTCAAAGGTACCCAATTTCCCTAATCATCATACTCTCTTTGTATACATATATATAAGGGATATGACTTTCAGTGTTGACCGCAGTTACAAGAGTAGAGTCACAACGTCACCAAAGGTTCCAGTCCAAGAGACTCTCCTATGGACCCGATCCTCAACACTAGGGAATAAATCATTTCTTGCATCCAATCCACCGTCTCTTTAGTTGTCAGACTTAAAAGTGTAGATGGAAGGCCAGTTGATGGAGGGCATAGGATTGTGTCATTTCTTCTCTCCCTCTCATTGGAACAAGGATCCTCTCGAGTGCCTTATTACGCAATGCATTGTTTTGGTGTTGATCAGTGTGTCCGTCAAGAGAAGTTGGAGCCGTCTGCACTTGTTTTCCTGGGAGTACACCAGGGTGTGCCTTTTTTGAGTACCTATCGTACCTTCTACACCCAGACTTGTAGCATTTACGATGCAGAGCCCTTTTTTGGTGCAAGCCCGACTCCTGGTCCTAGTAACGGTGGTCCAAGTGGACACTTTGAAATGGTTGGGAGCGCTCGCCTTTGGTGGAAGCTCTTTTGATAATTGACTTTGTGGAATGAGGGCTTTTCTTTGACATTTCATTGCTTTGTAGTATTTGTGGCTAGCTCCACTGCTTTTACCAAGAGTTGGTGCACACTGATCAACAATTTTTTTTATCACACCCTGGTACATAGGTAAATATCAAGAGATAGTACAAGAACCATGTTCTCATACTGGCTAAATGTGCTAACACTCAGGTTTCATGAAGCCTTCATTGATTTTATCCCATCCTCGAGCATCATCAAATCAAGTCCAAACTCAAATCCCTCATCAAAGATTCTCAAGTGAAATTTCAACTCATCTCATCATAACTGCAGTCGTGTTCGTGAGGTGCTGATCATATTCTTTTAAGGTAGAGACTAAGCATGAAATATAGCACACAAATCTTTCAAACTAGGGAAATGTGAATAATTAAGTCAAGGACCCAAATGACTAAGGCTGGTTAACTCAAAATCTCAAGACCTCATAAACCAAGTGTTCTTGAACATCACTAGTCTTGTGTGAAAGTGAATTGTGTCAGGGATTAAACCAACTTATTAGTTAGTTTTTTTTAGTTTTTTTATATATGATTGATTTTTTTTAAGTTTTAGAAAAGTTTTTTTTCAAAAATTTTTTTTTGACAAACAAAGGCAAAGAAGTTTTTTTTTGTTAGAAAAGTTTTGCTTTTTTTTTCAAGAGTTTTTTTTTGAAAAAGATAGGTAAATAAAAAAAGACTTTTTTTTTGAAAAAGTTTTTTTATAAAAGAAGATTTTTTTGAAAAGTTTTTTTAGCAAATAAGGAAAAAAGTTTTTTTTAGTAAAAAGTTTTGTTTTGTTTTTGTTTTGTTTTTTTTAACCCACCCCATAATTATTGTATAGTATATACAAAAATACGTGAAAGTACGAGGTATGGGTAAAATATATATGTAATATATGCACGCCCCCCTATACTTAGCTTGTGCTATGTCCTCATGGCACTAGGTGACAAAAAGACATAGCTCGTACTAAGCGTAGGAAAGCTAAAATAATAAAAAATATAGAAGTCGATCTGCTCCCCTATACTTAGGCTCTGGTTAGCCTAAGTGTAGAAGAAGAGCAAAAATGGGGCGGACGAGGTCAAGAGGAGAAATGATGAGTAAGTACACATGGCGGGCATCGGTCCCCCCTATACTTAGGCTTTGGTCAGCCTAAGTATAGGACACGAGTAAGTGTGAGAACCGATGTGATCTCGAGAATATACAAAGAAGGGAGAATATGTACAAGAGTGATTGAATCTTCTAAGATGTTGAATCTTGATGCTGCATCTTCATAAAGAGTAATAAGATGTATCTGCTATGTGCTCACTCTGTATGAAGTTGATGACTTCGACTTGGACTAACTGCTCTTTCGAATCAACAAAATGCTTCAACAGTTGTCCATTCACCACATGAGATTGTGCACCATCTGTGAGATCAACTATCTCTACACTTCCATTCTCGTGCACTTTCTTAACCACAAAGGGACCCGTCTATTTAGATTTGAGCTTCCCATGGAACATCTTCAGCCTGGCATTGAACAACCATACCTTTTGTCCAGGGACAAAGTCTTTGCACCTAATGTGCTGATCATGCCATCTCTTTACTTTGTCCTTATAAATCAAACTGTTGTCATATGCCCGGTTTCGGATTTCCACGAGCTCGTTCAAGTTCGAGTCTCGACAAAGTTTCCCTAGGTGACAACTCCAATTAATCTACTTAATTGCCCATTCGGATTTATGAATCAATTCTGCGGGTAAATGGCATGGCTTGCCATAGATCATTCTAAATGGTGAAGTACCCAATGGTGTCTTGTAGGTTGTCTTATAGGCCCACAGAACTTGGTCCAAGAGTTGAGACCAGTTCTTCCTATCGGGACGAACCAATTTCTGCAAAATACTCTTCACCTCTCTGTTCGAAACCTCTGCCATGCCGTTGGACTGTGGGTGGTAAGGACTAGTAACTCTATGCTCAAATCCATAGTCCTTAGCTAAAGTGGTCATATCTCGATTCACAAAGTGGCTACCCCCATCAGATATCAAAACTTTTGGCACCCCGAACCTAGCAATAATATGATCTCTCACAAACTTACAAACAGTTTTGCTGTCTATGGTTCGGGTTGGGATAGCCTCCACCCACCTAGATAGATAGTCAACCGCCAACAATATGTACTCATGTCCTTGACTGTTGGGAAAGGGACCCATAAAATCTATACCCCATGCGTAAAAAACATCACAAATAATCATCGGTTGCATGGGCATCTCATCTCTCTGTCCAAATGTCCCTCCCATCCTTTGACAGATCGGGCACGACCGTACAAAATCAATGGCATCTCTAAACAAGGTCGGCCAATACAATCCACATTGAAGTACTTTGTGAGCGGTTCTCTTTCCCGAATGGTGTCCTCCATCCTCAAGTGAATGACAATATGTGAGGACACTATGGTATTCCTCCTGAGGAATATACCTTCTCCAAACACAATCCGATCCTTCGAAGAAAAGGAAAGGATCGTCCCAGTGGTATCTCCTCGAATCCGACTTCAGTCGATCAATGCTGCTCCTAGTCCAACCATGGGGAACCTGCTTGGAGACAAGATAGTTCACCATGTTGGCATACCACGGGAGTGAGTCAATAACACAAATTGACTCATCTGGGAAGGTCTCTCTAATTCGCTCATGATCAGGAGAATCCTTAGGTTCAATCCGAGAAAGGTGATCAACCACAACATTCTTCACTCCAGGTTTATCTTTTATCTCCAAATCAAATTCCTGGAGGAGTAAAATCCACCTAAGAAGACGCGCCTTCGCGTCCTTCTTTTCCATTAAGTATCGAATGGCTGTATGATCAGTATAAATTGTCACCTTAGAGCCCAAAATATATGATCTGAACTTCTCGAGGGCCCATACTATCGCGAGCATTTCCTTTTCAGTCACTGTATAATTTTTCTGTGTAGGATCTAAAACTTTGCTCGCATAGTGAATCGCAAACGGAATCCCCTCTCGTCGTTGTCCTAACACAGCTCCTATAGCGAAATCTGAAGCATCAGTCATGATCTCAAAGGGGAGAGACCAATCAGGAGCTTGTAGGATAGGCGAGGTACAAATCTTCCTCTTCAAGAGCTCAAAGGCCTCCAGACACCTGTGATCTACAACGAACTCTGTGTCAGGGTCAACCTCCATTCCCCTTTTGGAGATGACATGCCCCAACACGATACCCTTCATCACCATAAAGTGACTCTTCTCCCAGGAGAGTACCAGATTCACCTCTCTACACCTCGTGAGGACTCGATCCAAGTGCGCTAAATATGTATCAAAAGAATCACCATGGACCGAGAAGTCATCCATGAACACTTCCAGGAAATCTCCCACCATCTCGGCAAATATGGCTATCATGCACCGCTGAAATGTGCCCGGGGCATTGCAGAGCCCGAATGGCATGCGCCTGAAAGCATAAGTGTTGAATGGACATGTGAATGTGGTCTTTTCCTGGTCCTCAGGGGCTATGGCCACCTGGTTGTAGCCTGAGTACCCGTCAAGAAAATAGAAAGAACTCTTTCCCTGCGAGTCTCTCCAAGATCTGATCAATAAAAGGCAAGGGAAAGTGATCTTTCTTGGTCGCAACATTCAGGCGCCTGTAGTCAACACATACACGCCACGATGTAGGTACTCGTGTCGCGATCTCTACCCCCTCCTCGTTGGTGACCATCTGAATTCCCGACTTCTTCGGGACAACATGAAGTGGGGCCACCCACTTGGAGTCAGAAATAGGGTATATAAACCCTGCTTTGCACCATTTCTCAATTTCTTTCTTCACCACTTCCCGTAGATTGGGGTTAAGTCTCCTCTGAAACTCACGGGAAGGTCTCACGTTATCCTCAGTAAAGATGTGGTGCGAGCAGAGAGCGGGGTTGATGCCCACGAGATCCGACACTGTCCAGCCTATTGCTTTGCGGTTCCTCTCTAAGACCTCTAACAACCTAGACTCCTGTTCTAAAGTCAAGTCTGAGCTAATGATGACAGGATATCTCTCTTTGGGTCCCGCAAGAATGGCATACTTGAGTGTAGGAGGTAGTGATTTCAATTTTGGTAAAGTGGTATCATCAATCAAATCTGGCTGAACTGAATCTGAATCTGGTTCCGTGCTACATGAAGGTGGGCTCGACTGTGTAGGACTCTCCACCAAATCAAAAGTATCGAGAGTCGGATCGTCAAATGTATCCAAACAATCGGCAAAAGCCACGTCCGACTCGTCATCTATGTCCCATGATTGTTCCGAAGAGGATGGAACTGACAGATCCGGATGGATCTCTAAGTCATCATGAGAATAGATTGATGCATCTCTAGCAAGATCAGACAACACCTGGCAAACTTCATCATGCACTATATCCTCTCCAGATGAAAGGGTCTCGTTCTGTCCTGAAGGAATCTGTCCCCAAATCCCAACTATGCTAATCATACTGCAATCTGCCTCTGAAGATGAGTACTCTGTGCTACACTCTGAATCGGGTCGCTGACACTTGGTTTGCTTCATCTCAAGGTTCACTTCTCCACCTGGAGAACGAAACTTCATCATTCCCGTACCATAATCGAAAGCTGCGCCTGCGGTCCTAAGGAAGGGTCGCCCGAGAATGATCTGAGATTCTCTCCAATGATTGGGGGTCTCCATGTCCAAGACTGTGAAGTCCACCTGATAATTATGACCCTCAATCGAGATAACGACGTTCTTCACTTCTCCCTTAGGTCTCTTCATTGAACGATCTGCGAATTGGAGTAAAGCTCTAGATTTGCGAAGTGGTCCCAACTCCAATTTCTTATATAATGCTAAGGGGAGTAAGTTGATCGAAGAATCGTTATCTAAGAGTGTGCGTGCAAACGCAATGTCGTCAATACGACTCTCCACATAGTGAGCACCCATGTCTCTCTTTTTCTTTGGCAAAGTCTGATTCTTGAGACAATAAGTTGTAGCTACTGATAAGACATGTGTCTTTATATTTCAGTTATCTTTCTTCCTGCTAACCCTTGTAGGTGTGCATCTCACTTTAAGGTATTTTTGGAATGCAGGATGGTTAGCCACATATTCATCAAATGGCACTTTAACTGTGATGTTTTCTTTACAAAACCGTGCCATATCGGGGTCATCTTTCTGAATCTTTTTGATGCACTTTCCTGTCGTAAGAGCATGGGAGAAAGGGATTGAAGGTAGGGAAACAGAGGATGAACAGTCTGAATCATGAACTGAAAGATCATTCTTTGACTTAACGGAAACAGAGTTCTTCATACATGAATCTTTTTGATGCAACATGGACTCAAAATCTAAACTATCTACTACAGGTTGTGGAATAGAAGCGGGAGTGGTATCCGCCACAACCGGAGATGCAAGGTCCTCTGTAGACTCAGAAGAATATCCATGCTGACGATGTTGCATACGTGCTCTCCTCCTCCTCTCGGCTCCCTGAGTAGAAATCCTCGAATGGTGCTGATGGGGCTCTGAAATATGATGCCTCTCCTCCTCGTCCTCTGAAGACTCCTCAGGTAGAGCTCCAGAGATGCCCCTCCTCGTGTCCCTCGCCCGGTAAGGTACGACTACGGTCCTTCCGCTCCTGAGTGACATGTGGTTAGCCTCGTCACACGAAAGAATCTCATGTTCAGATTTAGGAGATGCTGAATAGTATACCTGACCAAAGTGCTGCTGAGAACTAGAACGGTTCAGGATATTGGGGTTAGCCTGAACTTGGGCTGGGATCAAGGTAGAGGGTGCAGTCTGCTCGTCTCGCCATCTGGACAGGCGGTTGACATCCACCCGTAAGTCCTGAACCTCGTTCTTGTAGGAACGTAGCTCGTCGAGTATCTGCTGCTGAATATCCATGGGACTAGACGATGAAGGAAGTGGATAAGACTGGGAAGAAGAACGGGAAGACTGACCCTGCTGGGCAGTGTACTGCCTCTGCTGCTGCTGCTGGGGTTGCGGGCCCTGCTGGCCCGTCTGGTAATGGCCCTGTCGGCCATACTGCTGGTACTGCTGCCTCTGCTGCTGGGGTGGATGGAATCCAGGGCTCTGCAGTGAATGAGGTGGTGCGGAGGTGAATGTGGTGTTGTGAAAGTTCGGGGGACGCTGATAGGTCTGTTGGTCTCCCATACTTCCCTGCCTGGCAGGGTCCTGAGTATACCATATCCCATTCACCTCCCAAATTGGTGGAGGCTCCTCCTGGACTGTCTCTGCTACTGGAGGTGGCTGCTGGAAAGAGTGGGTGTAGGATTGGTCCTGCTCCCACGGCTGGGGTTGCCCTGACACCAACTGCTCCTGAACATGGTGAACTCGGTATACGGGAGCAGAGGGTGCAGTCACGGCGGGTATCCTTATCTTAGATACCTTCTCAGTCAACTCCTCCATCTGTTTTGGAAGTTTAGAGATGCTTCGGTCTAACTTATCAATCCTCTTGTCGATCTTCTCGACTACAGTAAGCTTGTCAGCAAGGATTCCCATGCTAGGGATCACATCCTGAGAGAGATCGACTACAGCTGGATTTCCCCCTCCAGATGAGAGTGAACTGGGGGATGGTGTATAGGCCCTGCTGGCCATCTGTGAGCGGCCAGTTTCAGCCATCTGCTGGAATACCCTCCAGACGGTATCCGCTCCTCGTGATGTATAGCTGCCTCCACAGGCAGCGCTCACTAAACCCTGCATCTCAGGGTTGAGACCAGTGAAAAATGATTGGACCAAGATGTTATCATTTAGTCCATGACAGGGACACTTCTGCAGGATGTCCTTGAATCTTTCCCAAGCATCACAAAAAGCTTCATGGGATAATTGGGAAAAACTTGTAATGCGCGTCCTCATCATGTTAGTTCTACTCAAAGGGTAGAACTTCTTCAAAAACAGGTCCTTGAACTGGGCATATGTGGTGACGGCGATCCCAAGATTCTTTACCAAGTAATCAGCTTTGCCACCCAAGGCAAATGGAAGGGCTTTGAGCCTAATATAATCCTAGCTAACATTTTGATGTTTGAGGTTAGCGCAGATGAGCTCAAAGTCCCTTAGGAATGCATATGGTTCCTCAGAAGCATTCCCATCGAAGTGTGGCAACAGGTTCAGAAAATGCGGCTTCAATTCAAAATCAACAGTGGGTTTAGCCGGACTCAAGTAGTTATGAATTTGATATTGTCCGGGGTTGTATGCCACATCCATTGGTAGTTGGACCCCAACATTTAAGTGTCCTAACTGAGCCCTCAGTAATGCTTGTTGCTGCTCAGATGTAGCTAATCGGGCAAGTATCATTTTCATTGGGTCTTCATGGTTCTCTTCTTCCTATTCTTTCTTCTTTGGCATTTTACTCGAATCTTCTTTATGTCCTGAATCAGCAATGTTTTCTTGATTAGAAGAGGATTTATGAATCATGATATTCTCACCAAGGCGATGGTCTTCCTCGGTGAGGTGGGAAGAGAGAAAGGGAATGGTTTGAGAGTAACCATCCTGAGAGAGAATGATCCTGGGCTCAAGAGGGTCATGAGTCCAGGTTGGTCCAAGTTGCGCTTGGACCATTGAAGACATACTTTTTGAAGGGTTCAACGAGAGGTTCGCAAAGTTCGAATAAATATCCCCCCAATCAGTCATCTTCGATGTCAAAAGAACCGATTAGATCACGATAATCAATGAGGCACTAGTTCTACGGTGCACGTTAATGTGCGGAGTGAACTCACACAATACAAACGCAATTCAAACCCTCAATTTCACCAACTCAACACGTGATGGCCGTAAGAGTTCGGCCGATTTATCTGGTCAATTTTAGTTGGTGAGAATACAATCTTGGAAAGATTAACGAGCTGTTAGGTGCCCATATTTTCCTACAGACTGGCCCGGTTCTTACGATTAGTTTGACCTACTTTCAGCCAGTATAGGAGTAAGTACGGACCGTATAAATACGGCTACCCGTTCCTTGAGGACTAATGTGTCCTCTAAACCTCCCACTCTGCTAAGGAAGTCCAGACCGTTTACCGGCTACCCGTAAATCCTCACTGAAAAGTAGCTAATCGCCTAAAAAGAAAGAACCAGTAGTAAGTAAGAAATCCAGACTTGGCTCTATCCTAGGGTTGTCTCTCTCTCACTTGCAATTAAAACAAACAATGAGGGCTTTATGCACCCGAGAACAAGGGTTCTTTTTATTCCAATTAATTAGATCGACCTGCTCAATTTAGTCCCAATTTTAGAGTTAGGTACTTGAAATTTATGTGAACACACAAGCACGTCTACCGTTCAGTCCCAATTTCCTTTTGACCTTAAGTTGTAAAACAAGATGGGAATCTGAAATCAGAATGCAAACGAGAAACTATGATGCATGCTCAGAAGAAGGTATACTTACAGTGAATCCCAGCACTATTCATGCGTTATGCAGAACAGAATTTATAAATATTACACTAAATGCATGCAGATCGAGAAAACCGTACCTAAACAATATACTATTAGCGGGGAAGAATTGATTGAATTTGAGCTATGTAGGTGATGAATCTCCATTTCATCACCTTTATTCTATCATTTTGGCCTTAAAAACCCCAGAAAATGCATGTAAATAGCCTCAATTTGTACATAATAGCATTCATTATTTATTGTATTTATTGTACATAAAATAAGGTTTTTAATGCCAAAATTATAGAATAAAGAGAAGAAAAGAAAAAGAATAAAATATTGCAAATATTTTATGACCTGAACCCCGAGACCAAGGCCAGCATGGAATTGGTCGAAAAGGAATAAAGTAGGGGGAGATAAGGGCCAATAATATAATAAATACCTCATTTATTTATTCATTCATTGATGCGTTTTTGACACCTATTTTGTATAGAATTATTTATTCATCAAATTAAAATCTTTTGTACATGAAAGTTGTAGATAATAATGTAAATAAAAATACAAAATTGAGTTTATGTAAAAATAATATACAGTGTACATTTTATATACGGAATAAAAAGCCAAAGTCTCAACTTCACAGACCCATATCTTGCAAATAAAAACTCCAAATCACCCAAACTCACCTTTAATTGTATATAGCATTCCATGAACTATTTTATAAAATTAGTTTCATAATTTTTTGAGTTCATATGTGGAAGTTAGGTTTTTGACCCACTGTGTACATAATACCTGATTAAAATATTCATTTTATTCAATATTTATAAATTCATCTTTTTAGAATCTTGTAAATATTGTATGTAATACATGTACATATTAAAATTAAAAGAAAACCAAAAAGAAATTACAAAATAAAATAAGTCTATAAGCTACATAGGCAAAAGACCTATGATAAGTATGTACATAAATAAAAGGGGATTTTAATTCTTCTTTATTCTTTTATATATTTATAATAATGTATACATTATACATAACTCATTAAAAATACAAAACTAAAATAAAAATCAAGAAAATACAATAAATAAATTAAGTGTATAAAATACATAGATAAAACACCTAAAAGTATACCTACATACACCTATACATATTTATTTAAAAATAAACTCATAAAAATCAAACAAAAATACCTTTATACTCACAAAAATAAATTATAAATTTATAAAATAAGAAACTAAAATAATAAAACAAAATAAACAAACTAAAAATAAAATACACAAGAATACATGTAAATACATACATATACACATTATTTTAATAAAACCATAATAAAATACTTCAAAAAATAAATAAAAATCATAAATAAATACTACATTAATTTATAAATATTTTCTATTTTATAAGCAAAATCTATTTAATTCATTTATTAGGTTAAAATAAAGAGTCAAATTCGGGCTGACATGGACCAATCACAGCCCTGCCAATGTTGACCGTGGTCAACTGTCCCCTCAGCCTGCAGCCCGTCAAATCTGCCCAACCTTGCGTTTTCACCGAATTTTCCCGATCAACCTGTCACTCTAATGACATAGGTCGCTTCACGGAAATTACTCCCAAAAGAGAGTACATACACGCCCATGTCTTGTTTCCCTTGTATATAGCCTCGATTTCTTATTTTTAGCCGGTCAATAAGGGCTCCCATTATGTTCAAAAATAAATCAGCCTCCAGCCCGCTAGATTTGTCAGACCCCCCGTCTTCTCCCATTTTTCCCGGCTGCCCCGTCCATCGATTGGCTTTACTTCCTTCACAAGAAATGCTCCTGGTATCTTGTATATCCACGCCCCCATGTTAAATCTAATGTATATATCACCGATTCCTTATTATTTTCCGGTCAATAAGGGCACATACACATGTTTATAAATAAACCTTCTTCCTCCTCCAAAATTTTTTGGCCATTTCCCTAGCCCTAGAGCTCCCCACCTTCGGCCAAGAGTGCATCCAGGTGACAGATGGAGGTCCCCTGAAGGTTGTGGAAGCTCATGGAGGAAGGAGATGCGCCCACGGCGGCGCTCCGGCAGCCGTCTTGCTCCTTGGCCCTCCGGCCAAGTCGAGACTGCGCATTTATGATTTTTAGGTAGGTTTTCGTTCCAGCATTTTATTTATGTCTTTCATTTCGCATTTAGATTACTAGTGTGTCTTAGATTAGGTAAATCGAAGTTCACCAGAGCTCTGCTCCGGCGACTTCGCCACTGTGTTTCCGACCATTTTTCCGACGTCATTTCGCTTCCATTTCGTTCCTCTCTATGTTCTCCACCTCCCAGCCACCTTTGTCCAACTAGATCTGTTCCAGATCTGCGAATCGATGCTCACCTCCTCCGCTTCGCCGGAGCATCGCCACCCCATCCATTTTTTCATGCCAACAGCTTCGATTTTTGGTCGAGGAGCATCGCCTCGAGCCATGTGGTCTTTCTGTGCAGGTCTAGTGCGCCAAGATGCACCAGGAGACGAAGTACACGCCGGCGGAGGTAACTAGAGCACCTTGCCTTTTCCGACCTCGCAAGGGCGCTCCAGTCGTCCTCTGGCCGATCTGAAGCCTCCAGCAGATAGAGTGGAGCACCTGCGACGTGTGGGGACCTTTGGGAGCAGCAACGAGCGTCGGGGAGGAGAGATCTCGCCGGGAGAAACTCGCAAGCTGCGAGTTCCTCCCCTGTTCTTCCAGCACCTCTCCTCGCCGTCGGATGAAGATGAAGGCCCCAGTTCGAGCGCCAGCCGTCCGATGGAGCCATGTACAGACCATCGGATCACCCCGGGTGATCTAATCTTCACCGCCCATCGTCGAAGCGTCATCGGCTCACGTGGAAGCGCCACGTGTTCAAGTCACGCACATCAGCCGTAGGATCCAGCGCCTGTTGGGGGTAATTTTCACTTATACCCTCGCCTTTTTGTGTATTTAATATTTAATTTTGTAAATAAATTATAACATTGTAAATAAATTGTAAATTTTGCTAAAGGACCCCGGTACTTCCTTAAATTGCATTTTGATCCTTTCGCGCCTCACGTGCAGTCCCACGTGAGGCACGCGAAATTTTCACCTTAGCCCTAGCGGTTTTTGTTTATTGGAAAATGGTTCTAAAACTTTAAATAAATGTTTATTTCAGTAGGTATATTTGCATTGATGCCCCTGTTACTTATTTTATTTGCAAAAGTACCCCTGCCAGGCTGTTTTATTTATGTTTCTTTTATCTATCTATTAAAAATACCTATGAGGCTTCTAAAAATACAGAAAAATTAGGTTAGATGCTCCATGCCATGCTTGTTCACGCCCATATTTTAGTTTGCATTTTTTTGCATTTTTCCTAATTATTAAAAATGTAATAGAAGCCACTTTTGCACTGTCTAAATAAAAAAAACAAAAAAATTAGAAATGTTTTTGAAAAATCCCAAAAAAATTATATATGGTATAATTTTATATATATATTGAGTCCAGAAAATGAAAACCCCTAAAAATGTGAAAAAGAAAATTAAAAAAAATCAGAAAGCTCCAAAATCCAACAAAAAAATAGAAAAATCCTTAAAAAACCCCAAAAATATATATTTTTTCTCTTTTATAATTCTCTATATATTATTATTAATGTACTAAAATTAATTTGGGAATTTTTGGGAGTTTATTTTATATTTTTAAAACCCAAATTATATACGGTTATTAAATTGGTCCAATATTGTGGACATTTTTGAAATTAAAAATACATAAAAATTAGAAATATTCAAGAAAAATAACAAAAAAATGAGAAAAACATTAAAAAGCTAAAAAAATTAATATCTATATATATATTAAGTATTTATATCTATATTTATATATATTATATTATTCCCCTCTCTCTCTTCTTATATATACATCTCTTTATATATATTTATATATATATACACATTTATATAAATAAAGGTATAATTAAAAATAATAATAAAAAAATAAAAATATAAAATATAAAAACAAATAAAAAAATTATAAAAACAAAAATATAAAAAAATTACAAAACCCACAAACCACAAAAACAATAAAAGGACATGCACAAAGGATTGAATAAATGATACATCACATACATTCCCTTCGCCTCCCAGTGTTTGACCTCTACCTGTACTTACACCTATACACATTTTACATGTAGAGTTATAATAAATTTTAACTCCACATTTTTAGATATTCATTGCATATATTTATTGTGGGTTAATTGTTGATCGATCTGGGATCTTCTGTCGGTCGCCTCAGCGACCGCGTTCCCGTTTGTGTGGAATGCGAGACCGATGGAAACTCCCTTTCATCAAATGGCGCGGATTTTGTATGATTTTGTGTGGTTATTTGTTCATTTATTTGATTCTTTGTTCATGTCCTTCATTTATTTATTTGTGTGATTTTTATTTGATATTATTGATTGACTGCTCTGACCATCTCTTTCTTTTTGTCTTTGATGCGACGGACCGCCAAGCGAAGGAGGACCTCTTAGGAGGACCTATGCACCCGAGCGAGGTGGAGTTGGCTCTTCTATGCCAAGCCAACAGGAGAGAGTATCCATGGCAAATGAAGGAGAATTTTTGAAAACAATCTTTATTTTCATGCATTTTTTTTTATTTTAATATGTATATTTATGTGAGAGAGTGACCCTTAGAATTTTGTAATAAAACAGGACTCTCACAGGTACACTCCGACTCCCGAGGTCCATTGCCCGAGGGATTGTTCCCTTGGGGGCCTCGATGACTTGAACTCTTTTTCTTCTCTTTGATTTTATTTCGGTTTTATTATTTTGTGTGAATGAGCCCGTAGCCATAGGAGTTGCTTGCTCGTAGAGTTAGGTCCAAACACCCTAATTGATTTGCATGTACATATAGTTCGCTTTGGACCTAGATCAAACTCTAAACAGCCGCTCACTTATCTCTTAGCCTTTGTGCCACAGCGAGCCCCGCAAAGCGCTTTCTCCTAAGCTCAAGTGTGTTGGGCACAGAGGAGGGGTGAGCCAAGACCGGACTTTTTGAGGCTAAAGATGAATGAGCGACTGGTGGTGCTTCACGATAATAGCAATTTCTGAACCTAGGGCGATTTCTTCGGTTTGCATTTGCATATAGCATAGGTTTCAAATTCTGTTTTGCATTCCGCATGGAGAGAGCTGGGAGGCACTGTAAGTCTTCTTACTTAGCATGCATCATTGATTTCTGACTTGCATGGCTTTTCCGATCTTCTCCCTCTGTTTTTGCCAACCTAGGATGCTTAATGGAAAATGGAACCTCGATAGGCACGTGCATTGAAAATATCCAAAAAAAAAGTGATAACTTAAATAAAATCGGGACTGATAACTCTATTTGACCTAAAAATAAAACATAATGGATTCCTTGTCTTGGGAGTGCAACCCCCTCATTGTATGCATTTTTAATTGCTCACGTGCACACTAAGGAGTAGAGCCCAAATCCCATCAAGCCTCCTAAGTGATTGTACAATTTTTTGATTCTCACCTAACTCTAAAATCGAAAAGATAAATGACCGTCACCTGATGGTCTTCACTGTGTTGAGTAGGTGAATTGGGTGTTTGCATTGTGTCTTGATTGTGACTTGGAGTTCGTTGTGCTTTTCATTCATTACTAGAGTAGTCGGTTCCGCCCGTGTGAGTCATGCATTTTTTTATCTTTGAGTCTCTCTGCCCCTCTAATACATATATCTCTTCATCATGCATCGAGTCGTGATATTGGCGCTTGAGCTCAATCATTCTTCGCCAAGTCCTTTGTTTCCCTCTTCTTCATCACTCTCTTAGTATTCTCCGTATCATCATCATTCTCTGGTTCAAGGAGAGCACTCTCTTCGGACCACAATTTTGACGGTGTTCCCACCTTGTGTGGAACACCCAATTTTGTCTATATCCCGATCTTCTCACCCGCCCTCCTCGTTCCCTCTGTATCACCCTTCTACCACCCACGGTACTGGCACGTCTGCTCAATCAGCTTCTCCACCCCATTGTGTACCCTTCTTATCCATCTTCCTCGTGTCCCCTGTATCATCTCTTCCATTACCCAGGAATGCTGTGCATATTGATGAAGCCCGCATCGAGGATTATTTATACAGATTATTTATGTAAGCCGGGCTCATGATGTTGAGGTTGCTGAGATTGGTGTGATGGACTTGTCTTTGATACATGCATATGGATTTCTTGAGGATTTTTGATGATGCATAGAGCATAGGTGTGATGCATTATTAAGGAATTTTAGTTCTCGCACACCGGATTAAGGATGTGATATGATGCGATGATTCAATGAAGATTTCATGAGTATTGATTGATCTATCTATTTTGAGGTTCCACCCATCTTGATTTTTGAGGACTGACTGATTAATCTACTTTGGACTTCCTGATAAAGGTGTGCGGATCCTACATGATCTCTCATCTTCCTGGGTGACCCATCCTTGATCTCCTGACTCTTTGATCCACCCTGGCACTTAGAGGATGCCTGACTATTTTTCGTGCCATCTCAGCTGACTGGATTGACCCGAGGGATGTTTTGTGATTAGCCTGATGATTTTCTCCCTCACATGATCTTATGCCCTCCGAATGATTGAATGATTTATTGATTTTGAGGACCTGAGATGACTTGCCAGCATTCCCTTGACCTACATTGATATAGCTCGCATTGCTCCCCGAGGACTATCTGCGGGAGAATGCGATAATTTCTAGGACTGCGGTTTCATTCACTGCTTGGGTCGCCATTGTGATGGGACCCGAAACCGAGTCATACGATATGTTTGATTGGCCTCCCCCTGTCATTGTGTATCTGACCTGTCAGCACACGAGACCAATGTACTAGACTCATCTGAGTCCGCTCTCCTTGACGGTCCTCGCAAGGCAGAGCTCCACTTTTCTGATTATTCCATGCCTAGTTCATAGCTCTCCGAGGGTTATCTGCGAGAGGCTATGACACATTATAGCTCTCTTGGTCTCTTCTGCTGGTAGATGATCTGTCGTCTATCGAGACCACATTTTCTGTGGATCCGTCTGATGGATCCGGCTCCTTTGAGCCCTTCTCTCTCCTTGACGACCCTCGCAAGGTAGAGGCGCATTCTGACTATTCCTTGCCTAGCTTGCAGTTCTCTCCGAGGACTATCTGCGAGAGACTGCGACACTCTCTTTACGCTCGGTTTCCACTGCTGACTGTGTCTCCGATCTGCGGAGCACGGAACCGAGTCGTCTGATATACATGATTTTTGGTCCCATCTTGCGTTGCTTATCCGATCTGCGGATCATGGGACTCATCTGATTAGACTCTTTCGAGTCTGCTCACCTTGACAGTCCTCGCAAGGTTGAGCTTCTACTATCTTCTGCTATCTTCTACTTTCATGCCTAGCTGGCAGCACGTTCCCCGAGGGTTATCTGTGGGATGCTGCCACAATTTCTAGATTTGTTGGTCTCTTCTGCTGGTAGCCGATCTGTCACCTACCGAGACCATCTCTGTGATCCGTCTGATGGATCAGGCTGCTCTGAGTCTGCTCACCTTGACGACCCTCGCAGGGGTGAGCTTCTGTTCTGATTATTCATTGCCTAGTATGTACTACTCCCCGAGGGTTATCTGCGGAAGAGTACATCATTCTCTAGGTACTCGATTTCATTTCTGGTGTCTCCCATTTGGTGGAGCACGGAGCCGAGTCTTCTGATTATTCTCTGATTCCTCTCACCTTGAGAACCCTCGCAGGAGTGAGCCACATATTGTGTTGTTCGGTGTATTCTTGTGACTTTCAGATTATATCACCACCGTGCATCACACAGTCTCATATGCCTTATTTCTGATCTATCTGAGACCATGATTGACTAGGAGGAATCTGTACTGCTCTTTCTTCCTCTCGGTCTTACGGTATCGGCTCTGTTCCCTCATGTTGACTATATGATCCGATTGACTGCTTCATGCTACCGGACCCGATATCTATCCTTTCGATCTGTTGACCCCGGTAGTTGACACCCACTTGATTGCATATTCAGGTGTGTTTTCACCTTCTGACTGCGTCCTCGTTCTCACAGGGAGACGACGACAAGAGCACGGTTGTCGCTCACCAGACACTGTCCTGTACTCCACCAGTTTTTCACCGCTTGTATATATGTGTGCCTTTTTCATTCTTTCTCCCGCATATTATGTGTGCCCCAGATCTATCGCCATATCTTTGTGCCTACACTTAGGACGTACCTTGTCCTAAGTGTAGGGGGGGTACGCACCGAGTTGTTCTTTCCTTGCACATTTTTCGTCACTCCTTTTGTTTCCTATATTTAGGGATATCTCACCCTAAGTATAGGGGGGAGTGATGCGTATATTCTCCTAGATCTTTTCATCTATCTGTATATATCTCTTCTTTTCTTCTTTTCTTCTTTTCCTTTTCTATCTTCTGTATCTAAATAAAAGGTGTCGCCCCTTTGTGTCAGTTTTCTGTACTTAGGACGTACTTTGTCCTAAGTATAGGGGGGTGCAGCCCTGATTTGTTAATTCTTTGATCTGTTTATTCCCACCCTTGACCCTCCCTGCTTTGTGTACAGTCTGCTATACTTAGGATTACTTGATCCTAAGTATAGGGGGGACGGTCAACTTCTATTTCCTTTGTCTCTTATTCTTATTCTTTAGACTTGTCTATACTCAGTACGAGTTATGTCTTCTCTTTTCTTTTCGATCTATGAGGACATAGCTCAAGCTAAGTATAGGGGGGTCGTATATACTATGTATATACTTTAGCCATAACTCGTACTTTCTTAATAAAATGACTAATAATTCATTAAAAATCCTTAATAAAAAGATGGGATTATTCCTCAAATTCTTTTTGTATATACTGATTAATAAATCAGGTGAAAATGTTTTTTGCAAAATGTTTGAAAAATAGTTTGAAAATTATTGTGAACATTTATTGAAAACTATTTTAAAAATATTTTGTTACATGTTTTCAACCTTTGTAAAAATGTGTGGTTTGTAAAAATTTATTTTCTTTGTGTGAAATAAAATGCTTGAAAAATGATTTGCAAATGGTTTGAAAAATGGTTGCAAAAATATTTTGAAAATCTATATATTCTGTTTTGAAAAAACCTTTGCAAAATGATTTTCAAATGTGTGTACATGTTTGTGAAAATGATTGTAAAAATTATTTCGGACTATAGTTTTCAAAAATTGTTTGAAAAATTTGTGTCAAATAAATTTGAGGAATAGTCACATATAATAATAAAAAAAACTAAAATAATATATATTATTACTATTATAAATAAAAATAAAAAAATCAACAAAATTCTTTAATAAGTGTATATACATACCTATAAATAAAAACTAAATTGTAAATTCTTAATTCTTGTAAAATAAAGCAGCACAACTGTGTAAATAGTTGTACATATTCTTTTATTTGCAGAAATTCTTTGTGTAAAAATTCTTCTCTTTGTTTTCAAATTGTTTGAAAAATTGCATTATTCTTTGCATATTTGTAAATAGCATTTGCATTGCATTCATCTTCTTTGATTGAGCTTGATAATTGAACTAGCTCAATAAAGTCGAAGATTGGAGCTTGGTTGGACCTTACTGTACCTAATTGCACTGGAACCTTATGGGAACTAGGTTTAAGGTACTTCAGGTCTATTCAGACTTAATTCTTTGAGAAATCAGGGTTGGGTTCAAGTCACCTCAGTGGACTAACTAGAACTTTTCGAAACACACGTATGACTCTTGCCGACTGTGACCTAACTTGGACACTTACACCTTTCACTTGGCTCAACTCAGTTGGAGTGGTGAGGGGGTTGGATTTGCCAGTCTGAGACGCACACGAGTGGAAACATTCGTCCTCGTCTAGGGAGGGAAGTGCACCCCAACCTGGTCTAATCGCCATGAGGTCTAACGACAGGAGAGTGTGGGTTGCAATAATGCTTCAAAAGAGGGATAGTCTTCTTGCTCAAGAGGAAAAACTCCTTATGTAAATGCTGCTGTAAATAGTATGTTGAAAAAAAAAGAAAAAAAAAGGGAAAACTCCAAAAAAGTGGACAGGCTTGTAAAATAAAAAAATAAAGTGCCTGCCGGAGTATGTATATATGTTGTATAGAAAATAAGCAAGCTTGAGCATCAAAGTTATACCATGTGAGCCTGCAGCTGGATGACTTGACTACACTGGTCTTGCATCCCAGGATAGGTAGCTACACTGGCTACCATCCATTCTTTTCTCTACCCCCTCCTCTTGAGTTGGATGCCACTTGAACTTAGAAGGGAATACCCCGCTCCTCGAGGAAAGAGCTGTTGGATTAGGGAATCATTGGGTTGTCATTCTAGAGAAGTTAGTCTCTTTGTCATTTCAGTTGGGGAGAGCCACCATCACTTACACTGTACAAGTCGGCTTCATAGTCATAAGGGTTTGCGTATGATGTAGGCTAGTTCTGACCTGGCTATTGAGGTGATTTGAACCAAGTTCTGTGACTCTCGAAGGCTGTTGTGTTTTAAATTTGGTTCCCTACTAGGTTCCGCACACATTCTCACACCAAGGTCTGACCTGAGCTCTAAACTTTGATTTTGTACAGATGAATTTAATAATCATGATCAATTCAATTTATTCTTTGAATTCTTTATTTTTGCTTTTTCTTTTCTTCTTATTCTTTAATTCTTTTTGTACTTATTGCATAAGTGTTTGCTAGGGACTAGCAAAGGCAAGTATAGGGGGGTGATGAATCTCCATTTCATCACCTTTATTCTATCATTTTGGCCTTAAAAACCCCAGCAAATGCATGTAAATAGCCTCAATTTGTACATAATAGCATTCATTATTTATTGTATTTATTGTACATAAAATAAGGTTTTTAATGCCAAAATTATAGAATAAAGAGAAGAAAAGAAAAAGAATAAAATATTGCAAATATTTTATGACCCGAACCCCGAGACCAAGGCCAGCATGGAATTGGTCGAAAAGGAATAAAGTAGGGGGAGATAAGGGCCAATAATATAATAAATACCTCATTTATTTATTCATTCATTGATGCGTTTTTGACACCAATTTTGTATAGAATTATTTATTCATCAAATTAAAATCTTTTGTACATGAAAGTTGTAGATAATAATGTAAATAAAAATACAAAATTGAGTTTATGTAAAAATAATATACAGTGTACATTTTATATACGGAATAAAAAGCCAAAGTCTCAACTTCACAGACCCATATCTTGCAAATAAAAACTCCAAATCACCCAAACTCACCTTTAATTGTATATATCATTCCATGAACTATTTTATAAAATTAGTTTCATAATTTTTGGAGTTCATATGTGGAAGTTAGGTTTTTGACCCACTGTGTACATAATACCTGATTAAAATATTCATTTTATTCAATATTTATAAATTCATCTTTTTAGAATCTTGTAAATATTGTATGTAATACATGTACATATTAAAATTAAAAGAAAACCAAAAAGAAATTACAAAATAAAATAAGTCTACAAGCTACATAGGCAAAAGACCTATGATAAGTATGTACATAAATAAAAGGGGATTTTAATTCTTCTTTATTCTTTTATATTTTTATAATAATGTATACATTATACATAACTCATTAAAAATACAAAACCAAAATAAAAATCAAGAAAATACAATAAATAAATTAAGTGTATAAAATACATAGATAAAACACCTAAAAGTATACCTACATACACCTATACATATTTATTTAAAAATAAACTCATAAAAATCAAACAAAAATACCTTTATACTCACAAAAATAAATTATAAATTTATAAAATAAGAAACTAAAATAATAAAACAAAATAAACAAACTAAAAATAAAATACACAAGAATACATGTAAATACATACATATACACATTATTTTAATAAAACCATAATAAAATACTTCAAAAAAATAAATAAAAATCATAAATAAATACTACATTAATTTATAAACATTTTCTATTTTATAAGCAAAATCTAATTAATTCATTCATTAGGTTAAAATAAAGAGTCAAATTCGGGCTGACATGGACCAATCACAGCCCTGCCAATGTTGACCGCGGTCAACTGTCCCCTCAGCCTGCAGCCCGTCAAATCTGCCCAACCTTGCGTTTTCACCGAATTTTCCCGATCAACCTGTCACTCTAATGACATAGGTCTCTTCACGGAAATTACTCCCAAAAGAGTTTACATACACGCCCATGTCTTGTTTCCCTTGTATATAGCCTCGATTTCTTATTTTTAGCCGGTCAATAAGGGCTCCCATTGTTCAAAAATAAATCAGCCTCCAGCCCGCTAGATTTGTCAGACCCCCCGTCTTCTCCCATTTTTCCCGGCTGCCCCGTCCATCGATTGGCTTTACTTCCTTCACAAGAAATGCTCCTGGTATCTTGTACATCCACGCCCCCATGTTAAATCTAATGTATATATCACCGATTCCTTATTATTTTCCGGTCAATAAGGGCACATACACATGTTTATAAATAAACCTTCCTCCTCCTCCAAAATTTTTTGGCCATTTCTCTAGCCCTAGAGCTCCCCACCTTCGGCCAAGAGTGCATCCAGGTGACAGATGGAGGTCCCCTGAAGGTTGTGGAAGCTCATGGAGGAAGGAGATGCGCCCACGGCGGCGCTCCGGCAGCCGTCCTACTCCTTGGCCCTCCGGCCAAGTCGAGACTGCGCATTTATGATTTTTAGGTAGGTTTTCGTTCCAGCATTTTATTTATGTCTTTCATTTCGCATTTAGATTACTAGTGTGTCTTAGATTAGGTAAATCGAAGTTCACCGGAGCTCTGCTCCGGCGACTTCGCCACTGTGTTTCCGACCATTTTTCCGACGCCATTTCGCTTCCATTTCGTTCCTCTCCGTGTTCTCCACCTCCCAGCCACCTTTGTCCAACCAGATCTGTTCCAGATCTGCGAATCGATGCTCACCTCCGCCGCTTCGCCGGAGCATCGCCACCCCATCCATTTTTTCATGCTAACAGCTTCGATTTTTGGTCGAGGAGCATCGCCTCGAGCCATGTGGTCTTTTTGTGCAGGTCTAGTGCGCCAAGATGCACCAGGAGACGAAGTACACGCCGGCGGAGGTAACTGGAGCACCTTGCCTTTTCCGACCTCGCAAGGGTGCTCCAGTCGTCCTCTGGCCGATCTGAAGCCTCCAGCAGATAGAGTGGAGCACCTGCGACGTGTGGGGACCTTTGGGAGCAGCAACGAGCGTCGGGGAGGAGAGATCTCGCCGGGAGAAACTCGCAAGCTGCGAGTTCCTCCCCTGTTCTTCCAGCACCTCTCCTCGCCGTCGGATGAAGATGAAGGCCCCAGTTCAAGCGCCAGCCGTCCGATGGAGCCATGTCCAGACCGTCGGATCACCCCGGGTGATCTAATCTTCACCGCCCATCGTCGAAGCGTCATCGGCTCACGTGGAAGCGCCACGTGTTCAAGTCACGCACATCAGCCGTAGGATCCAGCGCCTGTTGGGGGTAATTTTCACTTATACCCCCGCCTTTTTGTGTATTTAATATTTAATTTTGTAAATAAATTATAACATTGTAAATAAATTGTAAATTTTGCTAAAGGACCCCGGTACTTCCTTAAATTGCATTTTGGTCCTTTCGCGCCTCACATGCACTCCCACGTGAGGCGCGCGACCTTAGCCCTAGCGGTTTTTGTTTATTGGAAAATGGTTCTAAAACTTTAAATAAATGTTTATTTCAGTAGGTATATTTGCACTGATGCCCCTGTTACTTATTTTATTTGCAAAAGTACCCCTGCCAGGCTGTTTTATTTATGTTTCTTTTATCTATCTATTAAATACCTATGAGGATTCTAAAAATACAGAAAAATTAGGTTAGATGCTCCATGCCATGCTTGTTCACGCCCATATTTTAGTTTGCATTTTTTTGCATTTTTCCTAATTATTAAAAATGTAATAGAAGCCACTTTTGCACTGTCTAAATCAAAAAAAAACAAAAAAATTAGAAATGTTTTTGAAAAATCCCAAAAAAATTATATATGGTATAATTATATATATATTGAGTCCAGAAAATGAAAAAACCTAAAAATGTGAAAAAGAAAATTAAAAAAAATCAGAAAGCTCCAAAATCCAACAAAAAAATAGAAAAATCCTTAAAAAACCCTAAAAATATATTTTTTTCTCTTTTATAATTCTCTATATATTATTATTAATGTACTAAAATTAATTTGGGAATTTTTGGGAGTTTATTTTATATTTTTAAAACCCAAATTATATACGGTTATTAAATTGGTCCAATATTGTGGACATTTTTTAAATTAAAAATACATAAAAATTAGAAATATTCATGAAAAATAACAAAAAAATGAGAAAAATATTAAAAAGCTAAAAAAATTAATATCTATATATATTAAGTATTTATATCTATATTTATATATATTATATTATTCCCCTCTCTCTCTTCTTATATATACATCTCTTTATATATATTTATATATATACGCATTTATATAAATAAAGGTATAATTAAAAATAATAATAAAAAAATAACAAATATAAAATATAAAAACAAATAAAAAAATTATAAAAACAAAAATATAAAAAAATTACAAAACCCACAAACCACAAAAACAATAAAAGGACATGCACAAAGGATTGAATAAATGATACATCACATACATTCCCTTCGCCTCCCAGTGTTCGACCTCTACCTGTACTTACACCTATACACATTTTACATGTAGAGTTATAATAAATTTTAACTCCACATTTTTAGATATTCATTGCATATATTTATTGTGGGTTAATTGTTGATCGATCTGGGATCTTCTGTCGGTCGCCTCAGCGACCGCGTTCCCGTTTGTGTGGAATGCGAGACCGATGGAAACTCCCTTTCATCAGTAGTACGTGTCTATATGCGTCTCATTATGAATCTTATCAGATAAGTGAATCTTCTAAGATATGTGTGGCCTAATTTACGATGGGCACAAACAAGTTTGAATCTAAACTACCGTGCGCCTAATCCTTAAGTTCGCCACTCAAGTCAAGCCCCACCCTCGTCGGAGAGTGAAACAGGCTCAACACACCACAAATAATGTCCAAGTTTTTTACACGCGCGAGCTCTCAAACAAGAGCTGCTATAAATGAGCAAGATAAATAATTATAACAATTTACAAAAAGTTCTCTCAAAAATAAATTGCTTTTCCTCGCTCTTCAGCAGTCGGCTCGCGTCACGTCCATCAACCTCCGATGCACTCCAAGTCCATCGGGCCCCCGCAAAGAAAATAAGATTTATGTTAGAGAGATAAAAATAAAATATATACAAAAATATGAAGAGAAATAATTGAAAAAAAAATGGAATAAATACAAGTGGCTCGGGGGTCAGACTACCCGAGTAAATGAAAATCTAAATCGAAATTTTTAAACTAATCCCAAAGATGTTTGCCTATCCGGCAACGGTGCCATCTGACGAGTCGCTAAATACTAGATTTAATTTGGTCACGTTGTAATACGTGTACTTAGCTATTCGGTCAGAACCGAGAGAAGATCTCCGTGAAGAGTGTCTCGGCTTTAATTTATATCCCGGGCAAGTCCGGGGTCGAACTCAGGGAGGCAAAGGAACAACTTGGGATTTAATTCAAAAACTTAGGTCTAGATATCCAATGCGTATTTTTTTTATACTTTTTTTAATGCAAATAGGATGCCAATGTAGGTGAATTAAGCTCCTAAGAAATCACACAACTTAGCCAAATTAATTTTAATGGAAAATTAGTCCAATTCAACCAAAATATATTTTTCCTAGGATCTTAATTCAGTAAAGAACACAAAACACATTTTTTTTGGAATTTTATGGGTTAAAATGCAATAATGAAAAATACACACTTTTATGGGTATTTTCATAATTTTTCTCACAAACAGTAAGCAAAAAATATGAAAAAATTACTGGAATGAAAAATTGTTGCAAGGAAGCTACATTATTTTTTTTGGAATTTTTTGGTAAAATATGAATTTTTTTATGTATTTTTCAGTGGAAACAGAGTGACAGTGAGTAATTAATTCCTAGTTAATCCATGTTATCAAATTAATTAGAGTGCTAATTTTATTAGAAAGGTATTTTTATGTGGCATACAGGAGACTTGAAATTTCGTAAAAAGGATATACGTGGATTTAATTAAAAATCAAATACTAAAAACACTCTATAATTTATTTCAAGCACAAGACATCTCCATTTTAGAGCAACCGTGTGTGAGATATAATTTTAAGAATCCAGAACAGGTAAAATATATGGATTTTCAGTTGAATAATTTTAATTAATTACCCATTACTCACAAAAATATAAATAAATTTCCACAATGTAGAGAATTAGTTGCTCAACATGAAAGCATTTTTCATTGAATAAAATGATGCTCAATTGAAGTCCAAATTTAAGTACGAACACATGGGTGTCTTTGCAAATTCAGAAAACAAAATACAACTTAAACTTATGCACAGGGACCTTTTTGAAATTACAGAAACATGAAATATTAAAACTACAATTTTCACAAATAAAATTTTTTTTCACCTTCTTCTTCGTACAGGCATTGCTGGAGATGAACCCAAGGGGGGTTTTGTGTCGGCGGCGGCCTGAGGCGGAAGAGGGGCGGTTCGCGCGCGGCCGCGCAGCCGAGGGACGGCGGCGAGGGCGGCACGCGATGGCGGGAGGTGTGGGGCGGCGACGCCGCGAGGGGAGGCCGGTGGCGGCAAGCGGCGGTGGTCGATGGCGGAGAGGGGGGCGGCGGCGGCTGGGCCGCTGCTGTTCCCGTTTATTTTTTTTGATTTTTTTAAACTATTTTGATTAAAAAACTGTTGTAAGGACAATTTTATTGTTTTAAATTTTTTATTTTTTTAATTTTCTTTAAACAGGAAATATAAACACAAACATATGGGAAAAAATGATATAATGATGATGGTTATGAAGATGAAGATATATAAACAAATGGGAGAAAACAAATGGTGTGATGGTGGTGGTAATGAAAGAACCTTTTTTTAATATTTTTTATATTTTTTTAATTTTATTAAAACAGGAAATGAACATGATGGGAAAAAAATATGATGATGTAATGTGATGGAGTAGAACAAATGGAAGATGATGAGTGGTGCTATGATGAACTAAAAAAATGCAAAAATGACAAGATGATAAAATGAAGGGAAAATTTACCTAAGATGAACGCGATCGCCTATGGTGTGCTCTCGTAAGCACGGTCTTCGCTCAAATCGTCGGCGTGCGATGAGCTCGAGCAGCGCGCGGATGGGCTGCGATGTTGGCCAAAAAAACCAACGGATCACACCGGAGAGAGGACCATCGTCGCTCGACCGCGGTTGCGTCGCTGTCACCGATTCAACTCTGGGAACTTGGCTCTCCTCACATAAAGATGGATTAAGGGCAAATTGAGGAGGATGGGATGTATATATAGATGATGAAATGAGAAGTTATTATGGTGGTGGAGTTGAATGGGAAGTTGTATTATTAATGGAGTTGAATGGGAGGTTTAATAAAATGGTGGGGTTGAATGGAAGTTGGTGGTATAATGAGTTGAATGGTGGTTATTGTAGAGAATGTAAAATAAATAAATAAATAAAATAAAGTTGTCTACTTTAAATACAATAAAATAAAAAGAGAAGAGAAATAGTGAAGAATTTACAATGGAAGACAAACAACATGTACACATTTTTTTTACTTTTCTAATATGTAATTTTTTTATCTTTTTAATAAGAGATATTTACAACAGAAAAATACAATAAAATACTACAATTAAAATACAACACAAGTATGATTTTTTTGTATTTTTAATAATTAAGAAAAATACAAATAAAATTAAAGAAAGAATTAATATATACATAATATACAATGTACATCTAGGTCCCAAAATCCAACTTTTGCAAATGAGCTCCGATTTTAATGAAACCACTTCCGTTGGATAGATAATTTTCTAACTTGAACATTAAAAGTGAGTTTGGTGAATTTGGAGTTCATACTGAGTGGGAATTTAGCTTGGAAGTTGGACTTTACGGCTTTTTCTCTTTGGGATCTAGGAGCATTTATTTGAGGTGAAATTTGTTTTGTATTTTTGTATTTTTATATACATTTTTATAAACAAGTTAGAGAAAGAATTAGGCAAAAAGGAGTTGAAATGAAATTATTAAAAATCCATGAAGTTTTGGGTTATTTACAAGTATAAAACTCCTTTATTTTTGCGGCTTTTTATTGTTAATTCATTTTGTGCAGTCTTATATACAATAATTAGTGTGTTTTATTTACAAGAGTTATTTTGTTAATTTATTGATTTTATGAACATTTATTTGGATTTTGACTCGGGGATTTTGCTAAGATCAAGATATTACGATGATGAATCGCGGATTCATCAAGTGTATTCTAATATCTAGGTCATAGAGACATTCCCTAAGACTAAGGGCTCCCACTGAAAATATGAAGTCTATTCATCCAAAAGAGATTGTTGCAACAATTGCATCAAAATTCTCAAGGATAACTAAAGACCTTAAGATCAAATTTTCCAGTCTTCTAAAGCATATGCAACCAATTGCAAGTGTCATTAGAAGATTGAGATACAATTATTAGACTTTATCTTATCAAATAAGTAAGTCAATTTCAATGATTATATGTAGATTATTCTGATGTACTATCTGATTCCTTCTCTAAAGATTCTAGATAGATTTGACAGTCATACTATCAACACATCAATTTATTGCAGTATTGGCATTCATCCAACTCATTGGATGTTATATGGAAGTCACAGAAGTACAGTCAACTCTTTGATTATACTTCTTGCTTGGATCCAACCCATGCTTCCACTGTGCCCCCTTCATCTATAAACAACCATTCCTTAAGACTAAGGATCTCTTATGTTAAATTCAAAAGAATTCAATGCAAGAGCACTTCGACATTTATACATGCTTCACCCAATTCATACAATATGAATATTATGAAGCTTCATGAATGATTAGAGTATAGATAGTAGAATGATGACACTCATCATCTACATCCATCTGAACTCTTAAAGCATAGGTTCAGGTAGGTACTCAAACAATTTGAATACATTATCTCTAATAGAGCTACCATTCTACATGATGCAGAGAACCATGTCGTTCATGATTAAATGTCAAGAGCACATATGTATGCCAGAAAATCTTTATTGATTTTATAAGGATTATTTGACAATTGTGATTATCATCGACATATCACTTCCGAAGTACATTCGATGAGATCAAGACTTATAGTGACATACAAACCCTAGGGTTTTAGTCCTATTGTCTTATTCAATTATCATTCCTCATTATTATGAGGAAACTTTCACATTGCAACCACATACATTATGTGTTCAATTGCAAGTACAATATCTTGATCGAGGGTCCAATCCATGATATTCTACTCGTTATTATTGAGTATAATATTGAGTGGGATTAATGAAGGATTATCTGAAATAAGAAATTTACATAAATATATATAAATATTTAATTTACTTTGATTTAGGAATTTTTATATCAAAGTTATCTTGCCATGTCAACAATGAAAGTTCATTCCCTTAATCACTTTCAATGTAAGAGATATACTTACCATTATATCTCAGCAAGATCTGGGATCTCCTCTTTATCTTTGTTACATCCCAATAATATGAGAAACTGCAACTCCAATAAAGAGAAGCGGGAACACATTCCGCCTTGCAAGTCCAACTTGCATTTCCCAATTCGGTCTTTAACACCCGGGCCCACCACCCCTAAGGTGATGTTGACCCGTCGATAATTGAACCAACAGTCAACAGGAATAGAACTCGCTATGCGCAATCCAATATCGCCCAATAATATGAGGATCTGATATTGGGGTCACTACGCATACGGCCTTACTCTTTCGAGAAGCAAAGAGTCCGATCCAGATGTGCTTGTATATAGGAGCTGTCACTTCGTACATGCGTCTCCTATATACAATCCCTGGCGACGGAAACCCTTCACCTTGACGGGAGACCATGGATGTCACTTATGTGATCCTCCACCTCTTATTCAAATTTAATTAATTACTATGAATCACATTCATATAATTAATTCTTCCAAGGGAATTATTAACTCTAATCATATTGGAGTATTCTTAATTGGATATAATTAACTTAATTATATTAAATTAATTATCAATCCAATTTAACCAATCAAACTTAATTTTATGCTTGAATATATATATATGGTATTATTCTCAAAGTACATATTAATTTGTATTTTAATAATTAGAAAAATACATCATAATCCCTCGAACATTATCCCGGCCCTACCCGCTGTCATGGCCAGTACCGGCGGGAGTGGGACGGACCGTATACGTTGCAACCCGCTACCCCAGCGATCCCCGACTAGACACCATATCCGTCTCGGGAAAGGATAATTCCAAATTGATTAATTTGTACTTGAGATGATCATCGGTTCTTCAACCGAAATGATACCATATAGTAATCAAAACAATTTTGATTATAAGGAAATTTGCTAGACAAATTCCCAATCCTATTCAAGCAAGAAGTTTGATGATTGTGATACCAATTAAGATTTAGATCATATCTAATCAATTAATTGATTGGGGCCAAGTCAATTAAGGAAATAATCATCTTCTAATATTTCACAAATATTTTCCATAATTATTTCTCGAAATTAACAATTAATTTCATTAATTGACAATCACATGGTTCTTGATTAGGAAAGCAATTTCAGCAGTGACCCCTACTTACTAAAATTAGCATATCTCAATCATATTAAATCCAAATTAAGCAAAGTCAATTTCTAAAGTTTGCTAATTTGATTTAGGACAGAACCTAAGTGATGTTTCACGCATTTCGAGGCAAGTCTAAACAGTAATTAACATTTTAATCACGTTCAGATTCACAGTTTCCGCAACAGTGCATACATGTTCATTAAAACGACTATATCTCGAGCATACGAAATCCGATTTACGCAAACTCAGATCCTATGGTTTTCTTATTTAATGGGGAACAAAATCTAAGTATTAAATTCGTGTTTAAATAATTTAAACAGTGCCGAATTTATTTACTAAACAGATCTGCGAAATCAAATGCGATGAAAACTTTCGCGACCTTAACGAACCCAAGTCGTCCTTGGTTAGCGAATCACTATTCGAAACCGTCGACCTAAGTCTCTGATACCACTTGAAGGATATGTTTAGATCCTCAAGCGCATCACGGAAGCGTGAGCGTCATATCGAATACGACGAGGAGCGACTAGTCGCACTAGTTGCTCGATGCAGCGGAATTTAAAAAAAAATTTATACGACGAAACCACATGATCCAAGAACACTTCTCGGATCGTTTCGTCTAAACCACAAACAAGTAATAGGATTAACTCTTGAAGCGTGGTTGCGATCGAGTCTCTAAACGAAGAGACCTCCTGTCTCAAGTCCGATCCGACGGAGGAGACGCTTGCGAGCGCGGGGATGAACCGCGTGCTTCTCGCAATCCATGTTGATGATCCAAGCAGCGGATCTCCTGATCTCGACACACGAGATCTGACGTCTTCTTCACGAGCAAGGCGCACTGAAGGAGACGGAGATCCACGAGCAGAAGAATGGTCAGCATAACGACGATGCCGCGGCGATGGAGAACCTCTCCATGGCATCCATGGTGGACGGCCATGAGAGGGGGAGAGAGGGCTGACGTCTAGAGAGAGAGAGAGATGCTTCTCAAGCATTATGTGTCAAGAGAAAGCATGGGTATGCCTTTCTATTTATAGGGTTTTGGGATCCATGGATCTCAATCCATGTGACATATAAAATCAATGGATGAGATTGATTTATGTCAATCCAATGGTCAAGATTGTTGTTGGTAAAAACCAACAACTTGTGATTTAATTTGATAAAAATATATTTGATAAATCAAATAAATATTAATACCATATTAAATCAATCAAATAAGGAGAGAGGAATAGAGAGAGATCAACCTTCCTCTTTGGAAGGGGGGACGGCCACCAATTTCACAAGGAAATTGGTGCCGCCCCCCTCTTTCCAAAAGGGAGGGCAATCTCATGGCAATCCATGAGATTGCACATCTCCTTGAATTTCTCTCTACTTATTTTCCAACAACAATTTGTTGGTATTTTAATTCAGCAAAATAATTCTCAATTAATTTTGGGAATATTGCAATCTTGACATTGGAATATTGTGAATCATATTCACAACCCAAAACCAAATGTAATTTACATTTTCAATTAATTAGTCAATGTGTATCCAATACACATTAATAATTAATCTACTAATATAAATTATATTTAACTCTCTCTAATACATTATAAAATCACATTTATAATATATTATGGATAATTGGATATTACTATCCACATTATTCTTATCCTTGATAATCATATTTAATCATCTTGGATCTCTTTATCTCATTATTCACATCTTTGATAATCAAATCACATTTAATTTATCTAAGATAACTCTCTTTATAATATGAATCAAATTCATATTAATCCTGATAATTAAATCACATTTAATTATCCATTTTCTCAATGCTCGGATACATGTATCAACAATAGAATTATCCATGAACTCTTTCAAGGATAATGCGCTTTCTCCGCGAATACTTGGAGATAAGGACAGGGCGATTGTATTGTTCCACGTATAGTGACATGGATATTGAGATCATATCTCAAATCCAGATCGCGGGCCTCCCATAGATGTCTGATTAAATCAAGACCGCAAATCTAATCTTCTCATTGCATCTGAATCATATTCAGATCAATGTCCAATAATTGGACTAAGATAAGATTACTTCTCTACTGAGAGGAGTCACTAAAACCCAGACCCGGTTTATTACTCCCTAGGAATGGAAGTGTCATGGTTATACAATCGTTTATGATCACATCACCCTCAGGTATTCCTAATATCTATACATCATGCATACTGGAAGACCCAGATTAAACCCGAAGTATTGGATCAACTTTATACTGTCTACTTCATGGTTTTATCAGTAAGTTTCTCATTCGATCATTGGGAGTCGGTATTGATCATATACTTTCCAAAAGCATATGTCATACCTAGGTCTTGATCATATACTTTCCAAAAGTATATATCAAACCAACAAATTCAGTCAAGCTTCCAAAGCGAGACGACCGTGCGCACGGAATTTGATTCTTCCCAATATCTCATGAGTGAGCTCATGTCTTCCCGTTCATTAATGAACATGTATGATCCCTTTGAGAGATCGTATTACTCATATGCCCTTATATGCACACCAACGCGCCGGTGTATAGACCTTGATTAGGCCATCAACCTATTGGTCTGCCAAATGTACATACTCAGACATATAGTAACACATCTGTCTCCGGTCAGAGGATGTGTGCCTATATAATGACAGTATATGATATAGGACTTTGGATATATCGATCTCGTTAAGTCAACTCTTTGACCTAACTAATCTGACACCTCCGAATCTCTATTCCTATGCAGAGGACCTGCATCAAGAAGTCGGTCAGATATTAGCCTAACTGAGAAAGGATTGCCATCTCCTACTCAGGTTGGAGATCATCTCTTAATAATCATTTTACAGTGCTTGACGAGTCCTCAATCTAACTCATTAGATATTCATCTAAGCACCAGCCTCTATGATTTAAATCAACAGCTGTATGATCATTAAGATGGCCATGGTACATAACCCTATTTGTACTAAGGGACCTATTATGCAAATTATGTACTCTTTATTTCAGATTAAGGAGTGAATTGCAATAACATTTATTGCATAATGGCTCGCCGTGGGCTTGCATGTCCAACAGGTGGCCCCAGACCTGTCCGATACTCGCCCACCTCCAAGTCCAATCTCCACCATTGGAGACAAGTTGAAACATCATGCCTCCCAACCACCGATCACCCCCACGTGTCACAAGGAGAGGCGCTTGATCAGGCCACTTAAAGGGGTAAATTTCATCAATCCTCTCCATATTTTTTTATAATTTAAGTAGGTCTTGATATTAAGCTATATTTTTAAAAATTTTGTAAAAAATTCATCAAACCCCCTGAACTTATTGTATATTGCCCATTAGATCCACAACACCTTACCTCACGTGGAAACCCACATGAGACAAGCAAATTGTAAGGAAGCCCTCCTGACGAATCTCCTTTTCATAAACTTTATTCTTTCATTTTGGCCATATATTTCTAGCTAAATGCATGTATATATCATTAATTTGTCAAAATAATTACCTGAATATTTGTACAAAATACTATTTAAATAAAAAATAAAAGATTATAGGAAGAATAGAAAAAGAAATGAGACACCACAGATGTTGAGTGCACAATCACCCTGATGACTTGGTCGACAAGGAATAAAGTAGGGGGAGTGTGGCAGATGAATTGTATAGAAAAGACATAAAAACCCTTATTTTCAATTCATCTATAATTAATTGTTGGGACCTATTTTATTCTTTATTATATATTCCTCAAATAAATAAAGTTTGTATATGAATATTGTATTTAAAAATATAAAGAAAAATACAAAATTGAGTTCATATAAAACTAATGCACAGTGTGCTCGAGACACACAAAACAAAACCAAAAATAAAAACTTCACATGCATGTATCTTTTCCATACTGCATCAAAATTGATAAAAAGCACCTTTAATTGTATATAATTTTTAATAAGCTGTTTAGTGAAGGTTTTTCATCAAACTTGGAGTTAAGAAGTAAAAGTTGGGTTTTGGGCCCATATTGTGCAATATACATGTATATTTTATTCAATATATTTATTCTTAGTATTTTTCAAATTATTTTATTTTTATAAAATTATATATATTATTTAAAAAATATGTATATAATTAAATTAAAATGAAATTATCAAAATAAAATCAAATTAAATAACATATCCCAAAACATAGGTAAAATATACATATATATACCTATACTAAATATATACCTAATTAATTAAGTGTACACATAAACTCATAAAATTACAATAAAAATTTATGAATGTGTATCGAAATAGATTAAATTTATATAAATTAAGTGTAAAATAATAAAATTTAAAATACAAAATAAAAATAAAACATGTGATATATATAAATATACCTATATTTGTACATATTAAAAGAAACATATAATAAAGAAAACTCAAAAAAATAAATAAAAATCATAATAAAATTTTAAATAAAATAATAAACAATTTTATATTATAAATTTTATTTATTTAATTCATTTATTATTGTATTTTAATTATTTATTATCTTCCAACATGTTTTGTCTTCTAACGACCCTTGTATCAATGGGAGGCTGGCCATCGTTGACCCCAAGTCAACTTCGACTTTTCTCAGAATCTTCTAATGAACCTCTATTCTCCCTATTTTCAAGCCACCACCTCACATCCTTCTTCTCAATCCATTCACCCCGTTGACCCATGCACATCTATGATCTTCATCGACCATATCTCCCTCCTTACCCCCTCATGATCACACGCAATCGCACCTCGAACTTCCCCTGTCACCATCCTTATATCGATAGACTCTTCACCATTTTGCATTTTGTTATGCTTTCTACTTGATCTTTGCCCCTCATAGTAACCTCCAGGTGACACTGTTGGTTATAAGAGCGACGATCCTTGCTTCATAGCGAGGAGAATCACGGTAGGAGGAGGTTCCAACCATCGCGGAGGCGACTCCAGGCGATTTTGTCTATCCATGTCCTATGCCGAATCGAGATCATTTTCTTCACTCTTTAGGTAAATTTAAGTATCGTATTTTAATTCCACATGCTTTTGATGTCTTTATTTCTTGTTTTAGTATATAATTAGGTTGCCTTGAGTTCGCCGGAGCTTAGAGCTCTGACCATCATCTTCAACCGTGCTCTGACTTGTTCCGACCAGCCTAACCACCCCTTCAGCTTTGTCCCATGCTTCTCCACCTTCTCGAGCAATCAGATCCCTTCAACTCCTACTGGAGCAAAGCCTGGAGTTGCTTCTCTACCATCGTCACCAGACCGAACCGCCAAATTCATTTCACCCTCTACCTTCGCAAATAAAGTCCTAGATCGCATCGTCAGGACCTCGTCGATATTTATGTGTAGGTACATCGACCGGAAGATCCCATCTGGGGGCTTCTTGCTCTAGGAAAAAGACCTACTGGTCCATTGAGCTTCGCAAACATGTGGATCACTTCAGCGTCAAAAAAGAAGATCGAAGGAGAGAGGATCTGATGAACGAAGCTTGGGGGAGGTTAAGTTCTTTCCAGATCTTTGAAGAAAGCAGCCACCATCCGATCTAAGGTGGAGCTCCAGATCAGTTAGATGACAACAGACTTGAAGGAGCAGTGATCGTCTGATCCCCCATGGGATCTAGGCTCTGCCACTAATTCACGTATGGCTATCGATGATTTTGAACCATAAATTCACTTAAGCTATGCCGGCGTGGCACACGCTCAACTGCTGGATCGTGTGCCTTTTTGGGGGTAATTGCATAAGTACCTCGTAGTTTACTTTATTATAATTTTAGTCATGCAATTAATTAAAGATGCTTTATATTTTCTGTAAAAATTATGAAAGTACCCTCGTGTTTCTTGCATATTACTTTTAGGTCCTTGCTGGCTCAGCTCACGTGGCCCCCCGCATGAGCTGGGAATTTTGCATATTTACTCTATTAATTTTGTAATCTCTATTTAATATCAAAAATTAAAATTTTAATTATAAAATTTTGGGAAATTTGCATGTAAATCCCAACCTTTAATTTTAATAGCAAAAAACCCTTTTAGCTTAAATATTTTTGTGTATGTTTGTTTATTTTTTAGTAATAGCATCTGCGCTCCAAAAATCAAGAAAAAAAATAAGATTATGTGTCTGACTTGTTGCTCTTTCGTGCCATATAATTTATTTCATAATTCATGCACATTTCCTATTTATTAAATATTAAAAGAGCACATTATATTCCCTATTTGAATGCAAAAAATTTATAAAATCGTAATTTAGAATTCCAAAAAAATTACCTAGTATTTATTACCCTAATTTATTACTCAAGATCAAAAATTTCAAAAATTATCAAAAGATATTCTAAAAATTTGCAAACCCTTGCTAACTCCAAAATTTTGCAAAATATTTTTGAAAAACTCAAAAAATTAGTTTCAATTGAATATATTATCTACCTAGAAATTTCAAACCTTTTTCCACTTTTTTAGTCTCAAATCTAATCGACCTATTTTAAAACTCCCTGATTTTGTATATTTTGGACTTTAAAGTACCTATATATTAGCAAAAATTACCAAAAAAATCACAAAAAACATTAGAAAAAAATTAAAAAACAAAAATACTTTATTTTGTAAATTTTGTTTATATATATTAATATTTATAATTACGAAACCTTATATTATATTATATACAAATATATAGTTATACATAATTATTATTATCATTAATTATCATAAATACCCTATACATTTTTTATATCTTTAAAAAATAAAAAGGATTGTTCTTTTATGTATTTTCTAATTTTTATATATTTATATATATTACATTATATACTACTTATATTTTTATACATATATACATATTATACATACATATAGTAATATATATACACCTTTTTTAAAAAGGAAAAAGGAAAAATTAAAAATTGGAAAAATACAAAAAGAAAGTAAAAGTTATAAAATTTTAAAAAAATATTAATAATAAATATAAAAAAAACTTTAGAACCAACGAAAATATAATTATTTAATGGAGTAAATATTGTACATTTATACATATATTATTTATTCATTATTTATTTATAAATACTATACTTTCTACACTGACTTGTCTCCCTGTGTTCAACCCCTACCTGCTTGTCCACTGTAAACATTCATCATAGCGTATAATAAATTTTGATCCACATCAATAATGCATTGCTTGATTTTAATTTTTGAATTGATTGTTGAATTTAGTCGAGATCTCCTCTGGGTTGCCATCGCAACGACTTAGTGGTTCCGCCTTGTGTAGACTACAAAGATAGTACCTAGGGATTATTTTTGGCTATTTCAAATCACGTTGTTGTTGGGGAGTAACTAAGTGTAGCATTTACTAGTGCATTGTTCTACTTATTTTCCCCTTTATTTTCTGTTATTTATTTTTGACAATTATTTGACTATTTATGACCCATATCTCTTTGTTGTTTCTCTTATGAGGGACCGTGTGGCGACGATCATCTCTTAGGAGGTGGACGCACATGAGCCGCAAGGAGGTTGTTACTTGTGAACCAACCAGGAGAAAGGAGCAAAGAGAGGAGGAGTAGAGCATCTCTTTTTAGCTTTTTTGTTTTATTTTGTGTGAGAGAGGTCTTATTTTATTTTTGTAAATTAAATTGTAATAAATGGACACTGCCACACTTCCTGAGGTCCATTGTCCACATGATTGTTCACTTGGGGGACTCGTCGGTTTTTCACGTTTTTCCATCACCTTTCTTTTCTTTGTTTCATGCGTTTCGAGTTTTTAGCCTTTCTTTTTATTTGTTTTGTGTGACTGAGACTTAGAATAGAATTGCTTGCTTGATAAAATAGGTCCAAAGCCCTAATTGAATTTCATATACCTATAGATTTGCACTTGGATCTAGTCAAATCGAAATTGTTGATTATTTGGACTTGAAACCACGTACTTAAGAGACTCCATACAACACTTGCAAGACTCATTGTGGCCAGCACCGAGGAGTCTCCAAGATCGGACTCTAGGTTACTTTTTTAAATATTCAACACTTGGTTCTTCATATTAATAGCAACTCATGTACTAGGGTACTTTCTGAAAGGATATGGGGAGATCATTAAGCGCATCATGGAAGCGTGAGGATCGCAACGTATGCGATCGGGAGCGACTAGTCGCAGTAGTTGCTCGATGTAGCAGAAATTAAAAACTTTTCATGTGATGAAACCACATGATCCAAGAACATTTCTCGGATCATTTAATCTAAACTACAAATAGGGGTTACCTCTTGAAGCGTGGTTGCGATCGAGTCTCTAAATGAAGGGACCTCCTATCTCAAGTCTGATCCGAGGAGGAGACGCTTGCGAGCGTGTTGATGAAACGTGTGCTCCTCGCAATCCATATTGATGATCCAAGCAGCGGATCTCCCGATCTTGACACACGAGATACAATGTCTTCTTCACAAGCGAGGTGTACCGAAGGAGACGAAGATCCACGAGCAAACAACTAGGCAGCTTAACGACGATGCTGCGACGATGGATATTTTCTCTAGGATATTCATGATGGACGACCATGAGTGAGAGAGGGAGAGAGGGCATGTAGAGAGAAAGAGAGAGAAAGACAGAGAGAGAGAGAACCTTGTGTTTCTCATTAGCATATGAAGAGCAAGGGGTGCCCTTCTATTTATAATATTTTGGGATCCATGGATCTCAATCCATGGGAAGCACAAATCCAATGGCTCACATTGATTTGTGTTTCTTTTAATGGCCAAGATTTTGTTGGTAAAAAACCAACAATAATTAATTTAATTTAGATTAAATATATATTGATAAATCAATTTGATTTAATCCCAAATTAAATCAATCAAGCATACATGGACATATTTGGATGTAGATTTCATGCAATCTTGGAAATCTCATGCAATCTTGGAAATCTCATGCAATCTTGTGAGATTGCATTATTCCTTGGAACTCTCCATGATTTTACAACAACACTTGTTGTAAATAATTCAACAACAATAATTCATAATTATTTTGTGAATATTGCAATCTTGCCATTAGAAAATTGTGAATCACATTTACAACCCAAAATAAAATGTAAATTATATTTTCAATTTAATGTCCAATGTGAATCCAATTCAGATCAACATTTAATTAACAAATGTAAATTACAAATAGCTCTCTCTTATATATTATAAATCACATTTATAATATATATGTTTAATATGGATAATACTATACACATTATTCATATCCATGATGATCAAGTCACATTTAATCATCTTGGATCTCCTATTCTCATGTGCCCAAACACTACAGGAAATGCATTTTTTAGGGATGACAACTAGCGACGGTTCGAGAATGACCGTCCCTAATGTCACTTTTTAGGGACAGTCATCAGAAAACCGTCCCCAATAACCACATACTGGGAGACGATATGTGGATTATTGTCCCCTTTTGTAATAACTTAATAGGAACGGTCATTAATGACCGTCCCCTCTGCCATGACCAGGCCACTGGACCATTTCCACCCGACTGAAGGGCCTTTGGGGATGGTTCTGACCGTCCCCATTGCACCTCTGTTGGCGTCGCCTCTGACCCATGGACCGAAGTGGTCGACCAGAGGGGACGGTCATTAATGATTGTCCCCTCTGCCATGACCATGCCACTGGACCATTTGCACCCTTCTGGAGGGCCTTTGGGGACGGTTCTGACCGTCCCCATTGTGCCTCTATTGGCGTCGCCTCTGACCCATGGACCAAAGTGGTCGACCAGAGGGGACGGTCATTAATGACCGTCCCCTCTGCCATGACCAGGCCACTGGACCATTTCCACCTGACTGTAGGGTCTTTGGGGACGGTTCTGACCGTCCCCAATACGCTTCTGTTGGAGTCGCCTCCGGTCCTTGGACCAAAGTTGTCGATCAGAGGGGACGATCATTAATGACCATCCCGTCTGCCATGACCAGGCCACTGGACCATTTCCACCTGACTGGAGGGCCTTTGGGGACGGTTCTGACCGTCTCCAATACGCTTCAGTTGGTGTCGCCTTCGGCCCTTGGACTTAAGTGGTGGACCAGAGGGGACGGTCTATAGGAACCGTCCCCTCTGCCATGGGAGGGCCTTTGGGGATGGTTGTGACCGTCCTCAATACGCTTCTGTTGGCTTCCCATCCGGCCCATGGACCGACCAAAGGGGACGGTCACAGAAGACCGTCTCCTATGCCATCCAAAGGGGACGGTCTTTAGTGAACCGTCGCCGATCGTCTCCAAAGGGGACAGTTTAAACGACCGTCCCCATTGGTCAGATCGAAAAAAATCCCTTCGACCTGCTTTCATTCTCACTTTTATCTCTTCTCAAGGCCGTCTCCCGTCGTTGTCTCCGAGCATTCCGTGGTTGCCGACCTCGTCAATCTCATTTTTTGGTATCTATCAACACTCCTTTGTGTTTATTCTTGCTTATTTTACTTGATATGCTTGGTAGGGATGTTTTTCCCCATGTGAATGAGTTTAGATTGGAAATATATTATTGATATATAACATTGCTTGTTGTATTCTAAATATAATGAAAAACATGTTATGTATATTATGTATTGCTTGATTTGTTTAAGATAATAGAGAAACATGATTTGTATAGGATGAAATATCTTGTTGTGTATAATAGAAAATATTGTTGTGTATAATAGAAAATCTTGTTGTGTATAATAGAAAAAACTTGATGTGTATAAGATGGAAAAACTTGTTGTCTATAATAATACATAATGGTGGATTTTATTCTGATTGTGCAGTAAAATGGATAAATCATGGATGGATAAGAGATACGATGATTTTCAACAATATAAGAGAGGAGTGATCGCGTTCTTGGATTGGGCATTTCAAATAGAAAGAGTTAATAAGAAATTTGGTGGTCTTAAGATTTATTGTCCATGTGTGAGATGTAAGAATATTAAATGTAATGTTAGAGAGGAAGTCTATAACCATCTTATACTCAATGGATTTTGGTTACATTACTCCATTTGGACTGAACATGGAGAGGTTATAGATTTAAGAATGGATGAGGATATGGGTGTAGATGTAGGAGTCACTACACAAACCTTGAATAATGTTGATCACGAGTTATTTGAATTAATGGACGACTTAAGAAGACTTGAGACACAAGACATTGGTTTAGATGATAGGTTTTCGAGCAGTTTGCCAGATGCAGAAGATATATTGGCTCATGGGGTGGAAATGACGCGTTTGCAGTTTTTATTAGAGTTGTTTAAGATGAAAGTAAAGAACGGATCAACTGCTGCAATGATGATAGATGTGATGGCTTTAATACGGAAGTTATTGAATAATCCTCAAAATTATCCAAAGGATTGGAAAGAGGCAAAGCAACGATTCCGATCGCTTGATCTGAAATACGAGAAGATCGATGCTTGTGTTAATGACTGTATGCTTTTTCGAGGAGAGAATTCTGATTTAGTTCTTTGTCCATATTGTAAGGCTTCCATGTATAAAGAAGAAAAAAAATGATTTAAAGAGGAAGAAGAAGTCGGTGAAATTATTACGATACTTCCCATTAATTCCAAGGCTGAAACGTCTCTTCATGTCAGAAAAAACTGCAAAGTGGATGACGTGGAATTCTCGTTCAAATAAACGAGATGCTAATGGAGTTATGAGACATCCATTTAATGCAGAAGAATGGATAAAATTTGATCAGAGATATCCGTATTTCTCTAGTGATGAGAGAAATGTTCGCTTGGGATTAGCTTCAGATGGTTGATTTGACCGAAATTCGGTGGTCTTAAGTTCAACACAAAGCGTGAACTCAGTCGAAGTGTCAACCACACAAATCTCGATTAAAGTCAACAACTAACCAACACTAAAGATCAACAAATTAGAACTAATGTGGAGTTAAAATTTATTTTTAACTCTACATAAAAGATGTATAGGTGCAAGTATGTAGAGAGTTCGAACACAGGGAGCAAGCAGGGTAGTTCAAAAAATTGATGCACAAGTGAGTGTGTGAGTCAAGTGTCTACACTAAGCAAGCAAGCAAATAAAATTTTTTGTGGGTTTTTAATTTAATTTTTAATTTTGTATTTTGATTTTTAATTTTATATGTTTCTTTTTCTTTTTCAATATTAGAATTTAAAAACAATGTAATAAAAGGCAAGATAAAATATTTATAAAATGAAGCAAAAATAACCAAAAATTCAGAAATAAAGTGTTTTTGATATTTTTAGGATGTTTTACTATTTTTATGATTTTTGGGGATTTTTCAAGGTGTTTTTGGTATTTTTAATTACTGAAATAACTCAAATCAGTGAAATAGATGCTGGTTGTGAATAAAATGGGAATTAAAAATAGCAACCAGTACTCAAAATTTTTCAAAATGCTTTTCAAATAAAGCTACTGAAAAATGCAACAAACAGGAGTTGAGTTTGTATTTTTTTGGAGTTTTCCTTGATTTTATATATTTTTTTGAAGTTTTAGAGTGTTTTTAAATTTTTAGTGTTTTTCTTTTGAGATTTTTAATGATTTTTGGACTGACACTAAAATATGATAAAATAGACACTAGATATATTTTTTGGAATTTTTGGAGGGGTTTTCATATTTTTTTGGCATTTTCTAAGCTAGACAGTGCATAAAAAGAAAGTTTATGATTTTTAATAAATATAAAAATAAAAGAAAATCAAAAACTAAATTAATAGCGTCAAAGTACACGTGTCCAGGAACTAATCCCTATTTTTATGAAATTTTTGGAGTTAAAATGATGGTTCAATTAAATACAACAAGCATCCAATAAATAAACAGGCCTGGCAGGGGCATTTATGCAATTTCTCAAACGTCCAGGGGTATACATGCAAATTTCCACAAAATATTGAACTGAATATTCGATTTATAGCACTAAAACACAATTACAAAACCCGCCTGGGTACACTAGCAATTTTCCCACCAGGGCGCGTGACTTGCACACGCCTGGCGAGGACTAAAATGCAATAATCCAAAACCCTGGGGGCTTAATTGCAAATTTCCCAAAAGGTTTACACATGATACGAAAGTTTTAGTACTAGAACAAAATACAACAAAGTCCGAGGGCCCCTCTGCAAAATGCCCCCACCTCACGTGTACAGGTCACGTGAGGTGACGTGGCGAAGGACCTGGATGCAAATATGGAAAGCTCGAGGGTCTTTGTGCAAGTAACCCAAAGTTTTTACGCTACAGACGAAAGTTTAAATACTAAATAATAAATACAAAAGGCGCGAGGGTGTAGATGCAAAATACCCTCGACGCGCGATCCAACGGCGATGAAGGAGCCACTTAGACACGTGGCGCTTGACGAACGGCCGATGACGCTTCGCGGATGAGCGGCAACGATCAGATCTCCAACGATGATCAACGGTCGAAGCTGGTGGAGATCCAACGGTAGCTGCTCGGTCTGGGACTCCACCCTTGATCGGAAGGTGGCGAAGGCGGCTGGAAGAACACGGCGGAGCTCCGACTGGGCGAGGTTCCTCGAGCTCCTCCGGCCGACTCCGGTGGCTTCTAGGCTTCAAACTTGGGATGGAGCCTCCTCTGGTCCTCCTCTATCCCCTGGGGGCATCAAAAAAGCCACGGCGGTGGCCGTGGTGCTCGCTGGTGGCTGGCGGAGCTGGAGAGCTTCGTTAGCTCCGACGAGCTTCAAAACTCGCCTCCAGGTGTTTCCACTTCGGCTTTGACCTGCAAAAATGGTCAAAAGGTCCAGGGCAAAGTGCCTGGACCCTTGGGTGGTCGGGGAGAGGTGCGAATCGAGATGTGGGTGCACGGCCGGAGTTGCGCTCCGGCCAAGGTGCTTGATCGGTTGAGATGGTCGATGGAACTTGGATTTTTGATAGGGCTTTTAATCCTAACGCTAACAGGAGTAAAAAGGGTTGAATAAAAGAGCGGGGGGGAGCCCTCAATGGCCGGGGCCAGATGGAAGAAGGGTACCTCGATCGGCGACTTTGCGGGAGGTGGTGGAAGCGCCTCCGACCTCGGCTGCCTTGGCTGATGGCTTCGCGGTGGAGCTGTCACCTCCAGGAAGCGCTGGAGCTCGGAGTAGGCGCGAGGGGTGGACCGAAGGTGTTCGAATTCGAATCGAAAGGTGAGGGGTTGGTTTTAAGTGGGTTGACCCGAGGTTGCAGGGGTCCAAAGACCAAGAGAAATCATGCGCCACAGTGATCCATAGTCCGATGCAAACATAGGGCGAGCAAGATGGATGGTAGGTGGAGAACTTTGCAGAAGATGGTATCGCGAAAGGATGAAAGTTGACGCCTCGAAAAATCCGCAAATGCGGGGAGAAAACGAGGCTCTGACGGAGGTACAGTGTCTAGGTCACCTAGTTGACCGAGGTCAACTAGGGTTTGCACCTGGTTGGTCCACGTGGACCAACCAGGAAAAATCCTGCTAATTATTTTGAAAAATCATTTGAAAATAGAATAATGCCGAATTAATTAAAGGTTATAAAATGAGAAATGCTTAAGATTTTATGTAGTATTTTATTCTGATTTTTAATTATTTTTATGAGTTATATTTTTACAAGTTACCTTTTTAACCCTATATAGGTATAATACCTATGTATTTAAGTATTTGATTTTTATTTTATGTATTTTATTTTTATTAATTTCATACCTTATTTTCTAAAATTATAAAACACTTTTTTATACACAAATATAATTTTATTTTATTTTTCTGATTTCTATGTATGTTAAATAAAATATAAGTATAAAGAGTATAGGTATACATGTAGGTAAGATATCTATGTATTAGGTATATACAAGTATTTTTATTTGGGTTTCTTTTGTATTTTTATTTGAATTTTTATGCACATATATATTATAAGTAATATTTACATAATTCTAAAAATATAAAAATGAATAAATAAAGAATAAAGAATAAATTGAATATTTTATTCAGTACAGGTATACAATAGGGGTCCAAAACTCAACTTTCAAACCGTAGCTCCGCCAAATGCGAAACCACCACCATTGGATATATTATTTTATTCTATATACAATTAAAGGTGAGTACACTGCATTTGGAGTTGTCAGTTGTGAGATACGGTTCTGGAAAGTTAGGATTCTGGATTCTTATTCAGACCATAACTTTTTATTTGTACACTATTTTTCTGTGAAATCAATTTTGTATTTTTCTTTATAAAATTATCTACAACTTTCATGTACAAAGTTTCTTTATTTGATGTACAAAAAGTGGAACCAAAAATAGGTCCCAAAATGAATAAAGAATGAACAGGAAGTATAGGTATTTACACTGTGTTTTTGACCTTATCTCCCCCAACTTTATTCCTTATCGACCTATTCATCAAGATGCCTAGGTCTCGGGGTTTCGGGTCATAAAATATTTACAATATTTTATTATTTTTCTTTTCTTTTATTTATTCTATAATTTTGGCCTTTAATTACAACATTTTGTACACTAATATGATGCACATGCATGAATGCTAAGATGATGATTTTGATGCTATTTACAGGCATTTGCTAGGGTCTTTGGTGCCAAAATGATAGAATACAGATGATGAAATGTGGATTCATCATCCCCCTATACTTTACCTTTGCTAGTCCCTAGCAAACACTTATGCAATAAGTGCAAAAAGAAACAGAAAGAAAAGAAAAAGAAGAAATATGGATTTTATTTGATTATCAAACTTGTCTTCACAAAATCAAAGTTTGGAGCTTAAGTCGGACCTTTGGAAATTTAGTGCGGGCGAAACCTTAGTGAGAACCGTGTTTGAAATTCAACGGTCCTTGAGAATCCCAAAACTCTGTCCAAGTCTCCTCAATAGCCAGGTCAGAAATACTTCAACTCATACGCAAACTCTTACGACTATGAATCTGACTTGTACAGTGTAAGTGATGGTGGCTCTCCCCAACTAGAATGACAAAGAAACTGACTTTTCCAGTACGACAACCCAATGATTCCCCAATCCAATGACTCCATCCTCGAGAAGCGGGGTATTCCCTTCTAAGTTCAAGTGGCAACCAGCTCAAAAGGAGGGGGTGAAGAGAAGAATGGACGGTAGCCAGTGTAGCTACCTATCCCGGGATGCAAGACAAGTGTAGTCAAGTCATCCTGCTGCAGGCTCACATATTTGACTTTGGAACTCAAGCTTGCTTATTGACTTTGTACATACTTGCAGGCTTTTTATTTTTGTACATGCCTGAACTTTTTTTTTTTGAATACTATATACAACAGCATTTACATAAGGAGTTTTTCCTCTTGAGCCAGTAGACTATCCCTCTTTTGAAGCTTTATCGCAACCCACAGCCTCCTGTCTTTAGACTTCCTAACCACTGGACGGGTTGGGGTGCACTTCCCTCCCTAGAGGAGGACAAATGTTTCCACTTGTGTGCGTCTGATACCGGCAAATCCAATCCCCTCACCACTCCAACTGAGTTGAGCCATGTGAAAGGTGCAGGTGTCCAAGTTAGGTCATCATCACCAAGAGTCGTGCGTGTGTTCCGAAATACTCTACTTAGGCAGTCAAGAATCCATTGAACCAAGTCCCGTGATCCTCAAAGAATTAAGTCAACTAGACCTGAAGTACCTCAAACCCAGTTCCTATAAGGTTCCTGTTATTAAGTAGATTTTAAGGTCCAATCAAGCTCCAATCTCCGGATTTTACTTAGACTTGTTCAACTATCAAACTCAATCCGAAAAATGCGAATGCTATGCAATGCAATGCAGGAAATATTTTTTGTGATGCAATTTTCAAAGGTTTTGAACTTTTTATGGATTTTTGAAAACATGATCATGATCATGATGCATATGCATATGCATTTCTTTGTATTTTTCAAAAAGCTTTTTCAAATGTTTTTGGATTTTTTTTTAAAACAAAAAGTTTTGGCTAAAAACTAGGTGAAAAATATGTACACGGGAGTGCTTCTTATATTTACAAGAAGTGGATTTTCAGAATTTATAGGGTAAGTGGTCAATTTTAGACATATACATATAGTAGATTTTGGTGTGATGTCATTATTCCTCAAACTTATTTAAAAACAATTTACACACAATTTTTGAAAACTATAGTCCAAAATAGTTTTTACAAACATTTTTCACACATTTGAAAATATTTTTGCAAAGGCTTTCAAAACAGTATATAGGTTTTTCAAAACATTTTTGCAACCATTTTTCGAACCATTTGCAAATCATTTTTCAAACATTTTATTTCACACAAAGAAAATAAATTTTACAAACCACACATTTTTACAAAGGTTGAAAACATGTAACAAAATATTTTCAAAATAGTTTTCAATAGATGTTCACAAAGATTTTCAAACTATTTTTTTCAAACATTTTGCAAAAAACATTTTCACCTGATTTATTAATCAGTAAATACAAAAAGAATTTGAGGAATAATCACATCTTTTTATTAAGGATTTTTAGTGAATTTTAAAGAATTGTTAGCCATATTATTAGGAAAATACGAACGTACGAGTTATGGCTAAAGTATATACGTAGTATATACGACCCCCCTATACTTAGCTTGAGCTATGTCCTCATAGATCGGAGAGAAAAGAGAAGACATAACTCGTACTAAGTATAGACAAGTCTAAATAATAAAGGGACAAATGAATGGATTGATGAATGAGAAGTTGACCGTCCCCCCTATACTTAGGATCAAATAATCCTAAGTATAGCAGACTGTACACAACACAGGGAGGGTCAAGGGTGGGAATGAACATATCGTACTCAGATTGTCTCCCCCTATACTTAGGGTAAGATATACCTAAGTATAGACAAGAAGAGGAGACAATGGAGAGGATCGAAAAGAATAGAACAACTCGGGGTGCCAACCCCCCTATACTTAGGACAAGGTGCGTCCTAAGTATGGAAAACTGTCTACAAGGGCGACACCTTTTTGATAGATACAGAAGATAGAAAAGGAAAAGAAGAAAAGAAGAAAATAAGAAAATAAATCAATAAATGAAATTGTGATATGAACAGATGGATCTGTACAGCAGATGGTTGAATTGATCACCATATATGAGATGCAGATGATCAGAGTCAACGGACACATCTCATACCAGAAGAATGGGGGCAACGTCAATGGTCGGCGGATCATGATTTAGGTATAATTTCAGGCGTTGACCATTGACGCAGAAGGTAGAGGAAGGTGACGGTTCGGATATGTCGATGCTGCCATTGTCATGTACCTTCCTGACCACATACGGTCCTTTCCACTTGCTCTGCAACTTCCCTGGGAATAATTTCAGCCTGGAATCAAACAACCATACTCTCTGATCTGGCTCAAACTGTTTATGGCTGATATGCGAATCGTGCCATGTCTTCACTTTTTCCTTGTACTGTAGGCTGTTGGAAAAGGCTGTGTCTCTAAGTTCTTCCAGGGCTACCAATTCTGCTCTTCTCTGGTCTCCTATACTCTCTGGATCTAAGAGCAACTTAGTGACTGGCCAAAAAGATTTGTGCTTGATCTCCACTGGCAAATGGCACGGCTTTCCATAGACGAGACGAAAGGGAGATGTCCCCAATGGATTCTTAAAAGAGGTCCGATAGGCCCACAAGACCGAGTCCAAAAGCTGTGCCCAATCTTTTCGGTCTGGGCGGACAACTTTCTGCAAGATTGTCTTTATCTCCCGATTCGATACATCGGCAAGACCATTAGTCTGAGGGTGATATGGAGTGGCAACCCGATGGTCAATGCCGAACTCGTCTGCAAGGGCCCTGACTTTGTCATTGATTAAATGAGACCCCCCGTCTGAAATCAAGACTCTAGGTACCCCGAACCGTGAAATGATATTTTTCCTCAAAAATTTGCAAACAGTTTTAGCATCTGCGGCTCGGGCGGGGATGGCTTCAACCCATCGGCTGACATAATCCACAGCGAGCAGGATATGCTCGAATCCCTGACTCTTAGGAAATGGGCCCATGAAATCAATCCCCCATGCATCAAAAACCTCACAGAAGTGAATGGGTTGCATGGGCATCATGTCTCTCTGTCCGCAGGTTCCCATTTTCTGACAGTCAGTACATCTCTTCACGAACTCAATAGAATCCTTGAAGAGAGTAGGCCACCATAGGCCGAATTGAAGCACCTTCTCTGCTGTTCTTTTTCCAGAATGATGTCCTCCTGCCTCAAGCTTGTGGCAGTATGTGAGGACGCTATGATGCTCTTCTTGAGAAATGCACCTCCTCCAGATACTGTCCCCTCCTTCATGATAAAGGACGGGATCCTCCCAATGGTAAAACTTGGCCTTCGCTAGGAAGGTCTCGAGTTTCAGCCTGGGCCAACCTTGTGGAACCGTCTTGACAGCAAGATAATTCACAATGTCGGCATACCACGGGAGCGAGGTGACAGCCAAGATTGCCTCATCTGGAAATGTCTCTGTAATAGGTGCACTGGGTTCAGATTCCTCAAGATTCTCCAATCTATAGAGATGATCCGCCACCACATTCTTGACTCCAGGCTTATCCTTAATTTCAATATCAAATTCCTGGAGTAGAAGGATCCATCTGGTGAGATGTGCTTTGGCATCCTTCTTGGCCATTGAGTACCGGATGGCGGTATGATCAGTGTAGATGGTTACTCTAGATCCGAGAATATATGATCGATACTTATCAAGAGCGAATACTACGGCCAGCATCTCTTTCTCAGTTACCGTGTAATTCCGTTGCGCGGTATCCAAAGTCCGGCTGGCGTAGTGAATGGCAAAGGGTAATCCATCCCTCCTCTGTCCGAGCACAGCCCCAACGGCAAAATCTGAAGCATCTGTCATGATCTCGAATGGGAGAGACCAATCGGGTGGCTGAAGGACAGGAGCTGAAACAACCATATTCTTGATAGTCTCAAATGATTCAAGACACTTATCATTAACGATAAACTCGGTGTCTTTGGTGAGCAAGTCAGTAAGCGGTCGGGCAATTCGACTGAAGTCCTGAATGAACCGTCGGTAGAAACCGACATGCCCCAGAAAAGACCGTAACTGACGCAAATTGGATGGCGGATTGAGTTTTCTGATGATATCCACCTTAGCTGGATCGACCTCCATGCCCCTGTTGGAGACGATATGACCAAGGACCGTCCCCTGAGTCATCATGAAATGACTCTTCTCCCAGAATAAAACAAGGTTGACCTCAATGCAGCGCTTGAGCACACGGTCTAGGCAGTCAAGACAAGCGTCGAACCCGTCGCCATAGACCGAGAAGTCATCCATGAAGACCTCTAAACAGTCACCCACCATGTCCGATAAGATGGACAACATGCACCTTTGGAATGTCGCCGGAGCGTTACATAGACCAAAGGGCATCCGTCTGAAAGCATACGTCCCAAACGGACAGGTGAATGTCGTTTTCTCCTGGTCTTCGGGCGCAATGGCCACTTGATTGTATCCAGAGTACCCATCAAGAAAACAATAATGACTCTTCCCAGCTAGCCGCTCGATAATTTGATCAATGAATGGTAGCGGGAAGTGATCCTTCTTGGTGGCCTCATTTAATCGTCTGTAGTCCACACAGACCCTCCAAGAAGTTGGTACTCCGGTAGCGATCTCCTCTCCAGACTCGTTGACAACTGTAGTGATACCCGTCTTCTTAGGTACCACATGTAGCGGACTTACCCATTTGGAGTCGGAGATGGGATAGATAAAATCGGTGCTCCACCACTTGGAAATTTCTTTCATGACCACGTCTCGGAGATTCGGGTTCAGCCGTCGTTGGAACTCACGCGACGGCTTAGCGTTATCCTCAAGATAAATGAGGTGAGAGCAAAGATTTGGGCTCAGCCCCTGGAGATCAGCTATAATCCATCCGATTGCATTGCGGTTTCTTTCAATAACCTCCATCAGACGAGATTCTTGCTCTCCAGTCAAATCTGCTGAGATAATGACTGGGTACATTTCTGGCTCACCCGCAAGGAATTTGTATGTCATTGACTGCGGCAGAGGTTTCCGTTCTGGACAACTGGGAGGTGACAGATCTGGCTTCTGATATGTCTGTGTAAATGCTACTAGGTCTTCATGGGAGAACCCTCGCTCTGCATGAATATCTGACGAAGGGCGGCCTGCTGAATCATCAATAAACTGTACTGGCTCGCACTATGTCATGGCTGTTAGCTTAGAAGGAATCATACAAGGCAAATAATCATCAAAGTCATCCCAGTCAATGTCTGAATCCGAGGGATCTGAAGAAGATGAACATGATTGAAATTCCTCAGCACCACTAAACACAACACTGTCAGCTTCAGATATATCCTCATCTAGGGATGTGCTCTCCCGGCTCTCGACTTCCATGAGCTTGAGATATAGTGAATCTGTAGGCAGGGCGAGAGTCGGTGCTACGAGGTCTTTCCAATTGGATTCATCATCAGTCATCTCAAAATCACAAACCTGGTGGATGTCTAGCTCTTCCTCTGTCATCTGCTCGGCTTCGATGGATTGCTCTGAGCATGCCAACTCTCTGGCTCTGGTCTGGTCGATCGTATCTATTTGTATGCTTTCACCCTCTACGCGAAAACATACCGTCCCACTGTCGTGGTCGGATACCGCCTTGGCAGTGGCCAAGAATGGTCGTCCAAGTATGATGGGGGCATCGGTTACCGACTCAGGGATCTCCATGTCCAATACAACAAAGTCCACGGGGAATTTCTGGCCCTGAATGGTAACGACCACGTCCTTCAACAACCCCTTCGGCCTCTTAATCGACCTATCAGCAAACTGAAGGACCGTTCTGCTTCGAAGAAGAGGGCCAAACTCGAACTGCTTGAGTAAGGCTGCCGGAAGGAGGTTGATCGAAGACCCGATGTCTAATAAAGTACGATCGAACCGCTGCTTCTGGATCTCGCATCTGACATAGGAAGCTCCTGTATTGGGTCGCTTGGCTGGCAATGTGTTTTGAATGGCGCAACAAGTGTCGTGAGTGAGCATATGGATTTGATCTCTATGCCTCTTCTTCCTTCGGACAGTAGTTGTCTCTTTCAAATTCTTCTTGAAGAAGGGGATATGCTCAAATGCTTCTCGTAGAGTCAGCTGAATATGGAATCTGTCAATCATTTCGTTGCCGAACTCTACCTGTTGGCTCTTTTTCGGATTTTCTTTTTTGTTCCCCTTCACTCGGCGGAGTGCCTCAGGGAATGGGATGGTAGGGGCCTCCTCAGATGGAGGACTAGGAATCGGTCCCTGTGCCTGTGAAGAAGGAGAATCCATACAATAATCATCATTCACCACATATGGATCCGCTATTTGAACAGAAACCTTTCCTTTATTCATATTTTTGTTTTTGTTTTTGTTCCCACAGTCTCTCGGTACAAAATGTGGCAACATCACAGATGGTGGCTCAACAAAAGTAGATGTGGTGGCCTCAGCGCCACCACTAGCACCGGTCTTCGCGGCATCAGCACCGCGCTCTGGTTCATCATCCAAAATGGTGGCTTCAGCTCCACCTTCTGCAACTGGTATCACGACGGCATCAGCACCGTCGTCCTGGACTCCATCATGGGTGGCATTAGCACCACCGTCTTCAACATCATCATTAGCGGCATCAGCACCGCTATTCTGCTCCTCTAGCGCTCCTGGTTCAACATCTAGTTGTCGCTCAGAAGAGGCGCCGCCGGCTGGCATCCTACCGCTCCTAGTAGTAACAAAATCAGCATCATAATAGGAATAAGACATGTCACTCAAATAGTCACTAGGAGAGGTATCCTCTGTGAACTCTACCTGCTTAGATTTTCTTTTTAGGTTATTAGGGTTAGGTTCGATCTGAGCGAGTATGGCGGCTTTGCCTTTGATGATATCCCGCATTTCCTGCCGGAATTCATCCATTTCTTGCCTGAAAGATGCTCGCTGTTCAGATAGCAAGCGGGCAAGATCATCGAGGGCTGGGTTCTCAAAGGCAGGCCCCTGAGAACCGGATGGATGTCCCTGCTGGAAATGGGGTTGCTGCTGCTGTTGCTGATACTGGGGGGAAGGCTGGTGATAAGACTGCTGAGGCAGCTGGCGCTGCCTCCATGACTGTCCCTGATAAGTGGGACGAGGACCATTCTGATACTGATGTGGCTGGGCATACTGGGGCTGCTGGTTCTACTGCTGTGGCTGGTTGTTCTGGTGTCCTTGGGCAAGGTTCTGCTGCTGGGAAGAGGATCCACCATTGCCCCAACGGAATCCGGGGTGATCCCGACGAATCCCGGGCTAAGGGTACCGGTCGTACCAAATCCCATTGACTTCCATCAATGGTTCCTGCTCGAAGGAGGGTGGAGGAAGAACTGCCAGTGGCTACTCTGGCTGATAGACCACCATCTGAGTCTCCTGAGACGGTGGTTGCTCTGGATGGTACTGTAGCAGTGGAACCAGCTCTACCTAGATATGATTCACCTGTCGGTATGAGGTAGAGGGTTGGTTGGAGCTGCTACTGCTGGAGTCAGCCCGTGACCTGGGAGGCTGCTGGGAATGAGCCTGTGCCTCCTGAATGCATAGGATTTGAGTTTTCAGGTCACTCATGGTTTTGGTGAGAAGGTCCATCTGAGCAAGACCTTGATTCTGCTTCTTCTCGAGGATCTCCATGCGGTCCAACTTCTCACTAATAATGCCCATGTCGGTTGCGGCTGATTCGGCTTGGGCTGCGGCTACCAACGTTGTATTGGGACCGGCATCGATGCGGGCAATCCTCTGAAATGATCCCGCTCCTTGCGGGGGCTTCTGCTGAGTGTAGACTCGGGCCTGGGCCATCACAGTAGATTTTTCTGCCATGCCTTCGTAGATGGCCCAGACGTCGTCTTCTCCCTAGGAGAAATAAGACCCACCGCAAGAGGCGTTCACTAGCCCCTGCAGCTCTGGTGTCAGCCCACAGAAGAAACTCTGCACCAAGTTGGGCTTGGATATGTCGTGATGTGGACACCGGTCGATGAGCTCTCTGAATCGATCCCGGGCTTCATGGAATTGTTCGTTTGGGATCATGACGAAGTTGCTGATCATGGCTCGAGCTGCGTTGGTCCGGCCGAGAGGGTAGTACTTCTTCAGGTACGCGGTCCGGAGATCTGCCCATGTGTCGACGAATCGCCCAAGGTGTTTGAGCCAATATGCGGCTCTATCAACCAAAGAGAACGGAAAGGCGATCATCTTGATGGTGTCCTCGGTCATCAACCGATCATGGATAGTGCTGCAAATCATTTCAAACTCCTGGAGGTGGAGGTGTGGCTCTTCGGTCGGCAACCCATGGAACTTGGGTAGAAGCTGGATAGTGTGGGGCCGAAGCTCGAAATCTCCATGAATGGGCGGAAGTCTGATCCAACGGTGAGTAAGAGATGCAGTTGGATTGTGCAACTCCCTCATGATGGTCTGTGGCGGTCGCTCAGCGTCTGGAGCGCCTCCTCCTGCATCTGGTCCTCCTCCTCTTCCACCGCCACCGCCCCCAGGTCGGTTCTCTCTCATATGTGCTATCTCTCTCATCAGATCACCCATAAATGTTCCCTGGTCACGGATTTGTCTCTGCATGGTCTCCAGGGACGCTAATAAGGAATTGTTGATGGCCACTTGATCGATTATGAATGGAGGGTGATCGTGGTCATCTGGGTGCTCGCCTCTGTCTGCCATTGATGGATTTTCTGAAAAAGCAAAAGAGGCCATTTCAGGTGCTGTTGAATGAGCCGAACTCTGTGATGCACTGAATTCTGACACAATTGGACTGAGAGAAGGAGAATGGGAAGGGTGGTCGAGGGGGAACAGGGTGGATGTAAACTCAGGCTCGGAGAGCAGACTCTCCGAGGTATTCCTAGATGAATGAGGAGGAGTGCTGGACAGCGGTGCCGACAAAGTCGGCCTAAGAGATCTCCGTCCCATCATCTTGATTATTTGGAAAGAGCAGGGAAAATGCAAGAGAAGAAGAGGAAGATATGATATGCAACAAAATTGCGCACAATTGTGCGGTGTTTTTGTTCTTGACCTAAACAAATCTAGAAATCAAACACAAAGCAAGGGTGAGTTCACCAACTCAACACGTGAAGCCGTGAAGGTTTGTCTTTTATCTTGTCAATTTTAGCTTGTTTTCAGGAATTTATCTTGTCACGAGTCCTTAGAGCGCTACGCCTAAAGGAGAGAGAGTACTGCCAGGAAAGTGTCCCCGTACTTGTCCTCCTCCTGTGTAACCTGTAACTTGCGCTTTTTAAGGTCCTTGTAACACTTCCTGGATCCCTACTCAGCCAAAGAAATAGAGGGAGGAAGCCGATAGGCGAAACCGATACTTCGGACCTCGCTCGCAACGGAATCACCCGTGAGCGTGCAAGATCCTACTCGGACGCAGCCGGTGAGACAGACACACCCGTGAAGGCGTGGCCTAAGCTCGGTACTTCGGACAAGGTCGGTGCTCACACAATAGTGAGTCACCAAAGGCGATCAAGCCCTACTCGACTACGTACGATAGTAGCGCCAATACTTCGGAAATCCAGGCGATACACAAGGCAACCACAAGTTGGGTTTTTGGCTCTAATCCTTACGAAGCGCTCACCTCACTTGGAAGGAGACCTTCCCATGCAACCTGAATACAAGTGAGGGTGTTACTCTCCCCAAGCAATGAATCCAATTACAGATTTTATTTTTGGTCAAGTTTTCTTAGCAGTCCCTTTTTTAATTTTTTTGGTGTTATCGCTTCTTTTGAGTAGATTCAAACAAGCGCCTAACGGTTTTTGTATTTTTCCTTTATCCTACTTTGTTCCAAAAACAAAGGGAGAATAGAGTCGGAAAAGCCGTGCAAGTCGACCCAAGGTGGAAATCTCACCTTTGTGCCTAAATGATGCATGCAAAGTAAGAAGACTTACAGCGAATCCCAGCTCTCTCCATGTGGGATGCAAAGCAGAATTTGTAAACCTAATCTACATGGCGGTATGCAAAGCGGAAATCGTCCTAGAACAAGCAACTGCTAGCGTGAATATCCACAAGCTAGCTACTAACTCCCAATCCGAGTGTCCGGTCTAGGCTCACCCCTCCTCTGCTCAACACATTTGAGTTAGGAGAAAGCGCTTCTTCGGGTGTGAGCTCGCGGCGCGTGGATCGGAAGATACTAGCTAATTATTTAATTAGTCTAAGTCCAACAACGATCTATAGGAACATGCAAAGGTAATTAATGTGTTTGGACCTAAACTAATCGAATCAAGCAGGACCTACGATCTAAGGGCTCAATCCACAAAAGAAAGGAAAAAGGAAAACAAAACCGGAAAATGACGGCGACAAAACGCGATAAAAACCGTGGTGAGCCCCCGGGTGAACAAACACCCGGAAATTAGGCCTGATAGTGTCTAAGTGTCCGAGAGTCCAAGTGTACCTGTATTATTACAATTAAATAAATCACTCTCTCACAAAAATAAAAGAAGAGCTAAACTAATCACTCTCTCTCACTCCTCTTGCTCTCTCCTGCCGGCTTGGCTAAAGAATAGCCGGCTCCGCTTCCCAAGGTTGCTTCGGGTCACCTAGGCGATCCGCCTTGCTCCGCGGTCCCTCGCAAGAAGACAAGAAAAGAAATGGTCAGATAGCTCAATCAATCAATATCACAAATGCAAGAGATAGAAACTAAAGCTATGGTAGACAATCAACACAAGCAAAATATAAACTACTCGCTGTTGCTCCCCGGCAACGGTGCCATTTGATTTGACCGAAATTCGGTGGTCTTAAGTTCAACACAAAGCGTGAACTCAGTCGAAGTGTCAACCACACAAATCTCGATTAAAGTCAACAATTAACCCACACTAAAGATCAACAAATTAGAACTAATGTGGAGTTAAAATTTATTTTTAACTCTACATAAAAGATGTATAGGTGCAAATATGTAGAGAGTTCGAACACAGGGAGCAAGCAGGGTAGTTCAAAAAATTGATGCACAAGTGAGTGTGTGAGTCAAGTGTCTACACTAAGCAAGCAAGCAAATAAAATTTTTTGTGGGTTTTTAATTTAATTTTTTTATTTAATTTTTAATTTTGTATTTTGATTTTTAATTTTCTGATTTTTATAATTTTATATTTTATATTTTTCTTTTTCTTTTTCAATATTAGAATTTAAAAACAATGTAATAAAAGGAAAGATAAAATATTTATAAAATGAAGCAAAAATAACCAAAAATTCAGAAATAAAGTGTTTTTGATATTTTTAGGATTTTTTATTGTTTTTGTGATTTTTGGGGATTTTTCAAGGTGTTTTTGGTATTTTTAATTACTGAAATAAGTCAAATCAGTGAAATAGATGCTGGCTGTGAATAAAATGGGAATTAAAAATAGCAACCAGTACTCAAAATTTTTCAAAATGCTTTTCAAATAAAGCTACTGAAAAATGCAACAAACAGGAGTTGAGTTTGTATTTTTTTGAGTTTTCCTTGATTTTATATATTTTTTGAAGTTTTAGAGTGTTTTTAAATTTTTACTGTTTTTCTTTTGAGATTTTTAATGATTTTTGGACTGACACTAAAATATGATAAAATAGACACTAGATAATTTTTTTGGAATTTTTGGAGGGGTTTTCATATTTTTTTGGCATTTTCTAAGCTAGAAAGTGCATAAAAAGCAAGTTTTTGATTTTTAATAAATATAAAAATAAAAGAAAATCAAAAACTAAATTAATAGCATCAAAGTACACGTATCCAGGAACTAATCCCTATTTTTGTGAAATTTTTGGAGTTAAAATGATGGTTCAATTAAATACAACAAGCATCTAATAAATAAACAGGCCTAGCAGGGGTATTTATGCAATTTCTCAAACGTCCAGGGGTATACATGCAAATTTCCACAAAATATTGAACTGAATATTCGATTTATAGCACTAAAACACAATTACAAAACCCTCCTGGGTACACTAGCAATTTTCCCACCAGGGCGCGTGACTTGCACACGCCTGGCGAGGACTAAAATGCAACAATCCAAAACCCTGGGGGCTTAATTGCAAATTTCCCAAAAAGTTTACACGTGATACGAAAGTTTTAGTACTAGAACAAAATACAACAAAGCCCGAGGGCCCCTCTGCAAAATGCCCCCACCTCACGTGTACAGGTCACGTGAGGTGACGTGGCGAAGGACCTGGATGCAAATATGGAAAGCTTGAGGGTCTTTGTGCAAATAACCCAAAGTTTTTACGCTACAGACGAAAGCTTAAATACTAAATAATAAATACAAAAGGCGCGAGGGTGTAGATGCAAAATACCCTCGACGCGCGATCCAACGGCGATGAAGGAGCCACTTAGACACGTGGCGCTTGACGAACGGCCGATGACGCTTCGCGGATGAGTGGCGACGATCAGATCTCCAGCGATGATCAACGGTCGAAGCTGGTGGAGATCCAACGGTAGCTGCTTGGTCTGGGACTCCACCCTTGATCGGACGGTGGCGAAGGCGGCTGGAAGAACACGGCGGAGCTCCGACTGGGCGAGGTTCCTCGAGCTCCTCCGGCCGACTTCGGTGGCTTCTAGGCTTCAAACTCGGGCTGGAGCCTCCTCTGGTCCTCCTCTATCCCCTGGGGGCATCAAAAAAGCCACGGCGGTGGCCGTGGTGCTCGCTGGTGGTTGGCGGAGATGGAGAGCTTCGTTAGCTCCAGCGAGCTTCAAAACTCGCCTCCAGGTGTTTCCACTTCGGCTTTGACCTGCAAAAATGGTCAAAAGGTCCAGGGCAAAGTGCCTGGACCCTTGGGTGGTCGGGGAGAGGTGCGAATCGAGATGTGGGTGCACGGCCGGAGTTGCGCTCCGGCCAAGGTGCTTGATCGGTTGAGATGGTCGATGGAACTTGGATTTTTGATAGGGCTTTTAATCCTAACGCTAACAGGAGTAAAAAGGGCTGAATAAAAGAGCGGGGGGGAGCCCTCAATGGCCGGGGCCAGAGGGAAGAAGGGTACCTCGACCGGCGACTTTGCGGGAGGTGGTGGAAGCGCCTCCGACCTCGGCTGCCTTGGCTGATGGCTTCGCGGTGGAGCTGTCACCTCCAGGAAACGCTGGAGCTCGGAGTAGGCGCGAGGGGTGGACCGAAGGTGTTCGAATTCGAATCGAAAGGTGAGGGGTTGGTTTTAAGTGGGTTGACCCGAGGTTGCAGGGGTCCAAAGACCAAGAGAAATCTTGCGCCACAGTGATCCATAGTCCGATGCAAACATAGGGCGAGCAAGATGGATGGTAGGTGGAGAACTTTGCAGAAGATGGTATCGCGAAAGGATGAAAGTTGACGCCTCGAAAAATCCGCAAATGCGGGGAGAAAACGAGGCTCTGACGGAGGTACAGGGTCTAGGTCACCTAGTTGACTGAGGTCAACTAGGGTTTGCACCTGGTTGGTCCACGTGGACCAACCAGAAAAAACCCTGCTAATTATTTTGAAAAATCATTTAAAAATAGAATAATGCCAAATTAATTAAAGGTTATAAAATGAGAAATGCTTAAGATTTTATGTAGTATTTTATTCTGATTTTTAATTATTTTTATGAGTTATATTTTTACAAGTTACCTTTTTAACCCTATATAGGTATAATACCTATGTTTTTAAGTATTTGATTTTTATTTTATGTATTTTATTTTTATTAATTTCATACCTTTTTTTCTAAAATTATAAAACACTTTTATATACACAAATATAATTTTATTTTATTTTTCTGATTTATTATGTATGTTAAATAAAATATAAGTATAAAGAGTATAGGTATACATGTAGGTAAGATATCTATGTATTAGGTATAAACAAGTATTTTTATTTGGGTTTCTTTTGTATTTTTATTTTAATTTTTATGCACATATATATTATAAGTAATATTTACATAATTCTAAAAATATAAAAATGAATAAATAAAGAATAAAGAATAAATTGAATATTTTATTCAGTACAGGTATACAATAGGGGTCCAAAACTCAACTTTCAAACCGTAGCTCCGCCAAATGCGAAACCACCACCATTAGATATATTATTTTATTCTATATACAATTAAAGGTGAGTACACTGCATTTGGAGTTGTCAGTTGTGAGATACGGGTCTGGAAAATTGGGATTCTGGATTCTTATTCAGACCATAACTTTTTATTTCTATATTATTTTTCTATGAAATCAATTTTGTATTTTTCTTTATAAAATTATCTACAACTTTCATGTACAAAGTTTCTTTATTTGATGTACAAAAAGTGGAACCAAAAATAGGTCCCAAAATGAATAAAGAATGAACATGAAGTATAGGTATTTACACTGTGTTTTTGACCTTATCTCCCCCTACTTTATTCCTTGTCGACCTATTCATCAAGATGCCTAGGTGTCGGGGTTTCGGGTCATAAAATATTTACAATATTTTATTCTTTTTCTTTTCTTTTATTTATTCTATATTTTTGGCCTTAATTACAGCATTTTATACACTAATATGATGCACATGCATGAATGCTAAGATGATGACTTTAATGCTATTTACAGGCATTTGCTAGGGTTTTTGGTGCCAAAATGATAGAATAAAGATGATGAAATGTGGATTCATCAATGGTTTCAATCCGTTTGGTAATATGAGTCTGAGTTACAGCATTTGGCTCGTGATTTTGATTGTCTACAATCTACCACTGTGGATATCAATGAGTTCATCATTTATGATGATGACACTACTAATTCCTGGTCCTAAAGGTCCTGGCAACGCAATTGATGTGTACCTACAACCGCTAATGGATTAACTGAAAGTATTATGGACTACTGGAATACCTACATATGATGCATGTAGGAAAGAGATATTTACATTACAAGCTGCACTGTTGTGGACTATAAATGACTTTCCCGTGTATGCAAATTTGTCTGGTTGGAGTACTAAGGGAAAACTCACGTGTCCTGTCTTTCTTGAAAAAACACATTCGATATGGCTGTCTAGAAGTATGAAGCATTTCTATATGGGTCATCATCGATTCCTTCCACCGAAGCATAGATGGCAAAGGGCAGATAGTAATAAGAAATTTGACGGCTCACCTTATGGGCAACGACTTGACTTAGCTCGTGTGAATGGCAACATTATTTGGGAACAACAATTACTTGTACGAAGCAGTTGTTTAGGACGGACATCGAAGAAAAGTATAGCCGGTGGTTGGAAGAAACAAAGTATTTTTTCAGAGAGTTACCATACTGGAAACACTTATAACTTCGTCATAATTTGGATGTCATGCATATTGAAAAGAATGTTTTGGAAAATATTTTGGGAATGTTAGATCTTTCAGGTCAATCAAAAGATAATTTAAGGACGAGACGAGATTTAGTTCAACTTGGTATACGCGAAGAACTACATCCAATTGAATTAGACAATGGACGGATTACTATACCTGCAGCAATATATACATTATCCAACGCTGAGCGTGATAAAATTTTCAGCTTCCTTAAAAGTTTGAAGGTATCTGATGGGTTCTCATCACAGCTGTCAAGGTGTGTAAATGAAAGATAACGTAAGATAACTGGATTAAAAAGTCATGACTGTCATGTTTACATGGAAGTGTTACTCCCATTCGCTATTCGCGGGATTGTTGACGATGCTGTCCTACAATCATTAATAGAATTGAGTGGATTTTTTATATTATTGTGTTCAAAGGTTTTAGATCTATTGATCTTGAGAAGACTTGAAGAAGATATTGTTATCACATTATGCAAATTAGAGCAGATATTCCCACCTGCCTTCTTTGACGTAATGGTTCATTTAATAGTTCATCTAGCAGGTGAAGCAAGGATCGGTGGGCCGGTTCAATATCGTTGGATGTATCCAATAGAAAGATACCTTCAAAATTAAAAAATATGGTCTTTAACAAGGCACAACCCGAAGGATGCATTGCTGAAGGTAATCTTTGTGAAGAGTGTATTAATTTCTGTGAAATGTATATGGAAGGTGAAAGTGTGCGTTTCAACCGTTATGAACGAAATGATGAAGGCGAGGCCGTGGAGGAAGAGGACGAATCTAAATTATGGATCTTTCAATCATGTGGCAGGCATATATTCAGTGGTATCCGCCGCGTAATATCCGAAGAGGATAGAGATCTTATACACTACTATGTTTTGATGTAGTTGTTAGAAATTGACGAATTTTTTGATGAGTACAATTCATTATTTAATGAGATGCATAATAAATCTCAATTCCTCAAGTGGTTCCGTTCATGTGTGAAACATTTAAGGGAAATGACAGATGATAGGTGGAACATTAACCTTGACATTCTTGTATGTATACCATATTCTCAAGTTATGTCTTACAAGGGTTATTTGTGAATGGCTACAGATTTAGAACAAAGTCCGCCGACGAGATGAAATCGACGCAAATGTCGGGTGTTATAGTAAAAACAGATTTACCTTCAGGTTTAGACGACTATTATGGGGAAATACTTGACATAATAGAGATCAGTTTTACTCATGAATGTCACTATGTTCTTTTTATGTGCAATTGATTTGATGTTGGTCGCGTGGGGATAGGATATCGAAGAGATAGAAATAGGATTATTTCATTGAAACAATCTGGAAAATTGCAAACAAATGAGCCTTTTACACTTGCCAGTCAGGTAGAACAAGTTTTCTACATTCCAGACAACTTTAGTGATGGATGGATCATACCAGTGAGAACAGTACCAAGAGATTTTTTTGATGTCAATGATGATGATGAGTTGCTAAATATAAACAAGGCATATCAATCTGAAATACAAGAACATCCAACTGATATTGTAGATGCGGATTTTTAAAGTGTAAGTTTACCATCATTTATTTTCCAATTTTTTGATCTAATATGTGAATTATATCATTGTTGTTATCTAATTTAAATGTTTCATAATATGCAGATATGCCTCCATGTCCTAGACGCATTCGGGATGCACCGCCGGCACCACAACGAGGGAGTGAGACCTCCGATCCTAACGGATCGAGTAGCTCAGGTAGACGTAGAGGCCCATCACAGTGCCAAGTGTTGGACCGACTTCGTCCTGGTGAGACACTCAGGGTGTGGATAGTTGGAGGCGATGCAGTGGGGGAGAACTCAGTTGTTTTTCAAAGTTACTTGAGACAGGTGTGTAGAGTCATGGTCCCTCTCCACATTACAGACTGGCGTTTAGTGGAGCAGTCAATAAAAGATGCCATTCTTCATGGTTTGGAGGTATTTATAATAATAACAAATCAAAGTTTTTCTTCAGTATATATATAAACTTATTTTTGTTTGCTTCGATTTCTTTGCAGTCTAGTTTTTCCTGGGATCGTGACCCGGCCACTGATGCTCTGATTTTAGGACATGGTGCGGAGTTGTTGCGTAAACATCGAGGTCGTATGAAGGTCCGAGTGAGTACTTTTCTTTATATTTAAATATAAAATTGTTTTTCATCATTTAAGTACATAAGTAATTTTCTTTATATTTTAAAGTACTTCGACCCGGAGCTTCCATTGGAAACCATTTTGGCAAATTGTCCTCCGAATGTACCTGCTGAATAATGGAGGGCTATGGTTTATATTTGGATGGGAGAAGAACATGCGATATGTGACATATATATGTGCATTTTATACATAAATCATTTGGAATTCTTTTATTAAAATTATTATCTTTGTATATGGCATCTCAAGGAGAAATGTTGAAAATCGGAGGAAAGGTTTCAAGTCAACCCATAGAATGGGGAGAAGAAACACAAATCAACTGAAGGATGACTTCGTAAGTAATCTACTTTATGATTAATGTTTAAATTCTAACCATTATGTATTAAAATGGTATCGTAAGTTTAGTAATCTTTTCACATTAGGCAATGGAGAACCAGCGAGTGCCCAGCCGAATGGAAGTCTTCGAGAAGTCTAAGAGCCGCGATGTGGGCGGGGAAGTTCATTGGGTGGATCCTGCCTATGGTCCAATTCATGTAATCTATTCATAATATTTTTGCATCTTTTTTACAAATTAAATGAATTTGAACTTACTTAAATAAATTTGTGGGAGGAGATGGTCAGGCTCACAACAACTAGCTCTGTAGACAACACTAGAACGAGACATCCGCCTCTGACTCCTGATGCAGCCTTCCTCCGAGCGACCGGTCCAGAGCATCAGGGACGCGTCTGTTGTGGTGGTCGTGGTGCCACCATACGGAATTGGTATGGAGTAGGGACCAGCTCGACCTCTCAGAAGACACAAACGGAGAGGGAATTAGAGAGTCAAGTGTCTAGCATGAATATGGAGATTCAGGATTTGCGCCAACAAATGGCGATTTTCAATGCATTCATGCAGGCACATCAAGGTGCAGCGTCGACTAGCCACCCAACAGAAGATGATAATACCGCTACGAGGCTAGGCGACGACGATGACAGCGAAGAAGAAGATGATGATGCTGATGATGATGAGGATGACGACGACTAGGACGACGACGAGGACGACTAGGATAGTTTGGTTACTTGGTAAGATAGTTTAGTATATTGTATAACTATTTTGGACAATTACTTTGCAAAGTAGGTTATTTTGTTTGAATACTTATATTGTAGGACGATGACTTTATGAATGTGGAATGCATCTTTTTTTTTGTGGTGATCGTAATATTTATTATGAAGAAAAAATATTGTAATAGGTACTATATTATAGTGACATACAGGATAAAATGAAGATCAAATAGGGAGCAATGGAAATTTTTTTAGTAGCAGATGAACAGAGGGGACGGTCATTGCGACCGTCCCCTTAGTTCTTAGAGACGGTCATGACTGTCTCCACTTCCTCCCTTTTGGGATGGTCGTGACCGTCCCCCTTGAATGACTTTAAGGGACGGTCCTGACCGTCCCCAATAAGTGCCTTTAAGGGACGGTCATGCCCGTCCCCTATACTAAACTTTAAAGGACAATCACGATCGTCCCCTATGTATGAGTATAAGGGACGGTGCAGACTATCGTCGCTTATACCAAATGGGACGCAGCCTTTGGAGACGGTCGCATGACCGTCCCCAATGATCAGAGGGGACGATCATTTTCTCATTGGCGACGGATGTTGACCGTCGCCTGTTCTACTCTTTCTTGTAGTGAAATAATATGAATCGCATTCACATTATTCACATCTTTGATAAATAAATCACATTTACTTATCTTAGATAACTCTCTTTATAATATGAATCAAATTCATATTATTTATGATAATTAAATCACATTTAATTATCAATTTTCTCAATGCTCAGATATATAATATTAACAATGAAATTATCCTGAACTCTTTCAAGGAAAATGCGCTTTCTCTGCGGATACTTGGAGATAAGGACAGGGCGATTGTATTGTTCCACGTATAGTGACTTGGGTATTGAGATCACATCTCAAATCTAGATCTCAGGCCTCCATAGATTCTTGATTAGATCAAGACCGCAAATCTAATCTTCTCATTGCATCCGAATCACATTTAGACCAAGATTAGATTACTTCTCTACTGAGAGGAGTCACTAAAATCCAGACCCGTTTCATCACTCCCTAGGAATGGAAACGTCATGGTTATACAATTGTTTATGACCACATCACCCTCACATATTCCCAATACATGCACATCCTGCATACTGGAAGACCTAGAATAATCCTGAAGTATAAGATCAATTTACATTGTCTACTTCAAGGATTTACCATTAAGTTTCTCATTCGATCATTGGGAGTTGGTATTGATCATATACTTTCCAAAAGCATATATCATACCTAGGTGTTGATCATATACTTTCTAAAAGTATATATCAAACTTTACAAATTCAGACAAGCTTCCAAAGCGAGACGACCGCACGCGAAATTTGATTCTTCCCAATATCTCATGTGTAATCTCATGTCTTCCTGTTTAGTAAATGAACCTATATGATCCCTTTGAGAGATCGTATTACTCATATGCCCTTGTATGCACACCAGCACATCGGTGTATAGACCTTGATTAGGTCATCAACTTATTGGTCTGCCAAATGTACTTACTCAGATATATAGTAACACGTCTGTCTCTGGTCAAAGGATGCCTGCTAGTATCATGGCAGCATATGATATAGGACTTTGGTTATCTCGATCTCGTTAAGTCAACTCTTTTGACCTAACTTGTCTAACATCTCTGAATCTCTATTCCTATGCAGATGACCTGCATCAAGAGGTCGGTTAGATATCAGCCTTCAGAGAAAGGATTGTCATCTCCTTCTTAGTCTAGAGATCATCTCTTAATAATAATTTGACGGTGCTTGATGAGTCCTCAATCTAACTCTTTAGATATTCATCGTAGCACCAACCTCTATGATTCAATAATCGAATCAACAGCTGCATGATCATCAAGATGTTCATTGTACATAACCCTAATTGTACTAAGGGACCTATTATGAAATTAGTTATTCTTCATTCTAGATGAGGGAATGATATTTGCAATAACATTTATCGCATAATGTCTTGTTGTGGGCTCGCATGTCCAACAATCTCCCACTAGCCCAAAGAGCCATTAATGGGCTAATCATTAAACCCGCACTCATGTGACAATCATAGGCTATTTAGAAAAATATCTAGGTAAGCTGATTAGTCACTCTGTTCCCAAGAGACTACGCCAAGTCCTTTTACGACACTTGCATATCTCCTAGTAACAGTGTCTGCATTCAATGCGAATGTTGCAACTTATGCAACCTATACTCAATTTTTTCAGTTCTAGTGTCCTTGACACTACTGCTTAATAATTAATATAACCAATATTTCCATTATCCTTATCAGAATACCCTTATTCCTGGAGATCTCTATCTACTAAGGTATTCGTAGTTAAGAACTTTTAGATATCCATCTATGAAGTATTGTCGTCTTTGAAGATATTGTTATTAATGCAATCAAGTGTTTTATCTCCATAGGAGAATTAGTAACAGTTTACTACTCCCACTGCATGGTAGACTTATGGCTTTTGTACACATACAACATGCATTCGGCTTCTCGTAACTGATGCACAAGGGCAAGTAGTTAGCATTCACCTCCTCAAGTCCTTGAGGTGCTATCCTTTTAGAAAGTTCATTACCATATCTTGAGGAAAGAAGCCTTTCTTGGAATGTTCCAGAAAATCGAACATGTCCAAGGTATACTACTAATGTGACAGTCTCAATACCCTCTTTTTGCTTCTGAACAACTTCAAAACTAAGATCTATGAGGCATCTTTGAGATCATATCTCAAGGTATGGAATAGCTAGACTATAAAACACTTATTATTATCATCCTTATATCATTCCAAATTATTAGATATTATCTACATTTAGCACGATGAACACAATGGCACTCCCACTAAGCTTCACACGGTTCATCAAGATTCTACCTGAAACCATAACATTTATGATTTCATCAAATCCAATGTTCCAACTACAAGAAGCTTATTTGAGTCCATAGGTGTACTTTTTAGCTTGCACTCTTTGCTTTCCTCAACCATGAAGCTCTGGGGCTACTTAATGTGAATATTCTCAGAGAGGTATTCACAGAGGAATGCAATCTTGACTAACATCATGAAGATGTCATAGTCAAGTTGCGTAGCTATAGTTAGCAATATTCTGATGGGTTTAAGCATGGTCACTAGAATGCAAGTCTCATCGCAAGTAATGTCTTCTTTTTGTGTGTATCTTGAGGATACGAACCGTGCTTTGAAGATCTCTACCTTCTCATCAGGTTCCCTCTTTCTCTTGAAGATCCATTTACACCTTAATGGGTGATGAGCAACCCGACTAAGATAAAAAGGTATCAATGGTCGTTGCGACCTCAACCTCTCGAATCGGACTCAATCACGAAAAAGAAAGACCACCAAATCAAAAATCAAGCAAATAAAGCAAATAGCGGTCTCGCTATTTAATTTTACATGGTATAGCTACTAGGGTCGAACAAAAGAAGCACAGATTGGGAAATCCTATGAAGTAGTCGGGAATCAAAAATAAAAAGAATAAAATATTTTTGGTGGATTTTTAGTTTTTCAAATTTTATTGTGATTATTAAAATTAATCAAAATGTATAAAGGAACAAAAAAAGAGCATAACAAAACAATTATTTAAAAGAGCAAAAATACTCAGAAAAATAAAATAAAAATATTTTTTATTTTATTATTTTTCAAATGTTTTTGATATTTTTCTTAGATTTTTATGATTGTTACTTAATTTTCTAAATTTGAAACAAGGTCAAAAATCAAAGATAATGTGCAGCTAGTGTCTAAAGGCTATTTAAAAATAACTAAATAGCCTATAAAATTCCAGAGACAATTTTATGGTAAAATAGAAATAAAAAGCTAACTAAAGAAACTGGTATTGCATTTTTTGAATTTTTAAGAATTTTATTGATATTTATGAGTTTTTTTAGTGTTTTTCAATTTTTAGGGTTATATAAATCCAAATCAAACAAAAAGTGGAAAGAAAAAACACACTAAAACAAGCAAACCACAATTTTTTTTGGAATTTTTAGAGGCTTTTTAATATTTTTAATGGAATTTTCAATTTAGACAGAAGTAAAATCAGAGGTTTTTGAATTTTTAAAAATATCAAATGAAAACAAAATGGGCCCAAAAATTCATGAAAATTTTTACATAGTGGCTGGGGCCACGTGTCCAAATTTCATGAAGTTTGGATGAGAATTGCTATTTTATTAAACTAATCAAACACTCACAACACACAGGGACCTAGATGCAAAGAAAACAAATTTCAGGGACTAAAGATTAACAAGCATAAAAAGTTCGAGGGGCCACTTGCAATTTTCACATAATATTCAGCACATGTCAAAACTTAGCCTTCACAGGGGTATAAGTGCAAATATGAAAACTAAAATATCAAATTAGGACATCAATAAGTCTGAGGGACATACATGCAAATATAACAAAAATACATGTGACGATGCACGTGCCATCACAGAGGAAGGACTAAAACGTAAATAGTGAAAATAGTAAGGGCCTTAGTGCAAATAGACCACAACGTACTAATTTATTTTATAGACTAAATAAAAACATAAAGAAACTGCAAGAAAGAAGGCGCAAATTACCCAACCTAAGCGTGCGGGTCACGTGGGTGACGGGTGGCAGACGGTGAATGGCTGGCGACGTACGGTGATGGTGAAGACGGCCGGCACATCCAACAGCTCTGATAAGATCATGAACGTGGGGCGTACGTGGCTATTAGTTATCAGATCTAACGGCCTAAGAGGAGCAGGCAACGGACGGTCCAGATGGCAACTGGGGAGGAGGCGAGATCCGACGGTGGAGAAGGCATCTGGATGAACTCCTCCCTGGCGAAGTTCGTCGGAGGACTGGGGGTGCTCCGGGCGACTGATGGATGATCATGAGGAGGGGCTCGACTCGCGATGCTCCTCCGCGTTGGATGGTGGTGGCGGATGGAGCATCCGGCGGTCAGATCTCCGAGAAGGGGGGTACGACCTGGGATGGCTCTAGCAATGTGGGTGAGATGCGAGCTGGGGGGCAATCGAACGCTCTTCGACCTACAGATGAAAGCTAATGCTAGGAGGAATGCTCCGGCGAGGGTTATTTGAGTAGACACGAAGGGAAGCGATGGGGGGATGGGATTTGAAGTTCCAGAGAAGCAGGGGAGGAACTTCAATCCTAATATTGGCGATATAATCCAAGTCTAGGGTGAGCAGTGCAGGGGAGAGATGACGATGGAACGGAGAGTCTATCGGAGCGGCTAGGGGTGATCGGTGGAGCTCCGACCACTGGGTCGGAGCCGGCGGAGGGCAAATGAAGGATTTGAATATAAATGGAACTAGAGTCGATGAAAGGTTTAAATGATGATCTAAGATCGATCCTGAGCTCCAGGAGGTGAAGTCAAGATGGGTCGTCGCCTCGACCATGCTGCAGCGGGCGGGGAGGCTCGAACGTGGCGGCGCTCCGGCCACGTGCCTTGAGCTTCAGCTACAAGCACCTATTTTGGCCACCAAAGAAGGATTCCGATCGTTGTCACCGAGGAGAAACTCTCTAGGATAGAAAGAGGGCTTGCAACACGAGCTACGAAGCTGGGAAATGAATAGAAGGATTTATACGCAGTTCCAGGTGATGAGGTTGAACGGGCACGGGCACGCGAACCAAGAAGGATCGGCCTCGCCCTAGGGATCCGCGAGGGCAGCTAATCCAAGGGGAAGAGGTCAGCGGTGGAATCAGGGAAAACGGTGGTCGGATCCGCTCCAGAGATATTGGAGAAATCGGGCCGGTGAGCAAGATCCGCGAAGAGGGGATCCGGGAGGGGGAGTTGACCGGGGGTAAACAATCCCCCGTGGACCAATCACAAAAATCCAGAGTCAAAATTATTTGTAAATTATATTAAAAATTGAAAATTATTTTATTTTAAAATATTTAGAAAATGAAAAATTTTTATTTATTTTCAGACCATTTTTATTGATTTTTATTTATTTTTATAAAAAATAAATTAGGCTATATACAATGTACTATATTATATACAATTATAAAATACCTATGTATTTTATATTTATATTTTTTTCTTATTTTTGTACAAATACTCTAATTTTATATTTTATTTATTTACAACATAAAATTTAGAGTATAAAATAATTTTTATTTTATTTTTATTATTTATTTACAATGGTGAAATAAATAGTGATAGATACATATATATATAAGGTATGTACAATGTGGAGAGAGAGAATTTATTTTGTTTTTATTTTAATTTTATTTTTCTGATTTTGTTTATTTTTAGAAATATATACAAGATAATAGAAACACCTTTTTATTTTTTTTATGTGAAAATAAAATATGTTATCAAATAAGGAATATATACAAGAATGAATGGCCCTATCTCTCTCTACTTATTTTATTTGGTGATCAGACCCATATTGGTTCCTCTCGTGGGATTTTGTTACTCAATATTTATTCTAAATATTTCCTTCTTTTTCTTTATTTCTTATTCTTTTTATTTTTTCACAAATACATGCTAATTATTAAATATGTACACAAGCATGCTTTTTGGTAACTTATTGTATTTAAATCTATATGCATGGTGTTTTGCCAAGATAAATAGCTAAAATAAAAGAATAAAGAGTGAAAAAGAATTGAAAAAGAATTGAAAAAGAAAAAGAATTGAAAAAGAAAAAGGAAAAGAAAACGAAGGGAAAGAAGATGAATCAATGCTCATTATTAAACTTGTCTTCATTAAATTGAAGTATGGAGCTCAGTCAGATCTTTGGATTATTAATTTGTCAGAACCCTATTTGGACTTAGGTTTAAAACTCAACAGCCTCTAAGTTCCACTAATCTATAGTCAAGACTCCTCAACAATCCAGATCAGAACAAGTCTACATACACAAACTCTGATGACTATGAATCTTTTCTTGTACTGTGTAAGTGATGAGTAGCTCTCCACCTTAGGAATAGCAAAGTGACAACCCCCCTCAACAAAGTAACTCTAATACCCTAGTCTGGCAACTCTTTCCTCGAGGAGCGGGGTATTCCCTTCTAAGTTCAAGTTCAACCGGCTCAAGAAGAGAAGGAAGAAGAGAATGGACCATGGCCATTGTAGCCATGTATCCTTGGGAGCTCAACTAATGTAGCTAAGTCACCTTGCTGTAAGCTTCATGAGATGGGCATGGGTAACATAATATTCGCTTTATTTGACTATATACACTCCGGTGGGTATTTCATTTTCTATCAGACCCACCATTTTTTTGGAGTTCTTTTCTTTTTGCACATTTTTTTAAATGTGCATATGTACAACATATCTACATTGTGCAGCAAATATACATAAGGAGTTTTTCCTCTTGAGCCAGTAGACTATCCTTCTTTTGAAGTATTATTGCAACCCACAACTCATGTCGTTAGACCTCATTGCTACCAGACAACGTTGAGATGCACTTCCTTCACTATTAGAAGAAGAGAGGTTCCGCCTAGAAGTACTACCCTCATTTGCTAACTCAAGTCAAAGAAGACTGCCTCCTCAGCACCTCATTTGTAGAGAGCTACGTGTAAAGTGTTGGTCCAAGTAAAGCCATTGTATGTGAGAGTCATGCGTGTGTTGTTAAGTGTTCTACTTAGGCTCATTAATATGACATAGCCTAGTGGACTCAAAGAATTAAGTCACCATGGATCTGAAAAGTCTCAACCCTAAGCCTTATAAGGTTCCTCTTAGAATTAGGTGGATTAAGATCTTAACCAAGCTCTATTTTCAATTTAATTCCAGGCTAGTTTAAATGTCAACTATGATTCAGGAAAATTGTACAAATATTTACAAAGATGCAATTTTTACAAAATTTTTGAAAATGTGCAAAATGTTCGAAAAATATTTGAAAACATGGATGTATGCATGAATGCAAAGTTTTGCAAAATATTTACACACATTTACACAAGGTTTTTGCAAACTTTTGGTTTTTCAAACATTTTACAAAAATTTGTACTATATACATAATTTTGATATAAAATATTTACAAGCTCTTTACACAAAAGATTTTTACAAACATTTTTACAAAAATAATTTTTATAAATAGCTATGTATGTGCAATAAAGAATTTTATGCACAAGAAAAACTTTTAATTTTTATGGATTGTTAAGGGTTTTAGCCACCTTATTATTAACACACTCACACAAAGTATGACTTATGGCTAAAGTATATATGAAATATATACGACACCCCCGATACCTAGCTCAAAGGATGTCCTAAGAGTGAAGAGCGATGAAGAAGACATAACTCATTTTTAGTATAGGGAAATGAAAAGAAAACCTATACTACAAAGACGAATGAAAGAATAGAAATGAAAAGATCTCGGGGTTTTTCCCTATACTTAGGATCAAGTAATCCTAAGTATAGTAGGTTGTACACAATGGGAAATCCGAGTGGAAGAATGTAAAGGGTCTACCTCCCCTATACTTAGGATGAAATATCCCTAAGTATAGGCAGCAAAACATAGATAGAAAAGAATCAAAAGAAAATCAAAAGTCTCACACCCCCTATACTTAGGGTAAAGTGCACCCTAAGTATAGAATAATCAAAGATGCCCATGAGGTGTTGGACTGAAGAATAGTGTGATATGGACAACTGGATCTATACAAGTCAGGAGAATAGTGATAATCATGCGTGACATGCAATAGATGTGAGTCAAGAGACCACATCTCACGCAAAATGAATAGGGGTGACGTCAACGGCCATTGGCTGATGACCTAGATATGGTTTGAGCCACTGCCCGTTAACAAGAACGGTAGCCTCAGATAAAAACTCAGATATGTCGATGCTTCTGTTGTCGTGTACCTTTCAGACCAGATAGGGTCCCTTACATTTGCTCTGCAACTTCCCTGGAAATAAACGAAGCCTGGCATCGAACATCCATACTCATTATCCTGGCTCAAACTGCATGTGGCTGATATGGGAATCATGCCACTCCTTAACTCTCTCCTTATACTGTAGGCTGCTTGAAAAGGTTGCATCTCTAAGTTCCTCCAGGGCTTCCAACTCTGCCCTCATATGATCTCCTACACTCACTGGATCTAGAAGTATATCTGTGACTACCCAAAGTGACCTATGTCTCAGTTCAACAAGTAAATGGCAGGGCTTTCCATAAACGAGGCGAAAGGGAGATGTACCCAAAGGTGTCTTGAAGGAAGTCCTATATGCCCACAAGATCGAGTCCAAAAGCTGTGACCAATCCTTTCGGTCAGGGCGGACGACCTTCTACAAAATAGTCTTGATCTCCCTGTTCGATACTTCAGCAAGACCATTGGTCTGAGGATGATAGGGTGTGGCTACTCAATGGTCTAGCTGAACTCGCTAGCAAGGGCCTTTACCTTGTCGTTGACGAAATGAGACCCCCCGTCTAATATAAAAACTCTAGGCACCCCGAACCGTGAAATGATATTCTTCCTCAAAAATCGGCATACAGTTCTAACATATGCGATTCGGGTAGGGATGGCCTCAACCCATCGACTAACATAATCCATGGCTAACAGAATGTACTTGAATCTTGGACTCTTAGGGAATGGACCTATGAAATCGATGCACCATGCGTCAAAAACCTCACAGATGTGAATGGGCTGCATCGGCATCATATCACGCTATCCACAAGTGCCCATCCTCTGACAGTCAGTACACCTCTTCACGAACTCGTCAGAGTCCTTGAAGAGGGTAGGCCACCATAGGTCGGATTGGAGCACTTTCTATGATGTTCTCCTCCTAGAGTGATGTTCTCCTACCTCAAGCTTGTGGCAATAAGTGAGGACGCTATGGTGCTCCTCTTGAGGAATGCACCGACGCCAGACACTATCCCCTCCTTCATGATAAAGGACGGGATCATCCCAATGGTAGAACTTGGCCTTCACAAGGAAGGTCTCAAGTCGCTGCCTGGGCCAACCTTGTGGAACTTTCTTAGCAACAAGATAGTTCACAATGTCGGCGTACCACGGGAGAGAGGAGATAGCAAGGATCGCCTCATCTGGGAAGGTCTCTAAAATAAGCTCAATCTGCTCGGAACCCTCAAGAAACTCCAATCGGGAGAGATGATCTGCCACCACATTCTTAACTCCAGGCTTATCCTTAATCTCTATGTCAAATTCCTGGAGTAGAAGGATCCATCTCGTCAATCTGGCTTTGGCATCCTTCTTTGCCATGAGGTACCTGATGGCGGTATGATTAGTAAAAATGGTCACCATAGATCCAATGATGTATGATCTGAACTTATTTAGGGCGAACACTACGGCTAGCATCTCCTTCTCAGTGACGGTGTAGTTTCGTTGAGCGGCATCCAAAGTCCGACTAGCGTAGTGTATGGCAAACGGTACTCCATCCCTCCTCAGTCCTAGCACGACCCCAACGGCAAAATCAGAGGCATTTATCATGATCTCCAATCGGAGAGACCAATCAGGCGGCTGGAGGACAGGAGCCTCAACAACTAGACTCTTGAGAGTCTCAAATGACGCTAGACACTTATCATCCACAATGAACTCGGTGCCTTTTGTCTGCAAATCAGTCAACAGTCGGGCAATCATGCTGAAATCATGAACGAATCGTCGGTAGAAACTGACACGCCCCAGAAAAGACCATAATTGTCGCAAGTTGGACGGTGGACTGAGTTTCCAAATGATATCCACCTTGGTCGCATCAACCTCCATGCCCCTGTTAGAGATGATATGGCCAAGCACCATCCCTTGAGTCACTGTAAAGTGACTCTTCTCCCAGGAAAGCACAAGATGGACCTCAATGCATCGTTGAAGGACGCGGTCTAGGCAGTCAAGACAAGCGTCAAACCCATCACCATAGACCGAAAAATCGTCCATGAAGACCTCCAAGCACTCACCTACCATGTCCGAAAAGATGGACAACATGCACCTTTGGAATGTCGTCGGGACGTTACATAGACCAAAGGGCATCCTTCTGATAGCATATGTCCCAAAGGGACAGGTGAATGTAGTCTTCTCGGTTCTTCGGGCGGAATGGCCATTTGATTGTATCCGGAGTACCCGTCCAAAAAAGCAGTAGTGACTTGATGAATACCCATTCATCACTCTTTGTTCTTTTATTTTAGCTACAAAACCTCTGCCAAACACATGTATAATCCTGTAAATACAAATAATTATTAAAAAGCATGCATTGTGTAAATATGCATTTTTAGCACGTTTTGTGCATAAATAAAAGAATAAAGAAACAAAAGAAAAAGAGGGAGATATTTAGAATAAATATTGAGCGACCTAATCCCAAGGGAGGGCTCAGCATGGGCCTGACCGCATAAAAACCCAAGTAGAGAGAGATAAGGGAGCTCATGTGTGTAAATATACCTGTAATTAAATAAAAATATTTTCCTCTAAAACAAGAATAAAAATGGGTTTGTATTTATATATATATATATATATATTTGTAAATATTAAATTAAAATAAAAATGGAAAAATTAAAAAGAAAGTAAAAATGCCTTCACCCTTGTATATTCACCATGTACATAAAACCACAAATACATTTATTTATCCCTATAAATAAATAAATAAAATCCCATAAAAATTGTACATATTCTATACTTTATAATGAATATAAATAAAATAAAAACCATAAAAACAAAAATAAAATAAAAAGAAATAAAAATCAAAATCAAAATCACATTGTATATATACCATATATGTACATAAATAAAAGTATTTATTTAGCCCTTGTAAATAAATAATAAAAATAAAATAAAAATACCATAATATTCCAAATTTTATCCTATAAATAAATAAAAAATAAAATTAGAATAAAAATGTACACAAATAAATAATTAAAAATCAAAAATCAAAAATATATAGTGTAGATACCTATATATATAATACTATATTGTAAATACCTTATTTTTATTTCAAAAAAATAAATAAAAATCACAAAAAATAGTTTAAAATAAAAGAAACATTTTCATGTTTTTAGTTTTGCATAATTCGGCCATTTGCTATTTTATTTTCCATTTCCAAATCTTTTCGACGTGGCTGCTCCTGATTGGTCCACGGGGATGTTGACCCCCCGGTCAACTCCCCCCTGGACCACAGACCCGCAGATCTGCACATCCGACCCGATTTCTCTGATTTATCGTTTCATGATCCGATCGCCAAAACCCTTAACCCTGAGTCCTATTTCTTCCTGATTCATCCCTGATCCACGCCCGGGGTGGGTTATGGGGATCTGTGCTCCGATTGTCTTGCCCGAACCTCTTCTAGCCGGACCCCTAGTTATTTATAACCTTAGCTCCGCCGCACGATTCAAGCATCTTTGGCTCTGCATTTCCCTACCCAGGACCTCCATTGCCTTCGCCGGAGTGACAGCGAGCTGAGGGTGGTGTCGCAGTGAGGAGAGAGTGCTCAGCCATCGATCCGGCCGCCTAGCGCCGCCGTGCGCCGCCCAGGAGTGGTGCTCGAGCCTCGGGCATCAACGGCCCTCGAGGCAAAGACCCAGAGCTTCAGATGCTCGTCCCTAGTCGATCTCAGCCATCTGGTAAGTCCCATTCGTCTTCTCTTTTTCCAATTTCCGTTTACGCCCAATTTCCTCGTCCGCCGTCGACCGTCGATTCCGTCCACCTCCGTCCCCCTTTCGATCATCGGACGACACCCTCACACTCACTAGCCTCCTCCGCACCTTCTGCACCCACTCGCACCCCCCGACTCGCCTCGGAGTGGGGACTTCGAACTCCTTCGTCGTTGCATCACCGGAGTTCATTCGCCCCGACGCACCGATCACCGCCTTCGCCTCTAATTGGGTCGAGGCAATTTGCCCTCGACCCAAGAGCTCATTGTGATACTTTGCAGGTTACGCCAGGCCCATCTGAGGTCCTAGGCATCCAGAGACAGCATCTCCAGACCATCGCTGCCGCCGGAGCTCCTCGGATCTAGCCGGCTTCATCGGACATCAGCAGCAGCTGCAGGACTTCGTGGCGGAGCCATTCCGCATCTCAGGAGCAGCAGACGAGGGCCACTGCACGCGTATCGGGCCGGCGAAGTTCGCCGGCCACCTGTTCTTCCTGGACCCTTCAGAGCCGTCCATCGAGCCCCTCGCCCAGTTTTGATCACGTCCTTTCATCCAGCGAGGGGTCCTCGACCATCAGATCGATCATCGGAGCTCATCTGGAGCGTCCGAAGCAGAGGAGAGGCGCCATCGATTCCAGCTGTCTGATCAGCCACGTGGCGCCACCCCAGTTCATCTGCGAATAAAGGGTAATTTACCCTTAGGCCCTTTGCCTTTTTGTTTTTGTTAAATAGTCCTGTAAAGATTTTATCAAGTTTATTTTAGTTTGGTAAATTGCATAGAGGACCTTGTCATCTATTTTAATTGCACTTCTACCCCTGTGTATTGTGGACACGTGCTTCGTCACGTGTATTTTGGTGAAATTGCATGTATGGGCCTGTAGTTTCTGGTTGTTACTGATTAAAATATATTTTTAGATAATTGCATTTATGCCCCTGTGAATGTTTTATTTCGACATGTGTTGAATATTTGTGGGCTTTTTACAACTTAGCCCCTAGACTTTTAGCACATGTTTCTAATAGGTCCAGGGACTTAATTTATTTGCATATAGGTCCCTGAGTGCTCAGGACACGTGCTTTGCGCGTGAGAGCTTGGACTTTTTGCACCTGGACCCCCTGGGTTTCTATTTTTTTTTACGTTTAGGCCCCCAGAACATATTTTTATGACAAATAGGTCCATGTGATTGTGGGCTTTTGTTTGTTTTTAATAAAATAACAAATCTCATCCAAATCAAGTGAAAATTTGACACGTAGCTCCTGCCACTGTGTAGAATTTTCACTAATTTTTGGGAAATTTTTGAAGCCCTTTTATTATTTTTAAAAATTCAAAAACCTCTCTTTTTCTGTCTGTCCAGATATAAAAATCACAAAAGATATTAAAACCATCTCAAAAATTCTAAAAAATTCAGATTTTGTGTGTTTTGGTGTGCTTGATTTTCTGACCAATTTTGGTCCTTTTTGGATTTATAAAAATTATAAAACTTGAAAAACCTTGAAAAACTTAGAAAAATTCTAATAAATGAAAGAAAATCCCAAAACTAATAAACTCAATCCCTGATTTTTCCTTTTTGTTTTTATTTTATAGGAAAAATACCTCCAGGTTTTGAAACAACCATTTAGTGTTTTTGAATGGTTGTCCAAGCCTGATTGGATAGTTTTCATTTGTTTCTGTCTTATTTCATTTTTAGAAAATTCTATAAAAATCATAAAATTATCAAAAATCCACCAAAAATAGTAGAAAATAAAAAAATGCTAAAAATATTTTTGTTTGAATTTTTGGACCTTTTTAGAGTAATTAAATAATTGCTTGAGTTTGCTTGTTTTATTGTTTTCTTATTTTTCTTTATTAATTAAAAATCTAAAAAAATATAAAAATATTAGAAATCCATCAAAAATAATTTGTTTTTATTTTTCTTTATTTTAGACTACTTCGTAGGCCGCAAGGCCATCACGTGCTTCCTGAGTTCGACCCTGGGTGCTATACCAAGTTAATCCAATAGCAAGACCGCTAGTTTGAGTTTTCATCAATTTTTGTCCTTCTTTAGTGGTCTGAATTTTTCTTGATTAAGCTTTGAGTCCCGTATGACTGAGGTCGCAACGACCGCATTGATTCATACTTACCTTAGTTGCTCGGGCGGCTCATCAGAATGGCGTCGTTGCCGGGGAGCATGACTTAGTAGTCGTTTTCTTTTTCTTTTTATTTTGTTTTCTTTCTCGTGGCTTTCCACGGCTCTTTCTGAGTCCGCGGCTTTTCGCGGATTTTTATTTTTCTTTTATTTTCATTTTATTTTATTTCTTTTCTTTTATCTTTTGTTTTTGCGTTTTTTGCTTGTCTATTTTATTTCCATTTCTACATATATATACTCGGTTTTCTTTTCTTAGCTTTATTTGTTTTATTGAGGCTTGACACACTTTGTTGTTTTCTTACGAGGGCCCGAGAGACCGAGGCGGCGACTTTCGAGGAGCCGGCGCAACCGCGGCTTTCGGAGGCGGCTCCCTTCTGCACGGAGCCACATGAGAGAGCGAGGAGGCAGCCAAGTGCGGCTTTTAGATTAGTTTAGTTAGATTTTATTTTCAGAACTATTTGGATAATTGTAATAATATAGTGACAGCAGGACACTTGGACTTTCCTTAAACACTCTCGGGGTCTGTTTCGCCGAGCACCGGTGTGCTCGGAGGACCCCGCGGCTTTTTCGGTTTTTACGCGGCTTTTTCGTGATTTTTGATTTCTTTATTGCTTATTCGGTTTCTCGTGGATTTTCGAGCGCCTAGCCTTAGGATTTTCTGCTTGACTTTGATGTAATAATTAGGATCCAAGCACCCTAATATATCTGCTTGTGCCTATAGTTCGGTAATTGGACCTATAATAAAAAGATTAATAAAATAGTCGATTACTACCTTCGAGCCTACGTGCCGCAGCCCACCCTGCCAAGCGCTGCTCCTGAACCCGATTTTTCAGGAGGAGGAGGGGTGGACCGAGATCGGACTTTTGGATTGGAGGCTGGTGTCGACTAGCCGTTCTTTTGAGTAGAATTGTTGTTTAGGGACTCAGTTTTCTGCCTGCACCATTTAGATAGTTTATTTTTAGTCTTTAAATTCTACGCGGATCATTTTGCATGTAGATTGCTGGAGTCATGTACGCATCTCTTACTCTGCATGCATCATTGATTTCATCGCGCATCGGCTTTTTCGACTTCTCCCCCCTGATTTTTGGACTTAATAACCAGGAGAACCGAAAAATTCGTTAGGCAATTTTTGCTTCTTATCTGAAAAATACCTAAGAAGAGAAATCATAAAATTGGGACTGGTTAACTCTATTGACCCTAAAAGACGCTCACTGAAAAATTTGACTTGGGGAGAGCAACCACCTCCTTGCCTGGTTTGCTTGCGTGAGAGAGTGACCTGCACACTAGGTAGAGCCATATCTGATATCTTTCTCGACTGATTACCGACTCTTTCTGTACGGGACAGTCGGTTGAGAAAATATCAGATTACCCAACAGGTCACGTTAATCGCTCTGCTATCTTGACTGATCACCTAATAAAATTGACAAGATAATTAACCGAGCCTTTACGGTCTTCAGCTCGCGTTGCGTTGGTGAATCAGGGGTTTGCTTGTGATCATAGTTGTTACCAGATCTCATCCGCCCAACTCGCCACATTAAGATGATGGGCAGAAGGTCTCTTAGGCAGCCTCTGGCTGCACCACTTTCCAGCACTTCTGCCCGCTCATCTAGGTTGGTTTGCGAGAACCGAGACCCGCTCTCTGAACCCGAGTTCGACTCCACCCTGTTCCCCCTCGACCCCCTTCTTCTGAGTCCGAGATACCAGTACCAGAGGAGAGACAGTCAGATGATTTATCAGCACCTGAGTTTGGGTCTTTTGCTTTTGCAGAGACCATGGCCGGCAGTAGTGACGACCGCACCAGAGGTCCCCAGCATGATCAGACATTCATTATGGACCAGGGTGCAATCAACTCCACCCTGATCGCCTCCCACGAGACAGTTCAGCAGCAGTTGAGGGATCAGGGAGCGTTTATGATAGAGATGAGGTGTGCGATGGAGCAGTTGAGAGCAGACCGCAAGCAACGCGAGCCAAGAGATGGGCCAAGGATACCCGACCATGCGGCAGCCGCCGCAGCAGCCGCAACAACCGCAGTAGCAGCAGCAGACGCACCAAGACTGATGCGGGAGTTACACAACCCCGGATCGACCTTGATGCATCACTGGGTCGTACTTCCAGCCATCGTGGGGGACTTCAAGTTCCCCCCGAACACTTTACAGCTTCTCCTTCGGTTCCACGTGCTCGCCACTGAGGAGCCACATCTCCACCTTCAGGAGTTCTTGATGATCTGCAGCACAGTCCACGACCGTCAGGTGGACCAGGATACCATACGGATGATTTCCTTTCCCTTCTCCTTAGCAGACAGAGCAGCCACATGGCTGAAGCACTTGGGGAAGTTTGTCTACACCTAGGAGCAGCTCTACACTGAGTACTTACACAAGTACTACCCTCTCGGGCGGACGAATGCAGCTAGAGCCCTGATCAGCAACTTCTCCATGCTCCCCAATGAACAATTTCACGAGGCATGGGAGAGGTTCAGAGAGTTGACTGACAGATGCCCGCACCATAACATCTCGAAACCGAACCTAGTTCAGAGCTTCTTCAGCGGGCTGACACCAGAGCTTCAGGGCTTGGTGAATGCTTCTTGTGGCTGGTCCTATTTCGCTAAGGACCACGATCAGGTCTGGGCCATTTACGAGGAGATGGCCGAGAACTACATGGTAATGTCCCAGACCCGATTGTACACTCAGGGACGACCCCAGCCACAGACCATGCAGTACCAGATGATAGCACTGGATGACGCCAGTCCATCCAGTTCGTCAGCGGCAGCAGCACAGACCGAGTCCACAGCCGTCGACATGGGGATCATCAGTGAGAAGCTGGACCGGATGGAGATCATCGAGAAGAAGCAATGTCAGGGCATCACGCAGATGGAGCAGATGACACAGACTCTGAGTGACCTGAAGACACAGCTCATGTGTCTCCAGGAGGCACAGACGGCTTCCGAGCCCCATCTTCAGGCACGAGGCGATCCGAGTAGCTCCGGCAGCTCGTCCCAGCGCTCCAGCTCCCACCAGCAGCCTAGACAGGTCCATCTTGTACAGGCGGAGGGTCCAGTCGAATCCGCTTGACTAAGACTATACCAGCAGCCGCAGCTTACTTACCAGGCACCACCATCCACTGACACACGGATGGTGGTATACCAGCCGGATCAACCTCTGGCAGTGCTCCCGCCACCCCAGTACGAGTCAGAGTCATTAATGGATGTCAACGAGATTTGATACGACTGCCCCCAGCCCGGTATCCGACGAGACCGTCCCGGATTCCGTTGGGCGGCCGGAGGTTCCAGCTCCCAACAGCAGCCGTCAGGATAGGGTGGCCAGTACAACCATCAGAGGGATCACCAGCAGCAGCAGCCCCCAGTGTACCCACAGCAGCAGTAGCAGTCACAGTCGTATGGTCCTCGTCCCTATCAGCAGGGACAGTCTTGGAGGCGTGATCAGCCTCATCAGCGGCAGCATCATCCACAGTCGTACCCCTCTCACCAGCAACAGCAGCAGCAGCCGCCTCACTACTAAAGAGGCTACCCGTCAGGTTCTCATGGGCCATCCTATGAGAACCCCACCTTGGATGACATAGCCCGCCTCCTTACAGATCAGCAGGCTACCTTCCGATGGGAGATGGATGAGTTCTGTCAGGAGATGCGGGACATAGTGGGAGGGAAGGCAGCCATCCCTGCCCAGATAGAGCCCAATCCGAACAACCTCAAGAGGAAATCTGAGCAGGTAGTTTGTACTGCGTATGCCACTCCTAGTGATACATTTGGAGATATGTCTGCATATTTGTTTGATACTGATTTTGTCACACTTAGGAGCGGTAGGATGCCAGCAGGCGACGCCTTGTCTAAGCGACACCACGAGGATACTTCCAGAGCGCCCGACGAGGAGGAGAGTGGTACTGAGACCGCTAGAGATGATGACGGTGGTATTGATGCCACCACGGATGCGGATCCCACTGGCGATACTGAGGCCACCGTTTCACCAGTTGGAGGAGGTGGTACTGAGGCCACCCATGTTGCCGAGCCAGAGCGCGGTACTGAGGCCGCCCGTCTACCAGCTGATGGTGGTGCTGATGCCACTAGTTCTTCTAAGAGTCCTGTAGTTTTTCCTTCTGCACTTGTATCTCAGAACATTTCTTGCAATAAAGGAAAGGGTTTGTTTTCTTCTGGTCCCACTGTGGTGCTTGATGTATGTGTGGATCCTGCCGTCGAGTAGCTCAGACCCGTTCCTAGTCCTTCATCTGAGAAGGACCCTGTGATCCCCTTCCCTAGAGCTCTTCAGATGGGGAAGGGAAGAAAATAGAAAACCCCAAAAAGAGAGAGCAGGAAGAGTTCAGCCAGCAGATGATAGACCGTTTTCACATTTAGCTGACTCTTCAGGAGGCTTTGTGGCACATCCCTCTACTCCAGCGTTCGCTTAGAGACAGGACTACAGTTAGGAGGAAGAGGAGGAACCACCATTCAGAGATCCATGTGCTGACCAGAGCTACTTGTTTCGCGATCCAGAACCGTCTGCCGGCCAAGAGGCCAGACTCAGGAGCCCCATATGGCAGATGCCATATCATAGAGCAGAGGTTCGACCGTACTCTATTAGATAGCGGATCGTCGATCAACCTACTTCTGGCAGCCCTTCTCGACCGCTTCGAGTTGGGCACTCTTCGACAGAGCAGGACAGTCCTTCAGTTTGCTGATCGATCTGTCAAGAGGCCGAAGGGGTTGTTGAGGGACGTTGTCATCACGATTCAGGGCCTGCAATTCCCCGTGGACTTCGTAGTGTTGGACATGGAGATCCCTGAGTCAGTGACCGATACCCCCATCATTCTCGGTCGCCCGTTCTTGGCCACAGCCAAGGCAGTGACCGACCATGATAGCGGGAAGGTATACTTTCGCGTCGAGGGTGAAAGTGTACAAATAGAGACGGTCGAGGATAGCCGAGCCAGAGACACAGCATGCTCAGAGACTACTTCAGATACAGAGCAGATGACAGATGCCGGGCCAGACATCCATCAGGACTGCGACATTGTGATCACAGACGACGAGGCAGTTTGGGCAGATCCATATGCACAGGCCATCCTCTCACCTTCAGAGTCCACTGATGCAGAGATGCCAGCAGAGGAGAGCTTGGAGAGCGCATTCTTGGTCCAGGATACCTTAGAGGCAGCAGAGCCGGTTCTCGACCGCGAGACTGATTTAGTTTGTGATGTTGGTGGTACTGAGGCCATCTTGGATGATACAGATCCCTCGGAGTCAGATTTTGACTGGGCAGAGTTTGAGGATTACATGCCAGATCTGACTACCATTGAGCCTGCAGCTAGGGAGGAGGTAGATGCCGAGCAAAGCATAAATAGTCCACTAGGGCAGACTTCTCCAGATTCAGAGTGTGATAGAGAGTTTTAGTTCTTCCATGCGGATTTGGCAACGTTCACTCAGAGTTTTCAAAGGCCAGATCCACCAGCACCCAGTTCTCCAGAGCTGAAGCCACTTCCTGCGTCGCTGAAGTATAGGTTCCATGTGAGTGAGCATGAGATGTACCCAGTCATTATCTCCGCCGATTTGACTGGAGAGCAGGAATTCCGTCTGATGGGGGTTCTTGAAAAGAACCACAAGGCGATAGGATGGAGTGTAGCAGATCTCCAGGGGATAAGTACGGCCCTGTGCTCCCACCATATCTATCTCGAGGATGAGGCAAAGTCGTCGCGTAAGTTCTAGCGACTGCTGAACGCGAATCTGAGAGAGGTTGTCATGAAGGAAATCTCGAAATGGTGGAGCGCCGATTTTATCTACCCCATCTCCGACTCCAAGCGGGTCAGCCCTTTGCATGTGGTGCCCAAGAAGACGGGCATCGCTACAGTAGTCAGCGAGTCTAGAGAGGAGATTGCTACTTAGGTACCCACTTCTTGGCGGGTCTGCGTGGATTACAGACGACTCAACCAGGCCACCAAGAAGGATCATTTTCCCCTGCCCTTTATAGATCAGATCATTGAGGGACTAGCAGGGAAGAGCCATTATTGTTTTCTGGATGGGTACTCGGGCTACAACCAGGTGGCCATCGCTCCCGAGGACCAGGACAAGACTACCTTTACCTGTCCCTTCGGCACATACGCCTTCAGATGCATGCCATTTGGGCTATGCAATGCCCCTGCGACTTTTCAGAGATGCATGTTGTCGATCTTTTCGGACATGGTAGGGGAGTGCTTGGAGGTCTTCATGGATGATTTCTCGGTCTACGGCGACGGATTCGACTCCTGTCTTGACTGCCTAGACCGAGTCCTTCAGCGATGTATAGAGGTTCACCTTGTGCTATCTTGGGAGAAGAGTAACTTCATGGTGACTCAAGGAACGGCGCTTGGCCATATCATCTCCAACAGGGGCATGGAGGTTGATCCGACCAAGGTTGATGTCATTAGAAAACTCGCACCACCGTACAACTTGCGACAGTTACGGTCTTTTCTGGGGCACGTCGGTTTCTACCGGTGATTCATTCATGATTTCAGTAAGATTGCCCAGCCGTTGACTGATCTGCTGACGAAAGACACCGAGTTCCTTGTCGATGACAAGTGTCCTTTCGTCGTTTGAGACTCTCAAGAGATGTGTTGTTGAGGCTCCTGTTCTCCAGCCGCCTGATTGGTCTCTCCCATTCGAGATCATGACGGATGCCTCCGATTTTGCCGTGGGGGCCGTGCTGGGACAGAGAAGGGATGGAGTTCCATTTGCTATTCACTACGCTAGCCGCACATTGGATTCCGCGTAGCGGAACTACACAGTCATTGAGAAGGATATGCTAGCCGTAGTTTTTGCCCTGGATAAGTTCTGATCATACATTATTCGATCTAGAGTGACCTTGTACACTGATCATACCTCCATCAGGTACCTCACGGCAAAGAAGGATGCCAAGACCAGATTGACTAGATGGATCCTTCTACTCCAGGTTTTCGACATAGAGATCAAGGATACGCCTGGAGTCAAGAATGTGGTGGCAGATCATCTCTCCCGATTAGAGCATCTTGAGGATTCTGAGCAGACTGATCTTATTTGTGAGACCTTCCCAGATGAGGCGATCCTTGCTATCGCCTCTCTCGTGGTATGCCGATATTGTGAACTTTCTTGTTGCTAAGAAAGCTCCACAAGATTGGCCCAGGCAGAGACTTGAGACCTTCCTCGCGAAGGCCAAGTCCTACCACTGGGAGGATCCCATCCTTTACCATGAAGGAGGGGATAGTGTCTGGCGTAGGTGCATTCCTCAGGAGGAGCACCATAGCATCCTCACTTACTGCCACAAGCTTGAGGCAGGAGGACATCACTCTGGGAGGAGAAGGGCACAGAAAGTGCTCCAATCTGGCCTATGGTGGCCTACCCTCTTCAAGGACTCTGATGAGTTCGTGAAGAGGTGTATTGACTGTCCGAGGATGGGCACTTATGGACAGCATGATATGATGCCGATGCAGCCCATTCACTTCTGTGAGGTTTTTAACGCATGGGGCATCGATTTCATGGGTCTATTCCCTAAGAGTCAGGGATTCGAGTACATTCTGTTGGCCGTTGATTATGTGAGTCGTTGGGTTGAGGTCATCCCCGCCCGAACCGCAGATGCCAGGACTGTTTGCAGATTTTTGAGGAGGCATATCATTACACGGTTCGGGGTACCTCGAGTGTTGATATCAGACGGGGGGTCTCATTTCATCAACGACCAGGTGAAGGCCCTTGCTAGCGAGTTCAGCATAGACCATCGAGTTGCCACTCCATACCATCCTCAGACGAATGGTCTAGCCGAAGTGTCAAACAGGGAGATCAAGACTATATTGCAGAAAGTCGTCCGCCCTGACCGAAAGGATTGGTCACAGCTTTTGGACTCGGTCTTGTGGGCGTATCGAACGTCTTTCAAGACACCTTTGGGCACATCTCCCTTTTGCCTCGTTTAATGGCAAGCCGTGCCATTTGCCTGTTGAGATGAGACACAGGTCACTTTGGGCAGTCATAGATATACTTTTGGATCCAGATAGTGTAGGAGACCAGAGGAGGGCAGAGTTAGCAGCCTTGGAGGAGCTTCGTGATACCGCCTTCTCAAACAGCCTACAGTACAAGGAGAGAGTGAAGGAGTGGCATGATTCTCATATCAGCCACAAGCATTTTGAGCCTGGACAGAGAGTATGGTTGTTTGATGCTAGGCTTCATCTATTTCCAAGGAAGCTACAGAGCAAATGGAAGGGCCCGTATCTAGTGAAAAAGGTACACGATAATGGGAGTATCGATATATCTGAGTTATCTTCTGAGAGTACTTTTCGAGTAAAACGGCCAGCGGCTCAAGCCATTTCTAGATCATGAGCCGCGGGTTGTTGATGTTGCCCCTATTCACTTTGTGTGAGATGTGGTCTATTGACTCACATCTATTGCATCTCACACCTGATTTTCACTGTTCTCCCCGACTTGTATAGATCCAGTTGTCCATATCATCCCATTCTTTAGTCCCACATCCCTTTTCTCATCTTTTGATTATGCTATACTTAGGGTGTACTTTACCCTAAGTATAGGGGGGATGTAGGACTCTTGGGTATTTCTTTTGATTCTTTCTACCCCTATTCTTGCTGCCTATACTTAGGGATATTTTACCCTAAGTATAGGGGGGTAGACCCTGTACATCCTTCACTCGGTTTTCCCTTAGTGTACAGCCTGCTATACTTAGGATTATCTGATCCTAAGTATAGGGGGAAAAGGCGAGATCTTCTCGATTTTCTATTCTTTCATTCGTCTTTGTATATAGCCTTCCTTTTTCACTTCCCTATACTAAGCAAGAGTTATGTCCTTCTTCATCGCTCTTGACTCTGAGGACATCGTTCGAGCTAAGTATAGGGGGTGTGTATATATTTCATATATACTTTAGCCATAACTCGTACTTTGTGTGAGTGTGTTAATAAATAAAAAAGGCTAAACACCCAAAATCCATAAAAATTAAAATTTTTTCCCTGTAAATAATCATTCTTTTATTGCACATACATAGCTAGTGTACAAATTATTTTTGTAAAAATGTTTCAAAAACTTTTTGTATAAAGTTTGTGTAAATATGTGCATATAAAAACTATGTATATAGTACAAAATTTTTCCAAAATGTTTTGAAAATCAAACGTTTGCAAAAATCTTGTGTAAATTTGTGTAAATATTTTGCAAAACTTGCATTCATGCATACATCCATGGTTCAAAACATTTTTCAAAAATTTTGCATGTTTGTAAATATTGTGTAAATGGCATCTTTGTATATACTTGTATATAGTTTTTCCTTGATTATAGTTGACATTTTAATCTAGCCTGGAATTAAATTGGGAAATGGAGCTTGATTAAGATCTTAATCCACCTAATTCTAAGAGGAACCTTATAGGGCTTAGGGTTAAGGCTTTTCAGGTCCATGGTGACTTAATTCTTTGAGTCCACTAGGCTATGGTCACATGTCATCTCAATGAGCCTAAGTAGAGCACTTAACAACACACACATGACTCATATAGACAATGGCTTTACTTGGACCCGCACTTTGTCCGAGCTCTCTACAGATGAGGTGGTGAGGAGGCAGACTTTCTTGACTTTGGGTAGCATATGAGGGTAGTACATCTAGGCGGAACCTCTCTTCTTCTTTTAGTGAAGGAAGTGCGTCTCAACTTGGTCTGGTTGCCATGAGGTCTAACGACAGGAGTTGTGGGTTGCAATAAAGCTTCAAAAGAGGGATAGTCTACTGGCTCAAGAGGAAAAACTCCTTATTTATATATGCTGCACATTGTATATTGTTGTATAGATGCACTTGAAAAAAAATGCAAAAAGAAAATAACTCCAAAAAAGTGGTGGGTCTGATAGAAAATGATAATCTCACCGGAGTATGTATATAGTGCAAATAAGCAAAGCTTGAGACTCATGGATTCACCTTATGTAGCTTGCAGCAGGGAGACTTAGCTACACTGGTTGAGCTCCCAAGGATACATGGCTACACTGGCCATGGTCCATTCTCTTCTTCCCCCTCTTCTTGAGCCGGTTGAACTTTAACTTAGAAGGGAATACCCCGCTCCTCGAGGAAAGAGTGGCCAGACTAGGGTCATAGAGTTACCTTGTTGGTGAGGATTGTCAAGTTGCCACTTCTGAGGTGGAGAGCTTACTTCAGCTACACAGTACAAGGAAAGACTCATAGTCTTCAGGGTTTGTGTATGATGACTTGTTCTGATCTGGATTATTGAGAAGTCTTGATTATATATTAGTGGATCTTAGAGGCTGTTAAGTTTTAAATCTAAGTCTAAATAAGGTTCTGACACATCAATAATCCAAAGATCTGATCGAGCTCCATAATTCAATTTAGTGAAGGCAAGTTTTAATAATCAGCATTAATCCATGTATATTCTCCTCTTTTTCTTTTTCTTTTTCACTTCTTTTTCAAATAAGTGTTTGCTAAGGGACTAGCAAAGTTAAGTATAGGGGGTGATGAATATCCATTCATCACTCTTTATTCTTTTATTTTAGCTACAAAACCTCTGCCAAACACATGTATATTCCTGTAAATACAAAATAATTATTAAAAAGCATGCATTGTGTAAATATGCATTTTTAGCATGTTTTTGTGCATAAATAAAAGAATAAAGAAACAAAAGAAAAAGAGGGAGATATTTAGAATAAATATTGAGCGACCTAATCCCAAGGGAGGGCTCAGCATGGGCCTGACCACATAAAAACCCAAGTAGAGAGAGATAAGGGAGCTCATGTGTGTAAATATACCTGTAATTAAATAAAAATATTTTCCTCTAAAACAAGAATAAAAATGGGTTTGTATTTATATGTATATATTTTTAAATATTAAATTAAAATAAAAATGGAAAAATTAAAAAGAAAGTAAAAATGTCATCACCCTTGTATATTCACCATGTACATAAAACCATATATACATTTATTTATCCCTATAAATAAATAAATAAAAATCCCATAAAAATTGTACATATTCTATACTTCATAATGTAAATAAATAAAATAAAAACCATAAAAACAAAAATAAAATAAAAAGAAATAAAAATAAAAATCAAATTCACATTGTATATATACCATATATGTACATAAATAAAAGTATTTATTTAGCCCTTGTAAATAAATAATAAAAACAAAATAAAAATACCATAATATTCTAAATTTTATCCTATAAATAAATAAAATATAAAATTGGAATAAAAATGTACAAAAATAAATAATTAAAAATCAAAAATCAAAAATATATAATGTAGATACCTATATATATAATACTATATTGTAAATACCTTATCTTTTTAAAAAATAAATACAAATCATAAAAAATAGTTTAAAATAAAAGAAATATTTTTCATGTTTTGAGTTTTTCATAATTTGACCATTTGCTATTTTATTTTCAATTTCCAAATCTTTTCGACGTGGCCGCTCCTTATTGGTCCACGGGGGATGTTGACCCCCGGTCAACTCCCCCCTGAACCACAGACCCGCGGATCTGCACGTCCGACCGATTTCTCTAATTTATCGCGTTATGATCCGATCGCCAAAACCCTTAACCCTGGGTCCTATTTCTTCCTGATTCATCCCTGATCCACGCCCGGGGTGGGTTATGGGGATCCGTGCTCCGATTGTCTTGCCCGAACCTCTTCTAGCTGGACCCCTAGTCATTTATAACCTTAGCTCCGCCGCACGATTCAAGCATCTTTGGCTCTGCATTTCCCTACCCAGGACCTCCATTGCCTTCGCCTGAGTGACAGTGAGCTGAGGGTGGTGTCGCAGTGAGGAGAGAGTGCTCAGCCATCGATCTGTTTGCCTAGCGTCGCCGTGCGCCGCCCAGGAGTGGTGCTCGAGCCTTGGGCATTGACGGCCCTCGAGGCAAAGACCCAGAGCTTCAGACGCTCGTCCCCAGTCGATCTCAGCCATCTGATAAGCCTAGTTCGTCTTCTCTTTTTCCAATTTCCGTTTACGCCCAATTTCCTCGTCCGCCGACGACCGTCGATTCCGTCCACCTCCGTCCCCCTTTCGATCAATGGACGACACCCTCACACTCACTAGCATCCTCCGCACCTTCTGCACCCACTCGCACCCCCCGACTCGCCCCGGAGTGGGGACTTCGAACTTCTTCACCATCGCATTGCCAGAGTTCATTCGCCCCGACGCACCGACCACCCCCTTCGCCTCTAATTGGGTCGAGGCAATTTTCCCTCGACCCAGGAGCTCGTTGCGATACTTTGCAGGTTACGCCAGGCCCATCTGAGGGCCTAGGCATCCAGAGACAGCAGCTCCAGGCCATCGCTGCCGCCGGAGCTCCTCAGAGCTAGCCGGCTTCATCGGACATCAGCAGCAGCTGCGGGACTTCGTGGCGGAGCCATTTCGCATCTCACGAGCAGCAGAGGAGGGCCACTGCACGCGTATCGGGACGGCGAAGTTCGCCGGCCACCTGTTCTTCCTGGACCCTTCAGAGCCGTCCATCGAGCCCCTCGCCCAGTTTTGATCACGTCCGTTCATTCAGCGAGGGGTCCTCGACCATCAGATCGATCATCGGAGCTCATCTGGAGCATCCGATGCAGAGGAGAGGTGCCATCGATTCTAGCCGTCTAATCAGCCACGTGGTGCCACCCCAGTTCATCTGCGAATAAAGGGTAATTTACCCTTAGGCCCTTTGCCTTTTTGTTTTTATTAAATAGTCCTGTAAAGATTTTATCAAGTTTATTTTAGTTTGGTAAATTGCATAAAGGACCTTGTCATCTATTTTAATTGCACTTCTACCCCTGTGTATTGTGGACACGTGCTTCGTCACGTGTATTTTGGTGAAATTGCATGTATGGGCCTGTAGTTTCTGGTTGTTACTGATTGAAATATATTTTTAGATAATTGCATTTATGCCCCTGTGAATGTTTTATTTCGACATGTGTTGAATATTTGTGGGCTTTTTACAACTTAGCCCCTGGACTTTTAGCACATGTTGCTAATAGGTCCAGGGACTTAAGTTATTTGCATAGGTCCCTGAGTGCCCAAGACAAGTGCTTTGCGCGTGAGAGCTTGGACTTTTTGCACCTGGACCCCGTGGGTTTCTATTTTCGTTATGTTTAGGCCCCCAGAAACATATTTTTATGACAAATAGGTCCCTGTGATTGTGGGGTTGTTTTTGTTGTAAATAAAATATCAAATCTCATCCAAATCAAGTGAAAAATTGACATGTGGCTGCTGCCACTGTGTAGAATTTTCACTAATTTTTGAGAAATTTTTGGATCCCTTTTATTGTTTTTAAAAATTCAAAAACCTCTCTTTTTATGTCTTTCCAGATATAAAAATCACAAAAAATTTTAAAACCATCTCAAAAATTCTAAAAAATTCAGATTTTGTGTGTTTTGGTGTGCTTGATTTTCTGACCAATTTTGGTAGTTTTTGGATTTATAAAAAGTATAAAAATTGAAAAACCTTGAAAAAAGTATAAAATTTCTAATAAATCAAAGAAAATCCCAAAAGTAATAAACTCAATCCCTGATTTTTCCTTTTTGTTTCTATTTTATAGGAAAAATACCTCCACGCTTTAACAACCATTTAGTATTTTGAATGGTTGTCCAAGCCTGATTGGATAGTTTTCATTTGTTTCTGTCTTATTTCATTTTTAGAAAATTCTATAAAATCATAAAATTATCAAAAATTCACCAAAAACAGTAAAAAATATAAAAATGCTAAAAATATTTTTGTTTGAATTTTTGGACCTTTTTAGAGTAATTAAATAATTGCTTGAGTTTGCTTGTTTTATTGTTTTCTTATTTTTCTTTATTAATTAAAAAATATAAAAAAAAATAAAAAATATTAAAAATCCACCAAAAATAATTTATTTTATTTTTCATTATTTTAGACTACTTCGTAGGCCGCAAGGCCATCATGTGCTTCCTGAGTTCGACCCTGGGTGCTATACCAGGTTAATCCAATAGCGAGACCGCTAGTTTGAGTTTTCATCGATTTTTGTCCTTCTTTGGTGGTCTGAATTTTTCTTGATTGAGCTTTGAGTCACGTACGACTGAGGTCGCAACGATCGCATTGATTCATACTTACCTTAGTTGCTCGGGCGGCTCATCATGACTCTTCCCGGCTAGCCTCTCTATAATTTGATCAATAAAAGGCAGCGGGAAATGATCCTTCTTGGTGGCCTGGTTCAATCGTCTGTAGTCCACACTGACCCTCCAAGAAGTGGGTACTAGGGTAGCGATCTCCTCTCCAGACTCACTAACAACTATGGTGATGCCCGTCTTCTTTGGCACCACATGTAGCGGACTGACCCATTTGGAGTCAAAGATGGGGCAGATAAAATCGATGCTCCACCATTTCGAGATTTCCTTCATAACAATCTCTCGAAGATTTGGGTTAAGCCGCCATTGGAACTCACGCGACGGCTTAGCTTCCTCTTCGAGATCGATATGGTGGGAGCACAGGGCTAGACTTATCCCCTAGAGATCGTCTATGCTCCATCCTATCGCCTTGCAGTTCTTTTCAAGAATCCCCATCAGACGGGATTCTTTCTCTCCAGTCAAATCCGCTGAGATAATGAATGGGTGCATCTCATGCTCTCCCGCAAGGAACCTATACTTCAACGATGATGGCAAGGGCTTTAGCTCTGGACAACTGGGTGCTGGCGGATCTGGCCTCTGAAAACTCTGAGTGAATGCAACCAAATCTGCATGGGAGAATGAGAACTCTCGCTGAAAATCTGAATCTAGTGAAGACTGCTCGGCTATCTCTGCTATGCATGGAATCAATCTCCACCCTAGCTGCTGGCTCTGTGGAAGTCAGATAAGGGATCATATCATCAAACTCTGCCCAGTCTATGTTTGACTCTGAGGAATCTGAATCAGTATCAAAAGAATCATCTGCCTCACGATCGGGAACCAGCTCTGCTGCCTGAAATGTATCCTAGACCAGGAATGTGCTCTTTAATCTCTCCTCTGCTGGCATCTGCGCATCAGCGGGATCTGAAGCTGAGAGGATGGCTCGTGAAACTGGATCGGACCAAACTACCTCATCATCTGTAATCACAAAATCACAGTCCTAGTGGATGTCTCACTCTGCCTCTGTCATCTGCTCTAAATCTGAAGGTGGCTCTAAGCAAGCTGAATCTCTGTCTCTAGTCTCCTTGATCGTCTCTATTTGTATACTCTCATCCTCGACACGAAAGTATACCTTCCCGCTATCATGACCGTGCACTACCTTGGCTGTGGCCAAGAATGGGCGTCCTAGAATGATGGGGGTATCGGTCACGGACTCAGGGATCTCCATGTCCAACACAACGAAGTCCACGGGGAATTTCAGGCCCTGAATCGTGACGACAACGTCCTTCAGCAACTCCTTTGGCCTCTTGACAGATCGATCAGCAAACTGAAGGACCGTCCTACTCTATCGTAGAGGGCCCAACTCGAATCGGTCGAGTAAGGCTATCGGAAGTAGGTTTATCAAAGACTCGCTGTTTAATAGAATACGGTCAAACCTCTGCTCATGAAATGGCATCTAACATAAGGGGCTCCTGCATATGGCCTCTTGGCTGGAAGACGGTTCTGGATGGCAAAGCATGTGGCGTGAGTGAGCACATGGATCTCTGACTATGGTTCCTCCTCTTCCTCCGAATGGTAGTCATGTCACTGAGGGATATCTAGAAGAGAGGGATATGCTCCAAGGCCTCCTGTAGAGTCAACTGAATGTGAATTCTGTCCATCATCTGCTGGCTGAACTCTAGCTGGTGGGACTTTTTTGGATCTTTTTTAGTCCCCTTAGCCAAGCAGAGTGCTTGAGGAAAGGGGACGGCTGGGTCCTTCTCAGATGAAGGACTAGGATCGAGTCCTATTCTACTCGGGTAAAGTAGAATCCACACATAATCATCCATCAAAATAGATGGATTCACAAATAATAAACCCTTTTCCTTTATACACAGAATCGTCCTGAGATACATGAACTGAATGAAAAGCAATAGGAGAAGAACCGGTGGCCTCAGCACCACCCTCGGCATCCGGAATAGCGGCATCAGTACCACGCTCTGGCTCAGCAACAATGGTGGCATCAGTACCACCTCCTCCATCTTGTGAAACAACGGCATCAGTACCGTCGGCTGGATCAACGTCCTTGGTGGCGTCAACACCACTGTCATCATCATGATCATGAGCGGCATCAGCACCGCTCTCCTCCTCGTATGGCGCTCCTGAAGCTGTGTGGGATCGTCGCTTAGACGAGGCACCGCCGGCTGGCATCCTACCGCTCCTAAGTGTGATAAAGTCAGCATCAAACATGTATGTAGAAATATCACCAAGTGAATCACTAGGAGTGGTAACCTTTGTGAACTCTACCTGCTCAGACTTCCTCATGAGGTTGTTCGGATTGGGCTCGATCTGGGAAGGAATGGTGGCATTTCCCTTAATAATCTCTCTCATCTCCTGTCTGAACTCGTCCATCTCCCATCGGAAAGTGGCCCGCTGCTCGGAGATGAGGCGGTCTAAGTCGTCAAAGGCAGGGTTCTCATGGGCGGGCCCATGAGAACCTGACGGGTGGCCTCTCTGATAATGCGGCTGCTGCTGCTGGTGAGAGAGATAAGGGGCCTAGGAGTGATACTGCTGAGGCTATTGTGGTTGCCTCCAAGACTGTCCCTACTGATAGGGACGAGGACCATGCTGCTAGTAGGACTGGTGTGGCTGCTACTGGTGTGATGGGAACTGGGGCTGCTCTCGCTGCTGGTCTTACTGGCCACCCTAAACTAGAGGCTGCTGCTGGGAATTGGTACCTCCAGTCGTCCAATGGAATCCGAGATGGTCTCGTCAGATCCCAGGCTGGGGTCGGTCATACCATATCACGTTGACATCCATCAACGGCTCCTGCTCATAAGTGGGTGGTGGGAGTACTGCCAGGGCTGGTCAGGTTGATATACCACCATCTGGCTATCTTGAGATGGTGGCGACTGGACGTACTGCTACTGCGGCTGCTGATATGGCTCAGCCTGGACATGGTGGACTTGTCGGTACTGGGCGGAGGGCTGAGTCATGCTGCTGCTGCTGCCTGGGTCTGCTCGTGACCTGAGACGAGGCTGAGAAGCCGTCTATGCCTCCTGGAGACACATGATCTGGGTCTTCAGGTCACTCAGCGTCTGTCCATCTGATTTGTCTGTAACATGCCATGGCACTACTTCTTCTCAATCAACTCTATCCGGTCCAGCTTCTCGATTATGATACCCTTGTCAGCGGCTGTGGACTCTGCATGTGTTGTTACCGCTGACGAAGTAGAGGGGCCGACATCGACACGTGCTATCCTCTGATAGGACACAGCCTGTGGCTGGGGTTTCCCCTGTGTGTAGAGGCGGGTCTATGACATCAACGTGTAGTTCTCGACCATCTCCTCGTAAATGTCCCAGACCTGATCCTCATCGTTGGTGAAGTACGAGCCCCCACAGGATGCATTCACTAACCCCTGCAGCTCTGGTGTAAGCCTGCAAAAAAAGCTCTGAACAAGGTTCGGCTTCGAGATTTCATGATGGGGGCACCGGTCTGTAAGCTCCCTGAAGTGATCTCATGCCTCGTGAAACTACTCATTGGGGAGTATGGAAAAATTGTTGATCAGGACCCTAGCTGCATTGGTCCGGCCAAGTGGATAATACTTGTTGAGATACTCATTCCGGAGTTGTTCCCATGTAGTCACGAATCTCCCGAGATGCTTCATCCAGTTGGCTGCTCTATTGACGAGGGAGAAGGGAAATGCCATCATCTGAATGGTGTCTTCGTCCACCTGGAGATCGTGGATAGTGTTACAGATCATCTCGAACTCCTGGAGATGAATATGCGACTCCTCAGTGCCATGTCCGTGGAAGCGAGGAAGGAGCTGAATAGTCTGAGGCGGGAACTTGAAGTCTCCCGCAATAGCTGGCAGAACAATCCATCTGTGTGTCAGAGTTGCACCAGGGTTGTGCAACTCTCTCATCGGGCACAATGCTGCTGGCTGAGCTAGATTCTCCTCAGGCTGTCGGTCATCTTGTCTATTTCCTCCTCCAGGTCTTTGCTACTCTCTATCTGCCCGCATCTGCTCCATCTCTAGGCGCATGTCAACCATGAAATCCCCCTGATCGTGGATCTGTCTTTTCATCATCTCAAAGGAGGCTAACAGGGTGTTGTTGATTGCACACTGGTCTACTACATATGTCCGCTCTGCTCTGGGCCATCGGTGCGATCCTCGCTACTGGCCATGGTCTCTACAAAGGAAAAAGACCCAAACTCAGGTGCCGATAAATTGACTGGTTGCTGCTCTCTCTGATCGGGTACTGGCACCTCAGGACTGGTGGTAGAAGGGTGGTCAAAAGGGAACAGGGTGGAATCGAACTCGGGTTCGGACAGCGGGTCTCGGCTCTCACGAACCAACCTAAATGAACGAGCCAGAGTGCTAGAAAGCGGTGCAGCCAGAGGCTGTCTAAGGGACCTCCGACCCATCATCTCGATCTGGCGAGTAAGGTGGATGAGATCTGAATAGTAAACAAGATGATCAAATTATACCCCCAATTCACCAACATACGCGGAGCTGATGACCGTAAAGGTTCGGTCTTTTATCTTGTCATTTTTATTTAGGTGATAAGACAGTCTATCCGAGCGATTAAGCGAGTTGTTGGGAATCCAATGCCCCCAGAAGACTGTCCTGATCCCAACTAGATCTTTCCCAACCAGTACAAGCCGCGGACCGTTTACCGGCTACCTGATCGGCTCGCTCTGTTAAGGATATCATGGCCTGCTTTACCGGAGACCGGAGCGATCCTCACTGGAGAATGACTAGTTCAAAATCAGTAGTCAAAAAAAGGGTCAGATATGGCTCTAGCCTAGTGTGTGTGTCACTCTCTCACCCATCCAAACCATAAAATGAGGGGATTGCTCTCCCAAGACAATTTTTTGTGAAGTGGATTTTAAGTCAAGTTCGCTTAAACAGTCCCAATTTTATGGTTTCGATTTTTTAGATATTTTTCAAAATCAAACAACACCTAACGAATTTTTCGGTTCTCCTGATGATTGTTAAGTCCAAAAACCAGGGGAGAAGACGAAAAAGCCGATGCGTGATGAAACTCAATGATGCATGCTGAGTAAGAAATGTGTACCTTGTCTCCAGCACTCTACATGCAAAATGATCCGCTCATAAATTTAAAGACAGAAATCAAACTAATCTAAATGATGCAAAAAGGGAGAGGGAGAGGGAGAGGTGATAGAGAGTAATTCTCAATTTTATAACATACTGAACTGACTAAAACAATGGACCCTCATCCCTTTATATAGGAGGGATGAGATTACAAAAATAGAAAACTAATTTAAATTGACAACTAATTATCCTAAATGGACTCTAACTAATTAACCGGCTAAATTTGAAAATTAAATCTATAACTAATTGTTGGAGATCACAGACGATCTTGTTTATTTAATTAAAGATAACAACTTAAATAAACGTAAATAAAATTGACCAATAAAATTAGATAAATATTGGACCCTATCCGTTGGTTCCACGTTGCATCAACTCTCCTCCGCTTTTAAAAATTCGTCTCCCGACGAATTGCTGGAACTTCGGCTCGTCGTTGGAGAATCTTAATTGGTTGATCCCAATTTGCATTCTTTTCAACGTTACGTGAGGAAATCGGCTTTAACAGAAATTTCTACACATGAAGAATGATAGCTAACGGGTCAACGGGAGGGATCGGGGTTGGTAGAGGGCAAATGAAGGATTTGAATATAAATAGAACTAGAGTCGATGAAAGGTTTATCTGATGATCTAAGATCGATCCTGAGCTCCAGGAGGTGAAGTCGAGATGGGTCATCGCCTCGACCACGCTGCGGTGGGCGGGGAGGCTCAAACATGGAGGTGCTCTGGCCACGTGCCTTGACCTTCGGCTACAGGCACCTATTCCAGCCACCAAAGAAGGATTCTGGTTGCTGTCACCGAGGGGAAACTCTCTAAGGTAGAAAGAGGGCTTGCGATGCGAGCTACGGAGATGGGAAACGAATGGAAGGATTTATATGCAGTTCCAGGTGATGAGGTTGAACGGGCACGGCACGCGAACCAGGAAAGATATGCCTCGCCCTAGGGATCCGCGATGGTGGCTGGTCCAAGGGGAAGAGGCGGGCGGTAGAATCAGAGCAAACGGTGGTTGGATCCGCTCTAGATATATTGGAGAAATCGGGCAGGTGAGCAAGATCCGCGAATAGGGGATCTGGGAGGGGGAGTTGACCGAGGGTCAACAATCCCCCGTGGACCAATCGTAAAAATCCAGAGTCAAAATTATTTGTAAATTAAATTTAAATTAAAAAATGATTTTATTTTAAAATATTTACAAAATGAAAAATGTTTTTTTATTTTCAAACTATTTTTAGTGATTTTTATTTATTTTTATGAAAAATAAATTAGGCTATATACAATGTACTATTATATACAGGTATAAAAAAACTATGTATTTTATATTTTTACTTTTTTCTTATTTTTATATAAATACTCTAAATTTATATTTTATTTATTTTCAACATAAAATTTAGAGAATAAAATAATTTTTATTTTATTTTTATAATTTATTTACAAGGGTGAAATAAATAGTGATAGATACATATATACAAGGTATGTAAAATGTGAAGAGAGAGAATTTATTTTGTTTTTATTTTAATTTTATTTTTCTGATTTTTATTTTATTTTTAGAAATATATACAAGATAATAGAAACACCTTTTTATTTTTATTTTTGTGAAAATAAAATATGTACACAAAGAAGGAATATATATATAAGAATGAATGGCCTTATCTCTCTCTACTTATTTTATTTGGCGATCAGACCCATATTGGGCCCTCTCTTGGGATTTGGTCACGCAATATTTATTCTAAATATTTCCTTCTTTTTATTTATTTCTTTATTTTTTTTATTTTTGCGCAAATACATGCTAATTATTAAATATTAACACAAGCATGCTTTTTGGTAACTTATTGTATTTACAACTATATTCATGATGTTTTGCCAAGATAAATAGCTAAAATAAAAGAATAAAGAGCGATGAATGTGTATTCATCAGTGGTTCTCACCCATATAGGTGGATCCTCGAGGGTCCATATACAACATTTGTATATGAAGTCTACTTAAGACTTTATTGCTAACATCCATCATTCCATATTATGATATTCAAAAGCTTCATCACATGAAGTCAGATCATTGTCAGACTCAACTGGCGCATGGAATCCATCCTCAAACTTATTTGAAGAGGTATTGGTATTTCATCTTTTATTGTCCTTTTAGTTTCCAATTTTAGGAGCCTCATTATCGATTAAATGAGTTCCTTCACTTCATTTCCATCTTGATTCTTAAGGGAGTCATCCTCTAAGAATCATATTCTCAGAGAAGAGCGCTTTGGACATTATTACTTTGAATACAATATTCACAAGTATGTAAGATTTGAAATTTTAGACATTCTAAAGTTTCATCTCTTACTAGTCTATTGATCTTATCAACAGACTTATGTCCGAGACTCGAAGGCTGATCATTACCAAATGATCTTCATCCTCCTATGGATCTTTTAAGGTTTATTTTCAGTATTGGAAATGTTAATGAACCATTCATTAATTTTCTAAAATAACAGAGTCCTCTATATGGTAGAATACTTTCTGAAATATATACATCATAACTCTATGTGATGGGTTTATTCCAAAATTCATGTTTATTTCCAAAAATTAGAAATAAACAATGAGTATATACTAACATCTAGGTCATAGAGACATTCTCTAAGACTAAGGGCTCTCCCACTGAAAATATGAAGTCCGTCAATCCAATAGAAATTGTTGTAACCATTACATCAATATCCATGTGGATGATTATTAAACCTTAAGATCAAATTTTCTAGTCTTCTAAAACATATGCAACCAATTGCGAATGTTAGTAGAAGAATGTGATACAACTATTAGACTTTGATCTTATCAAATAAGAAAGTCAATTTCAATGATTAAATGTAGATTTAGATTATTCCGATGCACCATATGGATCCTTCTCTAAGGATACTAGATAGATAAGATAGACACACTATCAGTACATCGGCTTATTGTAGTATTAGCATTCATCCAACTATTTGGATGTCATATGGAAGTCACAGAAGTAGAGTCAACTTTTTGACTTTCCTTCTCACTTGGGTCCAACCCATGCTTCCATTGCGCTCCCTTTATATATAAGCAACCATTGCTTAAGATGAAGGATCTCTTGTGCGGAATTCAAAAGATTTCGATATAAGAGCACTCCAACATTTATACATGCTTCATTCAATTCATACAACATGAATATTATGAAACTTCATGAATGACCAGAGTATAGAAAGTAGAATGATGACACTCATTGTATCTACATCCATCTAAACTCTTAAAAACATTGGTTCAGGTAGGTACTCAAATATTTTGAGTACATCATCTCTTATAGAACCACCATTCTGCATAATGTAGAGAACCATGTCATTCGTAATAATATGTCAAGAGCACATATGCATGCCAAAATATCTTCTTAGATTTTATAAGGATAATTCGACAATTACGATCATCATCGACATGTCACTTCCAAAATACATTTGATGAGAGATCAAGATTGTAGAGGCATACAAACCCTAGGATTGTAGTCATGTTGTCTATTTAATTGTCACTCCTCATTATTATGAGGAAACTTTCACATTGCAACCACATACAATATGTGTCCAACTGCAAGTATAATATCTTTATCATGGATCCAATCCATGATATTTTACTGGTTATCATTGAGTATAGTAATGAGTGAGTTTATTTAAGGATTATCTGAAATTAGAAATTTGCATAAATATATATAAATATACACTTTACTTTGATTTAGGAATTTTTATATCAAAGTTTTCTTGCCTTGTTAACACTGAAAGTTCATTCCCTTAATCACTTTCAATGTAAGATATACACTTACTATATATCTCAAGCAAGATCTGGGATCTCCTTCCTTATCTTTGCTACATACCAATAATATGAGAACATGTAACTCCGATAAAAAGAAGCGGGAACGCATTCCTCCTTGCAAGTCCAACTTGCACTCCCAATTCGGTCTTTAACACATGGGACCACTACCCCTAAGGCGATGTTGACCCGTCGTTAATTGAACCAACCGTCAATAGGATTACTACTCGCTATGCGCAATCCAATATCACCCCAATAATATGAGGACCCAACATTGGGGTCACTATGCATACGGTCTTACTCTTTTGAGAAGCAAAGAGCCTGATCCAGATGCGCTTGCATACAGGAGCTGTCACTTCGGACATGCATCTCTGACATACAATCCCTGGCGACGGAACCCTTCGCCTTGACGGGAGACCATGGATGTCATTTATGTGATCCTCCATATCATATTCAAATTCTAATTAATTATCATGATTCATATTCACATAATTAACTCTTCTAAGGGAAGTAACAACTCTATTAATAATAGAGTGTTTTATTTTTAACTGGATTCCAATTAATCTAATCATATTAAATTAATGGTCCAATTAATATCCAACAAACGTTCTTTTATTGTTACTGGAAATATGGTATTATCTTAAATACGTATTATTTCAAATTTTAATAATTAGAAAAATACATCGTGATCTCTTCTGCATTATCGAGTCCCTACCCGCTGTCATGGCCAGTACCGACGGGAGTGGGACAGACCGCACACGGTGCAACCTGCTACCCCAACGCTCCCCAACTAGACACAATATCCACCTTAGGAAAGGATAATGCCAAATTGATCATTGTCTACTTGATATGATAATAATAATCAAAACATTCTTGATTAACATTATAAGGAGATTTGCTAAACAAATTCCCAATCCTATTCAAGCAACTTTGTTTGTTGGAATGTTGATTGTGTGACCAATTGTGATCTAGATCATATCTAATCAATTATTAGTTAAGGTAATGTCAGTTAAGGAAATAATTATCATTAAATATTTCATAAATATTTATCCATAATTATTCCATGAAATTAAACCATTTAATTTCACTAATTAATTAAATGACAATCACAAGGTTGTTGATTAGGAAAGTAATTTCCAGGAGTGACCCTCACTTACTAAAATTAGCATATCTCAAAATTTAAATCCAAATTAAGCAAAGTAAGTTTCTAAAGTTTTCTCATTTTATTTACAATAGAACCTAAGTGATTTGTATGCATTTCAAGGTATTTATAAACAGTAATTAACTCCTTAATTACGTTAAGATTCGCAGTCCCTGAAACATTGGATACAAGTTAACTAATTTGATCATAACATGAGCAAACGGATTCAAAATCATGCAAACTCAGATCCTGTGATTTCCTTATTTAATGGGAAACATAATCCAAATCTTTTTTTTCGTATTTAAACAATTTAAACAGTGCCGAAAAATATCATAAAACAAAGATGCGAAAATGAAATGCGATAAAAAATTTGCAAACCCTACAAACCCAAGTCATCCTAGGTTTATGGATCGTATCTGAAACCTCTAACCTAAGGCTCTGATACCAATTTAAAGGATATGGGGAGATCCTTAAGCGTATCACGGAAGCGTGAGGATCGCATCGTATGCGATCGGAAGCGACTAGTCGCACTAGTTGCTTTGTGTAGCGGAAATTAAAAAATTTTCATGTGATGAAACCACATGATCCAAGAACATTTCTCGGATCGTTTCATCTAAACAACAAATAGGTAATAGGGTTACCTCTTGAAGCATGATTGCGATCGAGTCTCTAAACGAAGAGACCTCCTGTCTCAAGTCAGATCAGATGGAGGAGACGCTTGCGAGCGTGTTGATGAAACATGTGCTCCTCTCAATCCATGTTGATGGTCCAAGCAGCAGATCTCCCGATCTCGACACACGAGATCCGATGTCTTCTTCACAAGAGAGGTGCACCGAAGGAGATGGAGATCCACGAGTAAACGACCAAGCAACATAACGACGATGCTGCGGTGATGGAGATTCTCTTTAGGACATCCATGATGGACGGCCATGAGTGAGAGAGGGAGAGAGGGTGTGTAGAGAGAAAGAGATAAAGAAAGTCTAGTGTTTCTCAGTAGCATATGAAGAGCAAGGGGTGCCCTTCTATTTATAATATTTTGGGATCCATGGATCTCAATCCATGGGCAGCACAAATCCAATGGCTCACATTGATTTGTGTTTCTTTTAATGGCCAAGATTTTATTGGTAAAAAACAACAATTAATTTAATTTATATTAAATATATATTTATAATCAATATGATTTAATTCCAAATTAAATCAATCAAGCATACATGTAGATATTTGGATGGATATTTCATGCAATCTTGGAAATCTCATGCAATCTTGAGAGATTGCATTATTCCTTGGAACTCTCCATGATTTTACAACAACACTTGTTGTAAATAATTCAACAACAATAATTCATAATTATTTTGTGAATATTGCAATCTTGACATTGGAAAATTGTGAATCACATTCACAGCCTAAAATAAAATGTAAATTACATTTTCAATTTAATGTCCAATGTGAATCCAATTGACATCAACATTTAATTAACAAATGTAAATTACAAATAGCTATCTCTTATATATTATAAATCACATTTATAATATATATGTTTAATATAGATAGTACTATCCACATTATTCATATCCATGATAATCAAATCACATTTAATCATCTTGGATCTCTTATTCTCATGTGCCCAAATAATATGAATCACATTCACATTATTCAAATCTTTGATAATTAAATCATATTTAATTATATTAGATAACTCTCTTTATAATATGAATCAAATTCATAGTATTCATGATAATTAAATCACATTTAATTATCAATTTTTTCAATGCTAGGATATATAATATCAACAATGAAATTATCCTGAACTCTTTCAAGGATAATGCGCTTTCTCCACAGATACTTGGAGATAAGGACATGGCGATTGTAGTGTTCCACATATAGTGACTTGGATATTGAGATCACATCTCAAATCCAGATTCGGGCCTCCCATATATGCTTGATTAAATTGAGACCGCAATTCTAATCTTCTCACTACATCAGAATCACATTAAGGTCAATGTCCATTATATGGACCAAGATTAGATTACTTCTCTACTGAGAGGAGTCACTAAAATCCAGACCCGTTTCATCACTCCCTAGGGATGGAAGCATCATGGTTATACAATCGTTTATGATCACATCACCTTCAGGTATTCCCAATATCTGTCAATCCTACATACTGGAAGACCCAGATTAATCCTGAAGTATAAGATCAATTTATACTGTCTACTTCAAGGATTTATCATTAAGTTTCTCATTCGATCATTGGGAGTTGGTATCGATCATATACTTTCCAAAAGCATATATCATACCTAGGTGTTGATCATATACTTTCTGAAAGTATATATCAAAACTTACAAATTCAATCAAGCTTCTAAAGCAAGACGACCATGCGTGGAATTTGATTCTTCCCAATATCTCATGAGTGAGCTCATGTCTTCCAGTTCAGTAAATGAAGTTGTATGATCCCTTTGAGAGATCGTATTACTCATATGCCCTTGTATGCACACTAGTGTGCTGGTGTATAGACCTTGATTAGGTCATCAACCTATTGGTCTGTCAAATGTACATACTCAGATATATAGTAACACATCTATCTCCGGTCAGAGGATGCATGCCTATATCATGACAGCATATGATATAAGACTTTGGTTATCTCGATCTCGTTAAGTCAACTCTTTTGGCCTAACTTATCTAACTCCTCTAAATCTCTATTCCTGTGTAGAGGACCTGCATCAAGAGGTCGGTTAGGTATCAGCCTTTAGATAAAGGATTGCAATCTCCTTCTTAGGCTGGAGATCATCTCTTAATAATCATTTGACGGTGCTTGATGAGTCCTCAATCTAACTATATAGATATTCATCGTAGCACCATCCTCAATGATTCAATAATCGAATCAACAGTTGTATGATCATCAAGATGGCCATGGTACATAACCCTAGTTGTACTAAGGGGCCTATTATGCAAATTAGTTATTCTTAATTATAGATCAGGGAATGATATTTACAATAACATTTATTGCATAATTGCTCATTGTGGGCTTGCATGTCCAACACTTTCATCGGTGTACATTACATGTAGTGTAGGTTTTAATTCTTATTTAGCATCCTTACGAAGAGTGCAGGAAGCAAGGTGGGCATCTCTATCCTAGCATACATCATTCATTATTACTTGCATTGCTTTTCCGCTCTCCCTCTGATTTTGATCACATAAGATACTAAAGGAATCAGAACCTCATTAGGATTCATTCATTCAAAACATCCAAAAAAGTGATAATTAATAAAATTGGTACTGCTAACTCTACTTGACCATAAAATAAATGTAAAGGATAAACCATTATTTTGGGGAGAGTAACCACCTCATTTTTCATAGGTATGATCTAGATCGAGAGAGACATGTACACCTAAGTAATAGAGCCCCCATCCCTGGACTTGTGCCTTAAGTGCTTGGGTCAGCTCTTGGGCCCTGTTATTGTTGGAAGCACTTACCTATGACTTAGACGAAGTGGTCTCAGTTTTCTAGTAGGTGGGCACTGTTGACTGGAACACAACCACTCTAGGTGACTGCACCTGTGAGCTTGTAAATACTTTGTTTTCTCACCTAACTATAAAATTGGACAAGATAAAAAGACCGAACTTTCACGATCATCACCGTGTTGAGTTGTGAATTGAGGGATTTGTTTGTTTATATTTGTGTTTATGCGCATTTGCACCTTTTTTTGCATATCTTGACTTGACCTTCATGATCTCCTGATCCTTGTCTTTTACTTAAGAGATGGTTGACTGGAGTTATTTTTATCAGGACTTCACATATCCTTCTTACCCTCCAGTCAGTCGACCTCTATTTTATCAGGAGGACTTTTCTTCTAGCCTTCCTTTTTGTACATATTCGCCTCATCCATAGTTTCAAGCATCGGATTTTTACCCACTTCTACCATCATCTGTCCCTCCATCTCATCCACCCGAGACTAAGTTGTTGGAGTCACCTCTAATGGATACCACTCTTGGGTCCATGACCCAGGTAGTGGAGAAAATGAAGCAGAGGATAGATGACCTCACTAGCATAAATAAGAGCCATATGGACGCTTCACCTTCTTATGCCTTGGATTCACAGAGGACGCACATGAGAGCTTGAAATCATGGAAAATACAAAAATGAGAAAAACATAAAAATACAAAAAGATTCACGGAAACACTTAGTCAAGTTGGTTTGGGAGGAGATGGCACCCATGCCATATCCTATGCCCACCCACACACACATTCACCATAGTTCCCACCTTTGCCCCTAAGGAAGACACTGTACAGACTTCTCTTAGTCATCCTTACGCAGATGATGATTCACATCTCTTCCCTTGTATGGAAGAGATAAAAAATCGTAAAAAATGTTATCTCACCCTGAAGTCGTGGAAAACATTATTGAAGCCCCTATTCAAAAGGACATGAACCACTTATCTGCATCCTCGCCCAAGGAAAGAAAGCGACAGAGCAGATCCGAGCGACATCTTCTAACCATGTCCATTGCCTACGCCATCACCCTCCGTGCACTCTATAGGAAAGGGGATACTAGACCACCCCTCATGAGATGTGCCATTTTTGATCACATATATGATCATACTCTCCTTGATGGTGGTGCATTAATTAACATAATAACCTTCTCGCTTGTTTAGTCTCTTAATTTTGGGCCTCTCAAGAAAATCAAGATGATTTCTCAATTTGCTGATGGATCAATAAAAATGTCGAAGGGTATTCTTGAGAACAACGTCATTAAGATCCTGAGCATGAGCTTCAATGTTGACTTTTTGTATTGCCCATGGAGACCTCCACCTTAGTGGAGAAATCTCCAATCATCCTGGGAAGGCCCTTTCTTGTCACTACGAGTGTCGCTATTAATTATGGATTTGGAGAAATTCTCTTTTGTTCTGACAATAAGAGCATCTTGATCATTGCACCCACCATGGATCAAAGATCCACATCTGATGAAAGTGTACCCGTGTCAGCTGACTCCGAGGACTATGACCTATCTGCTTATCAGATAGGTTTGTTTTATCATGGATGATATTGAGACCCGAGAATTCCTCTTTAGGGAGGAAGACTCGGATAACATAGACCTTGACATCGTGGCGAAGTGTTGATGACATATGTGGCATTTATACCATAAACACCTTAGTGTGGAGAGAAGATTTAGGAGAGACTTCCCAGAACAATCATGATCGTACTATTTTCACTGTTGAGTTCGAGCCTTTTTGGTTTGAGATGGCTGAGACTTCCCGGGCTGAACCGAACCATACTACTTCCACTGATGAGTTCGTGCCTTTTTGCTTTGAGATTGCTGAGGATCTTTACCATGTCGATCCTGATCGAGATGTGTTAGCTAATGACCTCAATATCGACTTGCACCTTTTTAGATCCATCCCTCAGCATTCACGTAAAAGGGTACACTTTCTACCTTCTTGATCATTGTACAGTCACCTTGTATATCCGCATTCATTTCATTCCTTCCATCTACCATTTCACTCATCCACCTCATTCCGTGTGTTTGCCTTACTTAGGACGGACTTTGTCCTAAGTATAGGGTAGGTGGATGAGTCGAGTATTCGCTCTTCATTCTATTTCATCACTTCTATTGTTGCATATACTTATGGCTCTTTTACCCTAAGTATAGGGGGAGTGATGCGTAGATTTTCCCAACATTTTTTTCTTTCTTTTTATCAATTTTTTTCATTGATCCTCTCACCTATCTCCTCTCTTGTTGATATTTCTGTCTATACTTAGGGCTATCTTACCCTAAGTATAGGGGGAGACACTCTGAGTTGTTAATTTGTCCATTCCTACCCTTGACCCTCCCTGGATGTTGTATACAGTCTGCTATACTTAGGATTACTTGATCCTAAGTTTAGGGGGGGTGGTTGACTACTCATTCATTCATTCTTCATTCTTCAGTCATTGTAGTATAGACTCTCCAATACTAAGTACAAGTTATGTCTTCCTTTTCTTATCGACCTATGAGGACATAGCTCAAGCTAAGTATAGGGTGGTCATGTAAACGTTGTATATATTTTAGCCATAACTTGTACTTGCGTTTTTCAATAGTATGGCTAATAATAAAAATTAATACACACATAAAATTATTTATAATTGTGGGTAATAAATTGGTTTAAAATGTTTTGCAAAATGTTGAGAAAATGGTCAAAACTCTTTTCGAAAAATATGTTGTAAAACCATTTGAAAAGTATTTTGTAAAATGTTTGCAAACCTTTGTAAAAATGTTTTGTTTTTAAAAATTTCTTCTTTTTGTTCAAAGAAAATGTTTTGAAAATCTATTTGCAAATAGTTTGGGAAATGGTTTCAAAAACAGTTTGAAAAATCTATACATACTGTTTGAAGAATCTTTGCAAAATGATTTTTAAATTTTGTAAATATTTATAAAAATTATTTGTCGTAGTATTTTTCAAAATAATTTTTTTAAATGATTGAGAAAATGTTTTCAAATTATTTTGAGAACCATGTACATATTCAAACAAATAATTTTTTTACAACTTCTGTCCATAAAACCTGTAAATACCAAGTGCAAATTCCTCATCTAAATTCTTGTAAATAACAAATTCACTCCCATGTAAATATACACATATTATTTGTCAAAACACTTTTGTTTTTGAAAATCACTAAAAATTTGCAAAACAAAAAACTTGTAAAAAATTGCAAAATGTTTTCAAAAAATGCATAAAAATTACAAACTTTTTTCCAAAAATCCATAAAAAGTTCAAAATTAGAAAACGGTTTCACAAAAATATTTTATGCATTGTGCATAACATCTGCATTTTTTGGATTGATTATGACAATTGAACAAGTTTGAATGAAATCCAAACATTGGAGCTTGATTGGACCTTAATCCACTTGATCATAGGGACCCTAAGAGAACTGGAATTGAGACACTTCAGGTCCGCTCGACTTAATACTTTGAGAACACGAGACTTAGTTAAGGATCTTCTTGATTGCCTGAGTAGAATATTTCAGAATGCATGCATGACTCTTATTGATAGTGACCTAGATTGCACACCTACACCTTGCACCTAGCTCAACTCAATTGAAGGGTTAGAGGACTGAATTTGCTGGCATGAGAACACAAGTCAATGGAAACATCGGAAGTCGCACATCTATGGCCATTGTACCCCAACCCGATCCAGTAGACAAGAGGTCTAATGGCAGAATGTTGTGGGCTGCAATAATGCTTCAAAAGAGGGATAGTCTACTGGCTTAAGAGGAAAAAGTCCTTATGTAAATGCTGATGTACATAGTATTAAAAAATTTCAAAAATAAAAAAACTACAAAAATTAGAATGGCAAAAATAAAGAAAAATCAATTTCGATCGGAGTATGTATGTATTCAATAAGCAAGATTGGTCAAGTCAAAGTATTTATGTGAGTCTGTTGCCAGATGACTTGGCTACACTGGTCAAGCATCCTAGGATAGGTAGCTACACTGGCTAACATCCATTCTTCTCTCTACCTCCTCTTCTTGAGTTGGTTGTACTTGAACTTAGAAGTGAATACCCTACTTCTCGGGGAAAGAGTTATTGAATTGGGGAATTAGGGTCACCATGTTGGAGAAGACTGGCTTTTACCAATTCAGTCGAGAGGATCTATATATTGATGGCACTGTACAAAGTTGACTCATAGTCATAAGGGACTGTGTATGACGTCAACTTGTTCTGACATCTTTTGAGAAGATTTTGGCAGAGTTAAGTTGTTCTTAGAGGCAGTTTTGTTTCAAGTCCAGTTCCCATGAAAGGTTCCAACCCAACTAAAATTCAAGGGTTCAATCGAGCTCAAAACTTTGATATTATGAAGACAAGTTTAAAAGTTAAAATTATTCCAAGTTATTTCTTTTTCTTTTCTTTATTTTCTTTTTGCACTTATAGGCATAAGTGCTTGCTAGGGACAAGCAAAGGTGAGTATGGGGGGTGATGAATCTCCATTTCATCATCTTAATTATTTCAACTTGGCCTTAAAAGAAACCTAGCTAAATGTATGTATATATCATAAATTTGTCAAAATAAGCACCTAATAATATATACAAAATATTATATAAAATATTATATACTTATTGTATTTAAATTCAAAATAAAAGTATAAAGGAAGAAAAGTAAAAGAAATGAGACACCATAGGTGTTGATCTAGACCAGGAGACCTAGTCATATTGATGAATGGTTTACAAGGAATAAAGTAGAGGGAGATAGGGCAGTTGAAATGTAAGAAAAGATATAAAAACCTAATTTTTAATTCATCTATAATTAATTTTTTGGACCTATTTTATTCTTTATTATTTATTCTTCAAATCAATAAACCTTGCACATGAATATTGTAGATAAAAATATAAAGAAAAAAATATAAAAATGAGTTCTTAGAAAAGTAATGCATAGTGTGCTCGGGACACAAAATAAAAACCAAAATGAAAATTTCACAGACATGTACCTTCTCTGTACTGCATCAAATGACCATAATCATCTTTAACTATATATAATTTTAATAAGCTATTTAATGAAGATGGTTTCATCGAATTTGGAGTTAAGATGTAAAAGTTAGGTTTTGGGCCCATATTGTGCAATATACTTGTATATTCTATTCAACATAATTATTCTTTGTATTTCATAATTTTTTTATTTTTATAAAATTTAACATATTATTTAAAACATATGTACATAAGTAAATTGAAATAAAATTATCAAAATAAAATCAAATTAAATAGCACACCCCAATACATAGGTAAAATATACCTACATAAACCTATAATGAATAGATTCCAAGTTAATTAAGTGTACATAAAAATCATAAAAATAGAATAAAAATATCTAAATATGTATTTCAATAAATTTAAAATATATAAATTAAGTGTATAAAATAATAAAATTTAAAATAAAAATAAAACATACTATATTTAGATAAATATACCTATATTTGTACATATAAAAAGAAACATATAATAAAAAAACTCGAAAAATAAATAAAAATCATAATAAAATACTAAAAAACATTTTTATATTATAATTTTTAATTAATTAGCTAATTTGTTTTTAATTATTTATCCTTTTCTAGCATGTTTTGTCATCTAGCGCTCTTGTTGGACCAATGGGAGGCCGCCCATCATTGACCCCAAGTCAACTCCTCTGACCCCTTTTCCTTTTGTCAGAATCTTCTAACGAACCTCTTTTCTCAATGTTTTCATGCCACCACCTCATCATCCTTCCTCTCGAGTCATCCACCTGCTGACCCTTGCACATCCATGATCTCTGCCGACCATATCTCCCACATCATCCCCCTCTTGATTACACACAATCACACCTTGAACTTCCACCATCACCATTCTTATATTTGCACCCTCTTCACCATTTTACATTTTCTTCCCCTTTTGATTTGATCTTTACCGCTCGGTGCACCCTCCAGGTGATAGGAGCGGCGAGCCTTGCTTCGCATCAAGGAGGATCATGGTAGGGGGAGGTTCCAACCATCGCCAGAGGCGAATCTAGATGGTTCTGTCTCTTTATGCCCTAGGTTGAATTGAGACCATTTTCTTCACTATTTAGGTATTTTTAAGTATCGTCTTTCAATTCCACAAGCTTTTGATGTCTTTATTTCTTATTTTAGCATAGAATTAGGTTGACCTTAGTTCGTTAGAGCTTAGAGCTCCGGCCATCATCTTCCACCGTACTCCGCCCTATTCTGACCCATCTGACCACCCCTTCTGCATTGTCTCATGATTCATCACCTTCTTCGAGCCATCAGATCCCTTCTACTCCTATTGGAGCAAAACCTGGAGGTCCTTCTTCGCCATCCGTCACCGGACCTCATCGCCAAATCCATTTCACCCTCTAACTTTGCCAATAAAGGACCAGATCGCATCGCTAGGACCCTATCAAAATTTCCATGCAAGTACAGTGACGGGAAGACCCCATCTGGGGGCTTTTTGCTCCAGGAACAAGACCTACATGTCCATTGAGCTTCCTGACTTACCAGGACCCCATCGCTAGGTCCTTGAGCTTTTTTAGGAGCTCGGCAGCTACTGATACCATCCCCGAGTATGTGTATTACTTCAGCATCGAAAAATAATATTGGAGAAGGGAGGATCTAAGGAACAGAGATCAGGGGAGGCTAAATTATTCCTTGTTCTTTGAAGAAAGCAACCACCGTCTGACCTGAGGAGAAGCTCTAAATCAATTAGGAGCCGTTAGATTTAAAGGAGCAGCAACCGTCTGATCCCCCATGGGGTCGAATCTCTACCACAGATCCACGAAGAAGTATCGACGATTTTGGACCATCGATTCACTTAAGCGATGCCGACGTGGCACGTGCTCAATCGTTGGATCGCATGCCGTTTTTGGGGTAATTGCATAAGTACCCAGTAATTTATTTTATTATCATTTAGTCATGTAATTAATTAAAGATCCTTAATCCTTTATATTTTCTATAAAAATTATGAAAGGACCCTCGTGTTTCTTGCATATTACTTTTCGATCTTTGTCTGCTCAACTCACATGATCCCCTATGTGAGCTAGGCATTTTTGTATATTTAACCTATCGATTTTTATAATTTCTATTTAATATTAAAAATTTAAAATTTAGTTTTAAATGTTTGCAAATTGGCATGTAACCACCTGCCTTTAATTTTAATTGCAAAAAGAACTCTTTCCAACTTAATTATTTTTGTGTATGTTTGTCTATTTTCCAAAAATAACAAGTCTACTCCAAAAATCATGAAAAATTAGGATTACGTGCATGACTTGTTTCTCTTTCACGCATATAATTTATTTCATAATTCATGCACATTTCCTAGTTTTTAAAAAATCAAAAGTGCATGTTTTATTCCATATTTGCCTTAGAAAATACAAAAAAAAATAAAATCATAACTTAAAATTCCAAAAAAATACCTAGTGTTTATAACCATATTTTATTACTCAAGAATGAAAATTATAAAAAGATTTAAAAGAAATTCTAAAAATTAGCAAACCCTTGCTAACCTTAAACATTTACAGAATATTTTTCAAAAACACATAAATATTAGTGTATATTATATATATTATCTACGTATTAAAATTGATTTGGAGAAATTTCGAACCTTTTTGTTATTTTTAAGTCTCAAATCTATTAGGTTTGTACTAAAATTCCCTAATTTTGTATATTTTAGACTTTAAAAGTATCAAAAATTAGTAAAAAAATACAAAAATCAGAAAGACATTAGAAAATTATCGAAAACACAAAAAATACTTTGTTTTATAAATTTTGATTATATATATATCGATATTTATAATTATAAAATCTTATATTGCATTATATACCTATATATAGGTATACATAATTATTATTACTAATTATCATAAATACCTTGATATATTTTTAATACATTTAAAAAATAAAAAGGATTTTTCTTCTTGGTATTTTCTGATTTGTATATATTTATTATATATTATATTACATACTATTTATATTATAAATAAATACATACTATACATATATATAGTAATATATACAACTCTATTAAAAAGCTGCCACCGTTCGTTTTGACTTGGAGCTACAGATCAGTTAGGAGCCATCAGATTTGAAGGAATAGTGACCGTCTGATCCCCTATCGGATCTAATCTCTACCACAGATCCACGAAGGGGTATCGACGATTTTGGACCATCGATTCACTTAAGAGGCGCCGACGTGGCACATGCTCAACCGTTGAATCACGTGCAATTTTTAGGGTAATTGCATAAGTACCTTGAAGTTTATTTTTTTGTCATTTTAGTCTTGTAATTAATTAAAGTTTATTTTCTATAAAAATTGGGAAAGGACCCTCGTGTTTCTTGCATATTAGTTTTAGGTCCTTGCTAACTCAGCTCACGTAGTCCCCCACATGAGCTGCGCAATTTGCATATTTACCCTATTAGTTTTTTATAATTACTATTTAATACCAAAAATTCAAATTTCAGTTATAAATATTGGTAAATTTGCATGCAAGCCCCACCTTTAAATTTAATTACAAAAAAACCATTCCAGTTTAATTATTTTTGTGTATGTTTGTTTTTTTCTATAAATACAAAAAATTATAAAATCAAAACTAAAAAATCCAAAAAATTACCTAATGTTAATTACCATATTTTATTACTTCAGACCAAAAATTACAAAAAAAATATCAAAAGGATTTCTAAAAATTAACAAACCTTTCAAACTCTAAAAAAAATTGCAAACTATTTTTTGAAAACCCCAAAAATATTAGTTTATATTCTATATATATTATACATATTAAAATTGATTTGAAGAAATTTTAAACCTTTTTACCATTTTAAAGTCTTAACTCAATTCAACTTATTTTTAAAGTCCCTGATTTTATATATTTTGGACTTTAAAATTATATAAAAATCGGCAAACATTGCCAAAAAAAACTCACAAAACATTGAAAAATATAAAAAACATAAAAAAATAACATATTTTGTATGTTCTTATTATATATATATATATTTATAGACATAATACCATATATTGTATTATATACTTTTATATAGTTGTATATAATTAATACTATTATTAATTATTATAAATATCGTAATATATTTTTAAATACTTTAAAAATAAAAGGACTGCTCTTAAGGATATTTTCTAATTTTGTATATTTATTATATATATTTTTTATAATATATTACTTATATCATATATATTTTTATAAACATGTTTATATACACTCTTATATACGTATACTTTATTTATATTTTGTATATTCCTAGATTAACAAGAAAATCAAAATCAAAGAATTAATAAATAAATAAATATATATAATATAAAAAGAGTTATTTGATTTATTCAAATACCCATAAAAACATTAATTGATTATTCAATTAATTAATTAATTAAGCAAATATTGAACATGTATACCTACATTATTTATTCTTTATTTATTTATAAATAATATACTTGCTACATTGACTTGTCTCTCTAAGTTCAACCCCTACCTGCTTGTCCATTATACGCATCCATCATAGGGTATAATAAATTTCGATCCACATTTTTTCTTTGCATTGCTTGATTCTTATTGTGTAAGCTGATTGTTGATTTAATTATTAGGTCTTTGTGAGAAGTCAATTCAACAATTGTGTAGCTCGCCTTGTGAGCGCACACGACTCTCTCATATGACCTCGGTTAATCAGCCTGGCTTTGGTTACTTCTTTTTAGTATTTAAAATTGTAATATATGTGTTAAATGTTTTTGTATTTTACATGGAACATCTCGTATTAATTTTTTATTGCAAAAATACCCCTTCTTGGTTGTTTATTTAGTTCTTTACTTTTCTATTTTAATTAAATGGCTCCTTGAATTGAAAATTATGGAACAATTTTTTGTAGATGTCTGATATTATGTCGATATATGCTATCATTTTTATTTAGGCATTTAAAACTTTTTCATTTATTAAAAATCATTTTGTGGCTATTTACTATCTGTTTACATATTAAAATTCAAAAACAATTAAAATATATGTTAAAAATTAAAAAAAATACTTATTATATACTACTATATATTATAACTTCAAATCAAAATTCACAAAAAAATATAAAAGAAAAATACTATAAATGGAGAACCTTAAAAACACTATAACAATTAGTAAAAATTCTATAAAAATAAAAAAATATCTTTTTAGTTGTATAGTTTTATGTATATTATAGTCTAAATATTAAAATAGTTTTGAGCTTTTTGAACTATTTATATATTTTTAAAACCCAATACAATTCGGCCTAATTATAGTAGCAACTCTTTTGTACATTTAAATAAAGTAAAAAATCTAAAAATTGGCAAGAAAATATAAGGAAAATCACAAAAATTGAAGAATATAATAAAAGCTCAAATACATTTTTCTTTGTAAATCTTGACTATATATAACTATATTTAAAAATATAAAACCATATATATACTATATACATATTATAATACATTAATACTAGTCAATATTAGTATTATTAATTATAAATACCTTATATATATTTAAAACCCTTTGAAAATAAAAAGGACTATTCTTACAGATATTTTCTGAAATTATTATTTATTATATACATCATATATATAGTATTTATATTATACATATTATTAGGATATAGATATGTATACATATTATATCTTAAAAACATAAAGAAATTTAAAAGTGTAAAACAAACAAGAAAGTAAGAATTAAAAATTAAAAACATAAAACTTATATAAAATTTAAAATCCATAAAGTTAAATATAATTAAAACCTCCAAAAATCAAAAAAGCAAAAAAGTACAAAAATAATTATTGTTTAATTTTTATTAATTGACAATAATTACACATACTCGTGATTTGCTCTCAGTGGTTCGACCCCTAGACTTGATGTTTATACACATCTTTATGTAGTGTATAATAAATTTCACTCTGCATTCCATTATTATTTTATCTATATTGTGGGTTGATTGTTGATGATTGGTCGATTACGTTCCGCGTACCACAAGAGCGACGGATGCAGCGATTGTCGGATCTGACTTGTAGGGCATCATATGCCCTCCAACATCGGACGTTGATAAATCACCATTTCATCACCTTTTTTTTGGCCTTAAATCCCTAGTTAAATGCATGTATATCTCATTAATTCATGAAAAATAACACTCAATAAATCATATTAAATATTATATAAAATAATGTAAAAAATATCATTTTTAATTCAAAAATAAAAGAATAAAGGAAGAAAAAAAAAAGAATGAAGTGTCAAAGACACTGAGTGACTGTAGTCCCCAAGACCCGGCCATCATGATAACTTGGTCGACAAGAAATAAAGTACGGGGAGATAGGGCGAGCAATTGTACAGAAAATACAATATAAAACTCCTAATTTTATAGCCCAATAAAAGGCCTTTTGGAACTATTTCATTTACTTATTTTTACACCTCAAGTTATTAAACTTTGAACATTAAACTTGTACATAAAATACAAATAAAAATACAAAACTTATTTCACTGAAAAATAATGCACAGTGTGCTTGGGACACACAAAATAAAGAGTCACAGAGAAAAATTTGTGTACCTATATCTTCACCATACAAGCTCAAAATTCATTAAACTCACTTTTATTATTCCTAAAATTAAATTATCTATTTAATGAAGGTGTTTTCATTCAATTTCAAATTATGGTCCAAAAGTTAGGTTTTGGGCCCTCATAGTGCAATATAGATGTATATAATATTCAATATATTTATTCTTCATATTTTTATGTTTCATGTATTTTTATAAAATTTTTAATATTATTTAAAATGCATGTACATAATATAATTAAAATAAAACTATTAAAAATACATTAAAATAAATATTGTACTTTACTATATAGGTAAAAGATACATATAAGTACCTATATAATATAAATACATGAATATATAAGTGCATAAATAAACTCAAAAAATATAATAAAAATACCTAAATATGTACATAAATAATTTATAAATATTTCAATTATGTGTATAAATTAATAAATATAAAATACAAAATAAAAATAAAAGATGCAAAATGCAAGTCTATACATATATATATATATGTAAATATTATCATGATACAAATTAACTTCTAAAAATAAATAAAAATCAATAATAAATACTACACAAAATAATTTTTTTACTTAAAAATTTATAAATTCATTTTTAATCGAATTTACAAAACATTTCTTTCATTCTTTTTTCTAGTTGGTCCACATGGATCAACCAGATTACGTCGCATGTCGACCGATGGGCCAACTGCCCCCCTTGTACCCTCTGACCTGTCAGAAGGTCACGAGGCCCCCGTTTTCATTAATTTCTTATGCATACCCCTCACTTCCATCTTCCTCGTGACCTGCTCCAATCCACAACCCATACGTCCTTCTCCCACGCCCATGCTAGCATCTCCACCTACTGCCCTTGAGCTTCTCTCTATCTTCTTGCCCTTTTCGCCCTCCTCCACCTGTAGAAAGTCGAAGCTTAGGCTCTCTTTTTATTTTGATCCCGGTTCTTGCCCGTAACCCCATTATGAGTCCACCTCATTGGAGTTTGTGGTGATAACACAAGTGTCCGAGCCTAATCGACGTAGAGGGGGTTAGTTCATGCAATCCATGTGTTGACCGAACCACCTTCTTCTTGCTCCTTGACTTCAATCGAGTTGATATACTAGTAACATTAATTAGCTTGCATTTATTTCCAGTAGTCTAGGTTTAATCGTAGTTTGTTTAATCAATAAGCCATTTAGCTAAATTTTAGGATTTAAAAGCATAGGAACCTTAAGCTCCAACACCAAATCCGTCATAATCCTCCACTGTTTTGACCGCTTCCACCTTCATTTAGTTTCCCATTCATTTCTCCATCACACTCCCTTGTTTTCCCCCTTGATCCCGCAAGGATCAAGCGAGAGTCATATCTCCCTCCACTGCCTTCACCGGAGTTCCCCCGACTTGCTTCCCCATTGCATATATAGATTTATCCTAGGGTCGAGCACCTTCAACTCAAGCCCCTTAACATTTTGGTGTAGGCCCGCAATCAGGAAAGTCATCTGGAGCACCAACCTAGAGCTTGAACCGGAGCTCCAAGTGACTTGATCTTCAAGGCTCCTCCAATGAGCCCCACACACATTTTAGGGAACTTGCTGATGTGCGAAGCTTCCAAGAAGGAGATGAGACATTCAACGAGGGAAGATGTGGACATAGATGAGCACAATCAGCAGACAAAGTTCGACGAAGCTTTGTTCTTCAGGAGTCCATCCAGACCACCCAGCCACCATCAGATCAGGTAGAGGGCCTGGATATAATCTGGGCCCCTGAATAAAGTCGAAGCAGTACTCATCTGGAGGCACTTAACAAGCCATGTGGCATCAAAAGAATCCTCCGATCGCAGACACACTAAGGGTAATTTACTTAGTAGCCCCTCCATCTTTTGTAATTGAAATATTATCTTGTAAATATTTAAATACATTATAAATTTTATGTAAAATTTGCATTTGGCCCCTGCTTGTTTTCTAAATTACATATTGGTCTAGTGCTAGATTAGCTCATGTGGAGCCCAACATGAGTTGGCAAAATTTGCACCCAAACCCTCCCAGGTTGGGGTGTTTCATTTTAGTGTAATATTTTGTAAATTAAGTTCAAAACTCATGGTTTATTTGCACACACCCCATGTACAATATTTTTATTGAAAATATACCCCTACTAGACCCTGTAAATTAATTTGTGCTTTTTATTTTGGATTAAATAGCTCATGTGCTTGAAAAATTATCAAAAAATTACATCAGATGCTTGATCTAGTGCAAGTATTTTTATTTTAGCAATTAATTATATTTTTCCATTTATTTAAAATCAAAAGGAGCATTTTTGTTCCCTATCTAAATAAAAAAAATAAAAAAATAGAAAAACTAACTTAAAAATTCCAAAAAACTTATATTATATATTACTATATAATATAACTCCAGACCAAAAATCGCAATCAACAAATGCTTGGGAGTTCCTCTATTCAATCCTTTTCTTTTTTTCTTGTTACTAGATATTTCATTCATATACATCTTCTCTTTGTTTCCTAAGCCTCTAGTGAATTACAGACATAGTTAGAAAAGATCAAATCTTTGATGATTCCATCATAGGTCGAGTTCCGAAAACTTCTGGATAGGTGTCCTACATCTAAACTTAATTCTTTCTGATTAAAGAATCTATTTCTAGTTGCCCTGTAACAATTAGGAGATTCTCTAGAAAAAATACAAGGTTCTGCTTCTGGCGACACCATGTTATTGGGGTGTTCTACTTATGGGGTCGAATCAATACTTTCTAAAAATACAAAAGAAAATATTAAAAAATAAAAATCCTTCTAATCCTAAAATATCTGAATACTTTATAAAAACAAAAAAATAGTTTTCTTATGTATATTTTTATTTATATTATATAGTATATATAAAAATAGTTTTGAGAAATTTTGGATTTATTATATATTTTTAACACTCAAAACAAGTCGACTTGACTATTAGCTCTTTGTTTTGGAGTATTTTAAACTTTAAAAATACCTAGCAATTAGCAAAAATTACTTAAAAATCACATAAATAGAGAAAAATATAAAAAAGAAAAACATTTGATTTTGTAATTTTTGAGCATTTTTAGATATATTTATAAATATATAAGCCTATATATATTATATATGCATATTAGATTTATATACATATATATTTAATTCCTTTAAAAAATAAAAACGATTGCACTTAATTGTATTTTCTTAATTTTTTATATTTATTATATATTTAAATCATATATAGTATTAGGGGTTGGGGAAGCCGCACCGGCGGGTGTAGCTAACTAGTTGCACCCAATCATTTTTTTCATTGGTTTTTTGTGTTTTTGAAATGAAACCTATGGGGATTTAAATCACCATATATCACCAAGATATCATACCAATTTCAACTAAATTCGACATTTCTATCATATCCATCAAGGTTATGACATTTTAACGATTTCAGAATTATTGAAATTGACCATATCTAGATGGGCATGCTAGGAGTGTTTGTTTTGCATGAAATTTAAAACACATATTCTTGTCAATAAACTAAGTAAATCAACATAAGTTTTTTTTCAAAAAAAATAAAAAACCAATAAGAAAAATGGTCGGGGGAGGCTAGTTAGCTGCACCCGCCGGTGCATACTCCCTTTTCCCATAGTGATATATTATACTTATTATATATAGACTTATATATACTTATTACATATAAAAAAGAAAAATAAATTAAAAATACAAAAAAAAATAAAAACTAAACAAAAATTATAAAGTTAAAAAAACAAAATTACAAAATATATAAAATTAAAAACTCCAAAAAATTAAATATTATTCAACCCATAAAAATTAAAAACCCGAAAATACATAAAAACATTTGTTGTTTCTTTGTATACCATAAATAGCCTATCCCCATAGCTCTCAGTGGTTCGGCCCTTGCACTTATTCGTTATACACATTTATTTGCAATGTATAATAAATTTTACCCCACGCAATTTTCTTGATTTATCGTTATTATGGGTTGCTTCTTGATTTATGTGGATTGGTTGAGTTCTGAGTACTGTAAGAGCGGCCAACAAAGTGATTTTCAGACCTGACTTGTCGAGCATCGTAGGCTCTCCAAGACTGGGTGTTAGGAACCTCGTCCATCCATATTATCAGGCGTTAGGAACTGATGGTCAATCATTTCTACCACCAAATGAATATCATTGTAGAATTAGCCTCTGTGAGTTACATACCAATTGCGTCCTCCTTGGTCCTCGTGGCTCGTAAGCTTGTTGAGGTGGTGGTGTGGCTATGGTGATACAACATTGTCTCACCTTCCAATCATGTAAGATAATCATCCTGAATTTCGACTAGTACATCCAAATTTCTTTCCACAATGATGGCATCCCTTCGTTGGTGCCACTAGGCCAACGTTCTTAGTGATGTAAACCCCAATCCTATGGTTTATCTTCTCTCAATCTACCCTGTCTATCATCGGATGAGATTTGTGGCATCGCATCCGGAATGTGTTTTCGCATACCGAATTGTCTCATTACTAGATCATGTGCATGCATGGCAACAATATTGGAGCATATCATGACTATGTTAGAGTGCCAAACAACCTGCCTCTCATGGAAATCAGAGGTAGGTGCACCATAAGTTTGTCCTCATAGGTTGTCCACCTCATCTGTTTATTATATGGTGTTATGATCATGGTTACATGTCAAAAATGGTAACAACAAAGAATTTGTCATAACCGATGCCCCTCTTGGAGATCCAACTCATTACGATAAAAAGACAAATGAGTGGTGGAGACATTCTCTTTATTTAACCTCCTTCCTCCCTCCACCTAAAGGAATACTAATGATGTATGGTTTGCAACAAAGGAAATGGGTATCCATGTGAGGGAAATCATATGGTACATGGCTGCATGTGGGGTTGATTGTAGGGTCTTTTATATCTACTAATACAGATGAGGATGACCAATGTGGATGTTCTCCCACGACGACATCTACATGTCCAAAGAAGAAGAACTGTATTACACAAGGTACTTACTAAGTCTATGTTCACGAAATAGAGACTGGTTACATGTAGAATGGTCCAAAATGTGTATGCTCTCAATCTTCATCACTGAGAAGGTATTTAATTGACAGTGCATATGTGTCATGACTGCCTCGCCCCAGGTCCTACGTCCACACTAGTAGATATCGTGCATGAGTAAAATGTGGTGAAGAGATACCTTCTCCGCACTAGCTTTCGGCAAGAGGCTTGTCCCAATTTGGTATAGTATCATCACCCTGGAAACCCTCTTGGATTTCTCTTAGAGAGTGGCGGTTGTCAACAAAGTCTTCACAATGTACATTAACTTGAGCTTTCTAGACACACAACAAAAGCTCACAATATGAACTATAATCCAATTCATGTTGCTCTTCATACCCAGTAACTGGCCAGCTATCCACCCTTAGCTCGGCCAAGATTAAAACATACTTCAATGTGACATGGGACAAAATGACAAAAGTGGAAGCTATGTGTTTCAAGTCACCATCTTTTAGCTAATGCCTTCATCAAGGTCTGATCTATCATTTCTCCCTGCATAGAGATGCAATGAAAGAAGATGATCCCCGGTTATAAATTTATATCATCGCTACAAAGAGGTTGGAGTATATAGTTGAGTTTATAACCATGCTCGATGAAACAGTGTGCCTGTATACTCCAAATATGTGAAGTATCTAGAATCAAATCATAGAAATTTTGGTGTAAGGTTTAGTTGTCTCACTGTATCACTATCTACCAGTGGTTGGATAGATACGTGTTCTTCCTGTCTAGACAGTATTGAGGCATCGACCAGCCTTGTAGCTATCTCCATTGCTATGCCAAAAAATGCAGATGATTATGAACAGTGCAATTACTATTGAATTAGCCCAGTCTCCATGTCATAGATACAATAAAGACATAATTGAAATAAAGATATATTGTAGTAACACACTTAACAACTTACATAATATCTATTGATACCTTCTTTCACACGTAGTCTTGTTATGATTGTGTTCCTTACATCAACTACACCTAAATTGTACTTTACCCATCTCGTCCATACTACTGCGGAGATGCATCCTCAAGGTCAGCCTGTTGGTACAACTATGTTGGGGTGGAGCTATAGTGAGGGCTCTAAATCTGACCAGAAGTGGTGATCAGGAATTGGCATGAACACATATGCATATGTGGCTTGGAATGAAGCGGATTTATAAAAATCGGATAATAACTTCAGATGCTATGTGGTGACGTTGACATTGCCACATACTGCAATTATATGCAGGTAATCTAGTCTAATCTCTTGCATGAAACTGTAGATTCATACAAAATGTTGACTATTTATGTAAATTTTGTAGTTCCCTCTGGGGCACACACCTCGAATTCGATGAGTGTGAATTGCTTGATGAGGAATGAACACATAGTTTGAAGAAGATTGTCTATGAGTTTCTTGTATTAGGAGAATCAAGTGACCAATAATCTTTGTCCCAAACTCATGTCTTTTAATGAAGTAGGACCAGCATGCCATGTATGCCCCTTAGGACACTGACTTTAGGAGAGGTAAGTAGTGGTCAACCCCCATAGACGACCCTCATCATAGGTGCACACCCAATATCGTTGATGACCACCCTCCTGTCGCATTATCCGGTTATAAGCCTCTGAATCAATCGTACATATTTGATTCATAATTTGACCGTGCTTGAACTTCCTGGTAACCGCTCCAGCACTGTAGAATTTATTTTGTATACACCCATTGTGTGCCCAGCACAGTGCATGTTTGCTTGCATGTGTCGGAGACAAAACCAATGGCAATGGCCTTGCTTTGCTGGAAAGTGTTGTGGCAACAAGTTCTTCATACCTGAAAATCGATCGCTGATGAAGCAAATACCATCATGATCAATGATCATGAACAATTATGAAGGAATAACTCCTAAGACTCCAACCTTTCGCCCTCCACTATTGTTAAAGTATTGGGAAAGAGGTGACCATTGGCAACAATATGGTAGCGGCTAGCATATGGTCTTTATACTTTCTCCACATATGTGTGGCATCTATGCTCAAATCCAGACAATAGTGTTGAACTCACGTTTTCTCAGCCTAGTATTCTACACAAGACTAGAACACTGTCGTAGTGGTGATCGTGCACAAACAGCTAAATTCGAGACCAATTAACTCATAAATAAAAATAAAGCGTGCAATATGTATGTGGAGTTAAAATTTATTATAACTCTATAAAAGTTGTGTATAGATGTAAGTATGTAGAGTGTTGAACTCGGGGAGCAAACACGATAGATTGGGCAAATGAATCCAAAATGTTCCTTCTCTTGACTTTTTATTTTATTTTATTTTTGTGGGTTTTAATTATGTTTATTTTTTATGGATTTTTAATTTTTATATTTTTTGTTTTTGATTTATAATTTTTATTTTCCTTTTATATTTTATGATTGAGTTTCTTTTTTAAAAGATAATATATACATATATGAAGTAATATGTATAATATAGATATTGTGTATTATATATATAATAAATAGAGATAAAATCAGGAAAATACCCTATAGTATAGTCTTTTTATTTTTTAAAGGTTTTAAAAATATAGTTAGGGTATATTATAATAATATTATAAAGTATATAAGCATATATATAGCTATATAGAGAGAATACATGCTTTTATACTTACAGATATAGCTATAAACACTCAAATTTGATAAAATAAAATGTTTTTTCCTTTTTTATTAATTTATATATTTTTTATTTTCCTTATATTTTTGGTATTAATTTGTATTTTTAATTAATTAAAATTATCAAAATAATAACTTATAATAATTAGTTTAACTATTTTGGAATTTCAAATAGATAATACTCTCAAAATTTTCCAAAACTATTTTTAATATATATTATATATAATAGATAAAAATAAAAGAAAGAAATAAATATTTTTGGGATTTTAAATAATTTATACTAATTTTTATAAATATATTGGAGTTTTTTAATTTTTTTTATTTTTCTTTTCTGAATTTTAGTAATTTTTGCTCTACAATTACAAAATATAATACTAATACATTATTTAGAATTTTAAAAAGTGATTTTATAATTTTTTGTATTTTCAAATGCAAAAAGGAGAAAAATACATTATTTTTGTATTTTAAAAAATGCTTTAAATGGTCTCAAGAAAAATACATGTGATTTAAAATAGTCCCAATCACTTAAAATAATTTTCTTGAGATTTTTAGATGTAAAATGGTATTTTTAATCATGAAAATACAAGAACTAAAATTAGTTCCACTAATAGGGACCTAAGTGTTATTTACCGAAAGTATTTATTGATTTCAAGAACACCCTATGTAATTCTAGGGGCATAAATGCAAAAAACCTAGCTATTTGAATATAAAATGCACTAGCTAGGGTATTTTTGTAATTACAAAAAGCTAAAGGCACACAATGCATTTTTCCAAAAAATATTACACTGAATAAAGAAATTAATGGACTAAATAGAAATACAAGAACCCGGAGGAGTCCCCTACAAAATACCCACCTCCCCACGCGTATGCGCACACGAGATGACGTGATGAGGGACCTAAGTGCAAAATGTAAAAGTTTAGGGTTCATATTACGAAAATAATATAACTATAGATGAATGTTTATGGATTGAAATTAATACAAAAAGGAGGGGAGGTGGCGCAAAATGCCCCTCGTAGGATGTGGTCCAATGATGTATGGTTCTTTACTTGGACACATGGCTGTTGCAGGATGCTTAATATCGCATCACCGATCAACAATGTAGTTCAGATCATGTGAGGGATCCAATGGTCGACGGCGCTAAAGATCTGATGGTGATAGTGCGTCCTGGACGAAGATACTGATCCACCAGAAGAGGAGATGGTTGGAGGAACAACGAAGAAGCTCTGCATGGGCGAGCTTTTTTCGACGAGATCTCCTTGCTTTGATGGCGTCTGATGCTACTAAGGTGCTCAATTGATGCATGGGGACATTCCGCAACTGTAGAGGTGCTCCAAATGGATCTAGAGGCCAACAATGGGGACTTGGAGCTCAGAGAAGGATCAGGGCACTGGGAGAACTGTACATCGACAAAATCTACCTCCAAAGAGGCTTTTGACATTCCTGACCAGTACAAGAATCTTAGGTACACAAAAAAATAGGTGCGAGGGGCCTTATTGCGTGGAGATGGAGTGGAATGATGTCGGAGCGGCGCTCTCCAGCGATGGGTGGCGGACGAGAGTGGATCTCCTAATATAGGGTTGATTGGGGGAGTGGAGTGGGTCGCGAGGTGGAGAAGTGAAGGGGAAAGGAGGTGGTGGTGAAATGAGCATCGGGACAAGCCTGGATATGGTGGAAATAATGGGATCTCTGGTGAACTAAAATCAAATTTCATGCTACTGCTATTGATTAAAACATAAACTAAAAGCGAGAAATGAAGGCTACATCTAAAGGATACCTAGAATGCAATGAAAAAGGATCAGCTCACACCTGGAGACTAGGGAGTAGAGGACCATCGTCAGCGGAGGTCTGACAAGGTACGTGGATTGTGCCTCTTATGCTCTCGCGCGTTGCAAATCGATGCGGAGCTTGCTGTCACCTCGCTATACATATCAGGCTAAGGATTTGGGGGTTTGGACACATGGAAATAGATCAAATTTTGAAATGAGGCTTGACCATGGTATATTTACATGGGGCTGGTTTGACCGAGGGTGCAACTCGATGCATTGATCCATTAATCGAGGAGTTACTGGAACATGAAAGAAAGATGGTTGAGGAGAAAAATCGATGAAGGAAACATCCCCTGAAAATGCAAGATGCGAGTGGGGAAAATCTAGGAAGGAAGGGTGGTAAGTAGTTCTGACACGTCTACAGGAGTAGGGGGTAGTTGAACGGTGGGTCAACCAATGCCAGCCCCTGATTGGGCCACGTAGGCCGCTAGGTAAAAAAATAGAGAGAAAATCCCTTACTAAATCAAATTAAAATAGGAAATGATTTTATTATTTTTTATCAAAATTAGAAAAATATTTTTTTATTTCATGCACTATTTTATTATGATTTGTATTTATTTTTACAAGTTAATAAATTAGGTTTTAATTTTCATATATAAAAATATAGGTATATTTACTTATATATAATGTATTTTATTTTTAATTTGTATTTTAGATTTTAATATTTTATAGACGTAATTTATATATTTATAATTTATTTAAATACATATTTGTGTTTTTTAATTGCATTTTCTCGAGTTCAATACTGTGCTTAAATAATTATGTATGCATAATATATAGGTATATTATAAGTATGTTTACCTATAATCTTAAAGTACATTATTTATTTTTAATGTATTTTTTGGTTTGTACTCATTTTATTATTCACATATGTTTTTAATAATGTTTACCAATTTATAAAAATATAAGAAACTAAAAAATGAAAAGAATGATTTGAATGAATATTTATATAAAGGTATAGTGCACAATAAGGGGCCAAAAACCTATTTTTGCAACTTAACTCCAAACTGAATGAAACTATATTTATTAAATAGATATTTTAATTTTATGAACAATAAAGGTGAGTTTGAGGAATTTTGAGCTTGTATAGAGAATATACATGCCTAGGAAGTTTTCTTTGCAGCTTTTTATTTGTGTGTCCCAGGCATACTATGCATTATTATTGAGTGAAATAAATTTTCTATGTTTCTTTATATTTTTATGTACAATGTTCATATTCAAATGTATTGATTTGAGGTGTAAAAATAATAAAATAAAATGGATCCCAAGCTCTATTTAATGAAGATTTAGAAGTAGGGTTTTGGTTACTTTATTGTCCCTTATCTCCCCCTACTTTATTCCTTGTCGACCAAGTCATCATGATGCCTAGGTCTCGGGGTTTTGGTCTTTCAATACCTATGGTATTCCATTTCTTTTTCTTTTATTTTCTTTATTCTTTTATTTTAGCATTAAATACAATATTTTATACAATATTTATAGTACACATAATGAGTGCTAATTATGTAATTTAATGACATTTCCGTGCATTTAACTAGGGATTTAAGGCCAAGATGAAAGGATAAAGGTAATGAAATGGAGATTCATCACCCCTTATACTTGCCTTTTTTAGTCCATGGCAAGCACTTATGTCTATAAGTGCAGAAAAAGATCAGGTGCTACGGTTTTTAAAACTGAAAGGGGGAGAAGTTAGAAGAATGAGAAAACATAGAAATGGACTAGTGCAGTCTTCATTCCCTTGTGAGGCACGGTTGGTGTAATTGAGTCTTCACCAAGAAGCAGGCTTTTACTGGAAGCACCATATTGTTGTGGAAATTTTTGGTGTACGCTTCTTTTTGGATTTTTCTTTGATTTACATTGCATGGCATTCTTATTTATGCCCCGACGGATATAAAGTCTTTTGCTCTGACCATGTTTTGACGTCTTGGAAAAAGTTGTGTCAAAAGACCATTCCTCATCCGAAGCATTATCTCAATCTAGTCTCCAGTCTTTAGATATCATGGCTACCAGAAGAAGTGGGTTAGAGTACCAATTTCGGCAATCCCCAAGAATGGTTCTTGAGCCACCATTGCCGAAGTAGTCTAGCATCGTCTCGACTAAGACTCCAAAAATTTTCAATAATCCATCTAGATCGAGCTAAGTATCAAATGTGAGGTTTTTAGTCAAGCCACTGACTCAAGAGTCATACATATGATATGAGGGTTCTAGTCAGACAATGAATCGACTCATGAATATAGTCTCATGGAACCTAAAGAATTAAGCCAAGGATACACAAAGTATCCCAGTTCTTGTCCTTAATGGTATCCTCTAAAATTAAGTGTATTAAGGTCTATACCAAGCACTAATCTTCAAAATTTGTATCAGACTTCTTCAATTGTCTTGATCATTCTAAAAAATATAAATGCTGTGTACAATGCATGAAAAACTTTTTGTGAAGCATTTTCTATTTCTAAAATTTTTATAAATTTTTGAAAAGGTTTTGCAAATTTTTATGCAATTTTTGAAATATTTTGCACATTTTTATGGGTCTTGATTTTGCGAAATTTTATGGATATTTGAAAACAAAAGGCTTAGTTGAAAAAGTATGTGTAGATATTTACACGGGAGTGCATCTTTATTTTCAAGAATTAGGATATATCTTTCATAGGGAATTTATAAGTTGAATGTTAGTTGTTTTTAAAGGTTTGTATATACAAGGTTTGTAAAGGATTTTATTTGCTTATAATTATATATATGGTTCCCAAAATAGTTTAAAAATAATTTTTACAAACATTTTGAAAGCTTATTTTGCAAATAGTGCTTACAGAATTTTTTACAAAGACTTAAAATCATTTTACAAAGATTTTTCATATAGTAAAGCATTTTAACAACCATTTTCCAAATCATCCGCAAATAGATTTTTAAGACATTTTATTTAAGTAAAATAAAAAGAAATTTTTACAAACGAAATATTGTTATAAAGGTTTGAAACCATTTTACAAAGAGTTTTCCAAACGGTTCCAAAAAAATTCAAATATTTTTCCAACCATTTTTCAAATCATTTTGCAAAATGTTTTTAACTCGATTTATTAATCAGTATATACAAATAATTTCGAAGAATCTTTTACATATTTTAATCAGTTTATTCTTTACAACGAATCAATCGTATTTTAGCCATATTATTCAAAAATCCAAAAGCACAAGTTATGGCTAAAGTATATACAACACATATACAACCCCTATACTTAGCTTGAGTTATGTCTTCATAGATCTGAGAGAAAAAAGAAGACATAACTCGTATTAAGTATAGAAGAGCATACACTACAATGACTATAAAATAAAGAACGAGAAGTCGACCGTCCCCCCTATACTTAGGATCAATTAGTCCTATGTATAACAGACTGTATACAAAGCAATGGGGGTCAAGGGTGGGAATGAACAGATAAACAGTCCCCCCCTATACTTAGGGTAAAAGATCCCTAACTATAGCAAGGAATATCAATAAGAGAGGAGACATGCGAGGGGACTAATAAACCGATAAAAAGAAAAAAATCGTTACAGGAATGTATGTATCACTCACCCTATACTTAGGGTAAGAGATCCCTAAGTATAGACAACAACAAAATGAAGAAAAAAATACACTCTACTCGTCCACCTCCATTATACTTAGGATAAAGTGCATCCTAAGCAAGGCAAAACATATGGATCGAAGTGGATGAGGGAAGCAATAGATAGAAGGAATAAAATGAAAGCGAATATACAAGGTGGCTATCAAGAAGGTAAAAAGCGTACCTTCTTGAGCAAGTGCTGAGGAATGGATCTAACAAGGTGTAAGTCGATATCGGTTTCATCGTCTGACACAACCCGATATTGATTGACATGAGGTAGATCCTCAACGATCTCAAAATGAAAATCATGAACTCATTAGTCATGGTAATATGGTCATGTTCGGCCTGGGAAATCTCTCCTAAATCTGCCCTCCATACTAAGGTGTGTATGATGTAAATATTACGGATCTCATCAACACATCGCCACACACAGGAATATGAAACTCCAAGGTCTATGCTTGTCAGGTCTTCCTCCCTGAAGAGGAATTCTTGGGTCTCAATATCGTCCATGATAAAGCAAACTCTCTGATATCTGCAACTAGGTCATAGTCCTCAGGGTCGGTTGAAACAAGTATACTCTCATCACATGTAGGTTCCTGGTTGGCAGTGGGTGCAGTGATCTTCTTAATCAAAATGCTCTAATTGTCATAATGAAAGTTTATCTCTCCAGCCCCGTAATCAATAATGTCTCTCACAATGGCGAGAAAGGGTCGTTCCAGGATGATTGGAGTGCGCTCCATAGAGGTGGAGTTCTCCATGGGCAAAACAACAAAATCTATTGTGAAGCTCATGCCCTGGATCTGAATGATGATATTTTCAAGAATACCTTTCGACCACTTTATTGATCCATCGGTGAATTGACAAATCATCCTATTTTTTAAGAGTCTCTAGATTGAGTGATTGTGCGTACGAGAAGGGCATTACATTAATCGATGCACCACCGTCAAGGAGAGTGTGATCACAATGGTCGTCAGAAATGGCACATCTCACGAGAGGTGTACTAGTGTCCCGTTTCCTAGTGGGCAGACGATGGATGATGGCATGGGTAGTGGTCATGGTAAGAAGGTGTCGCTCGGATCTACATCGTCTCTTTCTTTTCTTGGGTATGGGCGCAAACATTTAGTTCACAACATTTTGAAGTAGGGCATCAATGATATCTTGAACAGTCGCCATCACGTTTGGTTTGGTCAACATCTTTTTTAGATTTTCTATCTCTTCCATACAAGTGAAGAGATCGGAATCATCATATACACAAGGATGACTAAGAGAAGTCTGTACAATGTCATCCTTGGGATGAAGGAGGTGGGAACTGTAGTGAATGGATGTGTGGGTAAGGAATGTAGCATGGGTGCCCTCTCCTGACAAACTGACCCGACTAGTTGTCTCCCATTATTATCTTTTTGTATTTTAATATTTTCTCATTTTTTGTATTTTGAGCGATTTCCATCTCTCATGGGCATCCTCTCGTGAATCCATGGTTCCAGAGGGTGAAGCAGTAGCATGTCTCTTATTTATGCCAGTGAGGTCATCTATCCTCTTCCTCATTTGCTCCACTACTCGGGTCATGCACTCAAGAGTGGTGTCGATGGGAGGTGAATCCAACAGCTCAATATCGAGTGGGTGAGACTATGGGCATTGTGATGGTGGTGATGGGTAGTAATCAAAATCTGATGCCTAAAACTGCGGATGAGCTGGATATGTAAAAAACAAAAATTAGGAGCAAAGTCCTTCTGATAAAATGGAGGTGCACTGAGTGGAAAAGAAGAAGAATCCACGAAGTCCAAATAAAAATAACTCCAATTACCATCTCCAAAATAAAAGATGTAAATTAGGAGATCACGATAATCAAGTCAAGATATGTAAGAAATAGGCATAAATGCACAAAGTAGATCGAGTATGCATATAAAACAAACACAAATAAAAACACACAAAATCCCTCAATTAACTAATTCAATACAGTGAAGACCATGAAATTTTGATCTTTTATCTTGTCAATTTTTGGAGTTAGGTGAGAAGACAGTTATTTACAAGTTCATAGGTGCAGTCACCTAGAGTGAGTTCTAGTCGGCATAACACACCTACTAAAACACCGGGACCACTTCGTTTATAGTTAGAGGCAAGTGCTTCTAGCAATAACATAGCCCAAGAACCGACCCAAGCGCTTAAGGCACAAGTAAAGGGATAGGTTCTATTCCTTATATGTACATGCCTATCTCGGTCTGGAAATTACCTGTGAATAATGAGCAGATTACTCTCCCAAAACAATGGTTTGTCCTTTTGATTTTCGGGTCAAGTAGAATTAACAGTTCCATTTTTTTGTTATTACTTTTTTTAGTATTTTTAAGAAAAGAAAACATCTATTGAGGTTTCAATTCATTTTAGGGTCCTAAGGTGATATAAATCAGATGAAGAGATCGGAAAAGCAATGCAAGAGAGAAATCAATGATGCATGCTCAGTCAAAAATGCTCACCTTGCTTCCATGCTCTCTTCGTGCATGATGCTAGATAAAATTGACACCTTTTCCATACGCAAATGGAAGCCGGTGAAATCATGCTAGTACATGAGTTACTATTAGCGTGAACAGATGCTAACTACTAAAAAATGGAACCCAAATATCTGATGTTGAAGACTCTTCAGTGTCCGCCACAACGGATCCCGCTAATGCTGTATAGAGCCTCTATCAACACTTGGTTCCAAATCTTAGTAATCAGCAATTAATTTTCCTAAGTCCAAGCATAATATCTATAGATACATGCAATAATTAGGGTTGTGGTCCTTAAACTACTGAGCAAACAAGTCTTAATCTAGGGGTCAATCGCACAAATCAAATAAAAATAAAACGCAAAAAACTCAAAATGTAGGAAATAGAGAAAAAGAAAATCCAGAAAAACTGTAAAAAAATCCGACGAGGTCCCCAACTGAACAATCACTTGGGCAATGGACCTCGAAGTGTCATAGTGTTCAGAGAGTCTACATTATTAAAAATTATAGATGGCTCTCTTTCTCACTTAAATTATAAAATAAAATAAAAGTACAAAATGGCATTGTTCTCAAAATATGTCTCGATCCTCTCTCATTGCTCTCGCATGTCATCTTGTGTTGAAAATCCGACTCTGCTTCATGTGGGTGCACAGGACTCCTAAGAGCACATTCCTCGATTGGTGGTCCCTCACAACAAGGTCAAACAAAGAGATAGTCAAAACAATACTAGATAAAATAAAACATAGAGAAATAAATAAATGATAATAAAATAGACAAGAAGGAAGACAAGCAATCTATGTGACGTTGTTCCCTGACAACAACACCATTTATTGAACTCCGATTTTGTTGATCTAGTATTCTACATAAGGTGAGAACACTATCACAGTGGTGACCGTGCACACACCACTAAATTCAGACAACAATTAGCCCACAGATAATAATAAATTAATGCAATATGTATGTGGAGTGAAAATTTATTATAACTCTACAAAAGATGTGGATAGGTGTAAGTATGTTGAGTGATGAACTCATGGAGAAAACATGATAGAGTGGGCAAATGAATCCAAAATCTTCCTTCTCTTGTCTTTTTTTATTTTATTTTAATGGGGTTTAATTATAATTATTTTTTATGAATTTTTAATGTTTTATTATATAGTTTGATTTTTAGTTTCTTTTTCTTTTTCAAAAGATAATATATAAGTATATGTAGTAATATGTATAATATAAATATTGTATATTATATATATAATAAATAGAGATAAAATCAGAAAAATACTTTAAAGTACAGTCCTTTTTATTTTTAAAGGTTTTAAAAATTCATTTTTGGTATTTTTAATAATAAGATTATTATTAAGTATATATGTGTATATATAGCTATATATAAATAATATAGGATTTTATATTTATAAATATATATATAAATACTCAAAATGATAAAATAAAAATTTTTATCCTTTTTATATTTTTCTCTATTTTTTGTTTTTCTTATAATTTTTGCTATTTTTTATTATTTTTAATTGATTAAAAATGTCAAAAAATGACCTATAATAGTAGGTTGAATTGTTTTGGATTTTAAAAATAGATAATAATATCAAAATTTTGTAAAACTATATTTATATATAATAGATAATATAGATAAAACTCACTAGTAGAAATAAATATTTTTAGGCTTTTAAATAATTTTCACTGAATTTTATAAGGATTTTAAAGTTTTTACTTTTTTAGTATTTTTCTTTTTGTAATTTTTAGTAATTTTTGGTCCATAGTTAAAAATACAATATTAAATAATATATAATTTTATGGAATTTTGAAAAGTGATTTTATAATTTTGGCATTTTTAATGCAAACAATAGAAAAATGCACTGTTTTTGTTTTTTAAAGGGAAAAATAGTTTTAATGGCCTAAAAGATGTGATTTAAAATAGTCTCTAGCACTTGAAATAATTTTCCTAAGATTTTTAGATGCAAAATGTTATTTTTAATAATGAAAATACAAGAAATAAATTAATTACACTAGCAAGAAACTAAGTGTAATTTACGGAAAGTATTTATTGATTTAAGAACATCCTATGCAAGTATGGGGGCATAAGTGAAGAAAACCCAGATATTTGAATATAAAACGCACTAGCATAGGTATTTTTGTAATTACCAAAAAAACTAAAGGTCTACAATGTAGTTTTCCTAAAATTATTACACTAAATAACAAAGTTCATGGACTAAATAGAAATACAAGAACTTGTAGAGGTCCCCTGCAAAATGCATGCTGCCTCATGTGTATGTGTATGTGAGGTGACGTGGTGAGGGACCAAAGTGCAAAATGTAAAAGTTTAGGGTTCATATTACAAAATCACAAGAATAATATAACTGCAAATGAATGTTATGGACTGAAAATTAAATACAAAAGGAGAGGTGGTAGTGCAAAATATCCCTCATAGGGCATGAGGTGGAGAAGCTTAGGGTTGATCAGGGGTCGTAGAGTGGGTCATGAGGTGGAGAAGCTTAAGGGAAATGAGGTGGAGGTGAAATGAGCATCTGAAAAAGGCTGGATACGGCAAAAATAATGGTTAGAGCTCTAGATCTCCAACGAACTAAAATCGAATTTTACGTTATTGCTAATGATTAAAACATAAACTAAAAGTGAAAAAATGAAATCTACACCTAAAGGCTACCTAAAAAGCAAGGAAAAAGGGTCAGCTCGCACCTGGAGACCAGGAAGCAGAGGACCATCGCCGACAAAGGTTCGACGAGGTATGTTTATCACGCCTCCTATGCTCTCACGCACTGCTAATCGATGTGGAGTTTGTTGTCACCTCTCTATACGCATCTGGCTAAGAATATGAGGGTTTGAACATAGGGAAACAGATGGAATTTTGAAATGGGGATCGACCAGGGTATATGTATAGGAGACTGGTTTGACCGAGGGTGCAACTCGATGCATTGATCCATCGATCGAGGAGTCACTTACGCGTGGAAGAACGATGGTCGAGGAGCAAAATTGATGAAGGAATCATCCCCAGAAAATGCAAGATGCGAGTAGAGAAAAACGAAGAAGGAAGAATGGTCAGTTGTTTTAACACGTCTATAGTAGGAGGGGGCCAGTTGATCGACAGATCAACCAAGGCCGACCCCCGATTGGGCCATATAGATCACTAGGTGAAAAAAATAAGGAGAAAATCCTTTATTAAATCAAATTAAAATAGTAAATGATTTATTATTTTTATATCAAAACATGGAAAATATTTTTTATTTCATGTATTGTTTTATTATGATTTTTATTTATATTTACAAGTTAATATATTAGGTTTTATTTTTTACATGAAAAGTATATGTATATTTACCAATATATAGTGTATTTTATCTTTAAGTTGTATTTTAGATTTTATTATTTTTTGGCATAATTTATATATTTATAACCTATTTAAATACATATTAAGGTATTTTTATTACATTTTTTGAGTTTAATAATGTACTTAAATAATTATGTATACATAATATATAAGTATAATATAAGGAGGTTGGGGAGCTTGCACCAATGTGCACATAACTTTACATGCATTGTGCCATAAATGCATGTTTTTTTGGTTTTTTTGAAACAAAATCATGTGGGATTTATATCACCATGATACCATTAAAAATTCAACTTAATTCGAGACTTCTAACCCATCCATCAAGACTGACAAATTTTAACTATATCAAAATTGCTGAAATTGAGTTGTCAAGATGGACATGTTAAGAATGTTTGTTTTAAAGGAAAGTTGAAACACATATTCCACTAATAATACAAAGTAAATCCCTTAAGGTTTCATTTCCAAAAAAATAAGTGTTTGTTGCACCGGTGCATGTAAAGTTACATGCACCATGGTGCAAGCACCCCGACCTCTATTATAAGTGTGTTTACATATATTCTTAAAGTACATTATTTATTTTTAATGTAATTTTATTTGTTTTATTATCATTTTATTATCCACGTATTTTAATAATATTTACAAATTTATAAAAATATAAGAAACTAAAAACAAAAAGAATAAATTGCTTGAATATTATATAAATGCATAGTGCACAATGAGGACCCAAAAGCCAATTTTTGCATCTTAACTCCAAATTGAAGGAAGCAATCTTCATTAAATAGATAATTTTAATTTTATGAACAATAAAAGTGAGTTTGATGATTTTTTAGCTCATAGGGAGAAGATATAGATTTGGGAAGTTTTCTTTGCGGCTTTTTATTCTGTGTGTATTTTTCTTTATTTTTTAGTGAAATAAATTTTGTATTTTCTTTATATTTTCATGTATAATGTTCATGTTTAAAGTTTATTGATTTGAGGTGTAAAAATAATAAAACAAAATGGATCCCAAACTATATTTATTAAAGATTTAAGATTGGGGTTTCAGTTCCTATATTAGCTCTTATCTCCCCCTACCTTATTCCTTATCGACCAAGTCACCAGGATGCCTAGGTATCGGGGTTTAGGTCATTCATTACCTCTGGCATTTCAGTTTTTTCCTTTCTTTATTCTTTTATTTTGGCATTAAATATAATATTTTATGCAATATTTATAATACAAATAATAAGTGTTATTTATGTACCTTAATGTTATTTTCATGCATTTAAGTAGGGATTTAAGACCAAAATGAAAGAATAAAGGTGATGAAATGGAGATCATTAGGCAGTGAGTGAAATCTTGGATTGAGGGGGTGAAGGCCCAAAACAAACGAAATAAGGCACCCTTCCCTTCTACCAGAGCGTCGGTTTTAGCATCCATCATCGGTTGATGTTTGAATTCATAAAAAGAATAGGAATTGCAGAACTTCATCATCCACATAAACTGTCAAATATCTACATAAGACCCAGTGACATCTCTGAATATCCTCTCCAAGGCCCTACGCTTCACGTTCCACACTTTCTTATAGGATATGTGCACCTTGTACTTCTCCTCGACCAGAGATGGGATGCCACTTGGAGTCAGCATCAAGTTGGACCTCAACATGGCAAGAATGAATCGGCTCACGAATTTCATTATGCAAGCTTGATTGTCAACAAGCAGTATTACACTAAGGCATGTGTATTCCACATGATAACTGCAAACTTGTCAGCTATCTCGATGAGTGTTATACGCTGCATGCAACTTCCAATAGCAGTCCTCAAAGACGTAGCTTGCTATGTATTATGAGAACTTCAAGGCATCCACCTTTAACTAGACATACTCATCGACTAGAGTCATCTTTGAGTTGAAGTATCGATTCAACCAATAATATTTGCACGTTGCTCCTTCATCTGAACTAGCACTAACTTCAATTAAAAATGGCTCCTCCTCTGCAAAGGCACCGAAGATCCAATCATTAGAACTAAAGAAGTCTGACAGATCCTCCATCGATTCCTAATTCATTATGTGGCCCATGGATGGATCAAAAATTAGTTTTTTTATCAAATGGAGGAGAGATTCCTGACCGTTATCGATCACTACTCTCACCCTCTCTGTTGCAGTGCTAATGTTTGCTTCTTCATGGCCCCCCTCAACCTCAATTTCTTCGTTCACTCCCTCTCTAGCATCCGTGTCTTCCTCTTCGTCTTCTTATCTTCATTTTCTTCATCATCTTCAGCTTCATCTCCCTCATATACATCTTCATTAAGGTCGAATCCTTGCATGGATGATGTTCCCACATCAACCTAGGATGAAGCGATCTCCTCTTCTTCAAGTAGTAACTCCATCCTTCCCACCTATCGACTTACTTGCAACATCAACTTCTTATTTTAATCTGTACCGATCAGGATCAGGCGGAACAATCTCACACTTGCCAGCCACTTGCAAATGATCTTAACATCGTAAATGTCAAATGTATAATAGGTAAGCCCGTATATGTAAGCCAACAAATCATTCTAGCTGCTAGATATAGGCACTCCAGTTGTTGCTACGACCACTTTCGTAACCTATCTCATAATCGAAATAGGTAGTTCGTCCGCCCCAAAACATAGAGTACAACAACATCGGCCATTTCCTATACAACACTAAAAGTTATTAAAAGGCCTATGAATTTATATTCCAGAAAGGTCATTCTATGCCTTCGTATGCCTTCCCTATATGTTGTGGTTTATATTCTACAAAGTACAATAGTCAAACTGCTCAAACATGGATATAATTTATACCTTACCTACAATTTAAAAACTACTTATTTAATTAAATTATCTTAATTAATAATATCAATTAGCTACTCCTTAATTTATACGTTAATTATAAGTAATAATAAAAAATTATGCATTAAATTTCCTACGGTGTTGATCATAATTTAATTATTTAATTGTCAGTTATAGAAAAAATAAATATGCAACATTAATTGATTAATACTAAATTGGTTGAACTAATAGATCAATTGCTCGATTGAGAATTACAAAATTTATAACTTACTTAAAATTAATAAACAGTTAAGTAACTAAATTACTTATTATAGTTACTAAATTTGTTTACTAAATTGTTAATTATATAAAATTTTAATCAACAACATTAATTAACTAATATCTAATTAGTTGAGCTAATTACTCATTTATGTAATTTACCATTACCTTGATTTATATCTTGAATAGATGTAATAATAGCATTAAGTAGCATAATCTTATCACTATTTCTTAGTTAATAACAATTATTAATTGATTTCCAAAAGTCATTTTCTTAATTATTAAATTAGTCAAGGGTTAACATAGATTATCTTGTATAATCATTTGACTTATACAAAATTTATTAGAAATATTTAATCACCAAAATTCACAAGTTCGTCCCTAATTACTTTAAAACTTCATTTGATGATGTAATTACTAACTATCCAATAGTTGATTTAATTACAATTAAAATGCTAGTTTTTTCTGTTAATTAAATTAGTTATGGTTGGAGCTAAATTGACTTGTCTAATCATTTGACTTAAGAATAATTATTCAAAAAATAAATAATCAGTCCCCAATTAGATAAGTACTTAAGCATGTTTACCAACTTAAGTCTCTAAGTTATTCAAGAAAAATTAAATAATTAGTTAAGTAATTAAATTATGCTAATTTTTTTGTTAATTATAACTAATAATCTAGTTACCAAAATAAGTAATTAACTTATTATATAAAATATAAAATTACTCTATTTTTTTAACCACTACAATTAACTAGATATTCCCTACTAAGTGGAACTGATTAATCATGTTTGCAATTACTAATTATCTTAATATTAATTTTCATAATAATTAAATAGGAGCCTCAATACAAGATTGTGTGTAACCTAATCGGTATATGTATTTATAAGAGAAGCCTCTACATACGATTTGTCAAGGAAATGAAAGTGCAACAACTCGGTTGATAACATGATCATGCAAATCTAATGGTATTTCAAAACTTATCATTCCATGTTATTGCATTTCAATAGAAAAATGACAAAACATTCTCCCACTATAAGAAATCTAAAGCCTTCATTTCAATAATGACAAAAAATCTAACATGGCATTTCGAAACATATATACTCCATTTCAAAGATGACAACAAATATTATCATGCCATTTCATAATTAATTTTAGAGTTGCCAAATTAAATTAAAGAATAAGACGTAATAAATGGAAAGCATACCTTGGGCAGAAGGGAGGAGGAATGGAACTCCTTGGAAAGGATAAGGAAGGGGTGTTTGGGTGTATAGAGAGGAGATGAGTGAGGAGATTGAGAGGAGAGGAAAGAGTTGGACAATATTTATATGGGAGGAGAGGAGAGGGCTGGGCGCGAAGGGCTTTGCTCCAACAGCAAAAGATTTGTTGCTAGCAGCTAGTCGCACACAGACGCTGACACATCAATAAACAATTTGCCCTGAAAGACAACTATCGGGCATGCCAGTGTCACATCTACTTTTGCATTCCCTCTCGAAGACCATGTGAATACCCCTTTGACAACGGATCATTTGCCGTTGTCAGTGCCATGTAGGAGAACAGTAAATGGTTTGCAGATATATATCTACTCTGGGAAATTTTGTAATCGATACCCACTACGAGAAATAGTTTGCGTGGGATCCCAAGGGAAATTACTCAAGTAGGTCCCATCTTATTTCTTTCACGGTTTCTTTAGCCTTTGTACGGACTTGTATTTGTTCTATTTCTCAAAACATTACAGGAAAGTCGAATTGCTCAAGGATACATGCATGTTTTTGCCAACTTGTCGGGTGACATTTATTATTTTATTACTTTTTTTGTTAGTTTTTGCACGTATATAGTAGGGAATCAGATCCTGCAGTCTAAACTACTGCTGTAACTCCTTTTTTGCGATTTTTTTTCAAAAATCCAACTATATGGATCGAATGTATGCATGTTGTTCTATATATCCAGCGAGTTTCTTTTTGATCGGATGTTTTTTTTACTATAGCAACATGCATACAATGATCTATGCATTTGTACTTTTGAAAAAAAAAAGGCAAATAGAGAGAGAAGTTACAATTGTTTCTGTTAAAGTTAAGATTACACCAGTGGATCTGCTCCCGTATAGTAACCCTGGTCAGCACAGAGTGTGAGCCGAAGAGTGTATCATCTGATTCTATTTTTGTACATCAAAGAAAAAATCTTCTGGTTTTTTTAACTCGAAAAAATAGGTTTTTTAAATACGGTGAAGAAATAAAAAAAAACAAAGTGTTTTCATAGGCCTATATTGACACATATTTTGTATTCAATGACTATCTACATCACTAAACGACGGTGTACAATACTAAATTTGACGAGAAATGCAGCAGAAACCGTTGCTCTATAAACCGTCACTGGTGATAAGCTGGAAAACTAATTTAGCATTGGATACTATCAACTGTCTTGCAGTAACGGATTCCAAATAAGCATCATTATAGACTAATTTTGCCGCTGTATCTATCTGGGTTAACTCTCTGATCCATCTTGATTGTTGGAGCAGTGATACGAGCGTAATTATTTGAAAAGTTCCCAACGTTTGAATGTTAGGTGATCATGAGTGGGTTGATAGCAACCAGCCCCAAGATACGCGCGCGTGTATGGGAGTATATACACAGGGGAGGAAGATGGAGGGAACGGGAACGGGACCGGGACGGGGGAAGGAAGAAAGGAACAGGAGGGGTGTGGGGGCGATGGTTGTGTGATCTCACCCGAATCAGTCAGTGGTCCCGTGGGAACGGGCAGGGGAAGCTCAAGTCGGGCGGTTACGAAGAGATAAGGTGTGCAATGGAATGGAGGGCAGGGGCCCTTTGTGGCCGAGAAAGCCCGTGTCCCTCCCCATATCTACCTCTCCTTGGGCCCTCCCGCTGCTCCCTACGGCCACGTGATATCCCGCTCCCTGGCATTTTTATATGGGATAGAATGACTGTTTAACCAGCATGTCATTAGGGATGCATTTAGTTGGAGGATTTTCCGGTAATGGGTAAAATCCAACGGGTTTCGAGGGAAAAGTCAAAAACCCCGGGTTACCCTCATAGAATCGTAAGGTTTTAAAAATCGAACTCAACCGAGAGGTTCATCTGTTAAACCAAAAATCGGAAGAAAAACGATTCAACCACCTGATTTTAATTATAAAATAAAAACCAATCAAAACTCGGTTGGAACACGTAAATCCGGTTCAACTAATTGAACTAAACCACCTATTCAACCATCTGTTTTTTAACCAAAAAATTTCTAATAATGAATTAAAATACAATCTTTAATAAAATATTCACAATCTAGTCTCATTCTAACCCATAGCACGGTATTCCTTTATCTCTTCTCCTTCCATTTGTGCCAATGACCCAATATTGCATCTCCCTTCCTGCACAAGTATTGCCTCTCTCTTCCCAAATTGCGCATAGGTTGTCTACTTCTAACCAGGGGCGGACCCATATACAAGATATGGGGGGCACGTGCCCCCCCCTAAATTTTGGAAATTTCATATAATCCCATTCTTCTTTCATTATTTTAAAATAAAATACATCCATCGTGCCTCCCGTCCATCCCTCGTTGCCTCCTCTCTCGCATTCTCAGTCGACGCTCAACTCGAGTCGTTGTTGTTGTACCTCCCCTCTCCACGATGTCGGCTCCCTGCCCGATAACATCCTCGGATCCCAACTATCGTGCACAGTGATAGTACGTGCCCTCCCTCTCTTGAGTAACATCACCTCCTCTCTCGCATTCCCTTTGTATGTTTAACCAGAGTTGATGCGCCTTCCTTTCCCATGGTACTGGATCCCCTGCCCGGTGGGATCCCATGCTCCCTTGCACAGTGGCAACATGTATATATACATAGGTGCGCCATGTGTTCCTGTTGGCTCCCCCACCTGCTCAACGGGTCATTCTGCTTCCCTCTTATACATGTCGGATTGTCGAGCCATGGCCTCCTATTTATTTATCATTATTATAATTATTTATAAGTGTGCCCCCCTTAGTCTGTAATCCCGGGTCTGCCACTGCTTCTAACAACAATAAATGACGTCTCTAAAAACATTTATACCACTAACTTTTTAGCAAACTTTACTTGTGCTCCCATATTATTAAAATTTCACAATATCGTCCCTATGTTGGTATAATACAAGAGCAAGGTTACTAATAAAAAGCCATTACTATACATTTTATAAAAAAAATTAGGCGCACACAAGTAAGTGTAAAAAATTAGGAGTGTAAGTGCTATGGGACAAACTTGGATGGGCACGAGTGTACAAGTCATCTAAAGACATGAATAGGATTTTCATGTTTTTTATTTGATATACCGGTCTAAGTCGATTTGACGTGGTTGAATCATATAAACCAAACCAATGATATAATAGTTCGATTTTTTTCCGATTTTTATAAATTATTGGTGTCATCACCGGCTCAACCAATCAGTCCTATTGGTTCAACCATAAAAACTAAAAAAACGATACTTATCTTATTTGATGCGCCGTTTGATTTTTAAAACCTTAATTTAAAGTTCTCTAGCACCATGGATTGCATGAACGATCTGGCACGATTCGACTAGTATCATTTTATTATTATTAAACCATCGGATCAACTCATCATCTCGAAATCTGTTCGACTATCGACTGTTAGACTTTAATTCAATACAAAAATAGCGTTAACGGTGAGAGCCGTGGACATGACCTTCAGTTACTATTGATAATTATGAATCAACTCATCTGCAATGCTTTCTTGAGAAGAATGGGTTGAGCTGTAAAGATAGTTGATGTATTATATATGCATTTATCTGTATAATATTTGACGCTGGAAAAGCAAAAACGGTTTATATGTGAGATCTAATACATGCATTATTATTGCAAGTTGATTGTTAGTTGTAGAAATATATGCATTATTATTGCAAGTTGATTGTTATTTGTAGAAATGTGTGTATAATGCATTCTAAAAATGTGTGTATATAGATATTTACATATGTTAATTATCTATTTTCTTTATGTGATTATTTTGTTCGTGTATTGTATGTGTATTTATCTATCTAAATATTTAACCAAAAATGTTAATGTATACAAACGTATTATTTGTCAAAAGATAGATACATGTTCTTACTCATGCACATACTTATATACATATATCCAATCATATATGGACAAACACATATGTATCTATATATGTATGTATGTATATTTGTGTCCATCTCTCTCTTTATATACGTATGTATGCATGCATGTATATGCATAGACACACATATGGTTCATTAGTGAATTAATAGGCAAGTGATCTCAACCTTTCATTTTGATCTTTCATCGTCATTTTTCTACGACAAAACCACTCCATGATTTTACAAAAATGATATTTAAGTTTATTCTTGTGTTTACACGTTTGCAATTAATCAAGCTAAATTACACCTTTTAAAGATGAACTTAACATATCTAGGGTGGGGCATTGTGCTCGACCCGGCCCAATTCGAGAAATCCCGACTTGAGTCCATCAATTTTTCGTCGGCCTTAGACCGGGTCGAGGCCCATTTTTTTTAACAATCGAGGACCTCCGCCCGACTCAAGGCCCGCGTGATCGGACTCGAGTTCGGGTCGAGCTTAGGTTCGGACCAGGCTCACCCACACCCATTTTGATTTCATGAAGTTGCGCTTTGATTCCAATTTATTGTTATGATATAATTCATCCATAATACATGAATATTGGATGTATTGTTATGATATAGTATTATTATTCATGGATGAAGGAAATATTGGATGTATTGTAATAACAAATTAATTGTAATAATAAAATTATGTCCCGAATTTTGTTCTAATATGATTTACGTGGATTATTGAAATCTAGAAATATTTTGCAGAATTCTTTTCCATGTGTTCTAATCGTGATGGAATTTAATTTAGTAATAGCATATTGCAAAGTTTGTTAGACTATAAACTATTAAAAGATTGTAATATGACTTGAGCATGATATTTTGAAATATGAAAGCTCGGCCCCGACCCATTTGTACTTAGGGTTCGGGCCCAGCCTGGCCCGAGCATGATTTTTTTGAAATATGAGGGCACATGACCTGCCCATTTGTACATCGGGTTCAGGCCAGGCCCGGACCTTTGCGGGTCAGGTCAAGGTTTGGTTCGGGCCAGCCCGACCCAATGCTCTACCCTAAACATATGTTTTCCTAATGTTACTGATTTGGTAATGGTAAAATTCCTGAAAATAGAGAACGCATTTCTATGTTACGTGTTTTTGCTTCTACAAAATCACGATAAATTTTGCTGAAAACCAAGCATTCTAGCTTATAAAAGATGAGTTTACAGTTGTAAAATCGTTGCACGAGCATTTAATAAATGAATACGAAGTTGTAAAATATATAAAAGATTTATAATAAATAATCATGAAGTTGGAAAACATATGTTTAGGGTGGAGCATTAGGTCGGGCCAGCCCGAGCCAGACCTTCACCTGACCCGCAAAGGTCCGGACCTGACCTGAACCCGATGTACAAATGGGCAGGGCATGCACCCTCATATTTCAAAAAAATCATGCTCGGGCCAGGCTGGGCTTGAACCCGAAGTACAAATGGCTGGGCCCCGAAGTATCATGTATTGAGTATTGATGCTTTTGCTTCTACAAAATCACGGTAAATTTTATGTTACGTGTTTTTTTACAGTCTTTCATCAAATATTACATTATGGATTTTTGTTATACAAAACAATAAATACAACTCCGCACAATCTGATATATATGTCTCCATGTCATAGATCAACATATCATATCTACAAGATAATCTGAATGCTGCACACCACTTTAGATTTAACTAGAATATGGAATTGAAGATAGATTAATACAAGAAGGTTGTTATTTGAAAAAAGAGAAGCCATTTATAACTTGATTAACACAATAAGACTACTATTTAATTTTTTTCAAATAATAATTTAACAAATCATGAAAAAGACAAATATATATGTATATATATATCAAACATAGTTGTGAAATATATATGTAAAATACAACATAAATTTTTTAGAAAGTTGAGAAAAATAGCATTGAATGTAATACTGGTTGAGTCATGATTATATCAAAAAAATGTAATTGCAAATGAAATTAATTTGATGCTAGGAATATTTCAACAGCACATGAGATATTAGAAAAAGATATTGAAGTTCCTAAAAATACACTGAGCCACTTTATAGCAATCGATATTCGACCCCGATAAAGAAAGCAGGATGAACTTCCATAAATAAAGGAATCTTGATAGTTAGTACTTTACGACAACAACAAACGGTAAGGTAATTTGATCTTAACCGTTAATGTAACTAATGTAAAGAACATAAATTGTAGCCATTATAATTCAAGGAAGGATCTAACCACATTTGAAGTTTTTCATACGTGTGTGTATGTGCATGTGTGTAGCGGATTTTTTCAATGGACTCGAGGTTCATTAGGAAATTGGTGAGCACACGGTCTCATCCATCAAATTTTCACCAATGATAGGGATTAAGATCATTTTTAACAACATTAGTGGTTTTGGAATAAAATAAAAAAAATGATTGTGGGGGATCATTTATTTCTCATTTTTCTTTGACCATTAGAATAAGAAAGTGATTACGGTGTATCCTCTTTCCCTCAAAACCCTTACCTTGTTCACTTCATATCCACCGAAACCCTCCTCTCCCTTGCCACCCTCCTGCCTCTCCCCACATTACCCCACCCCCACGCATTGCCCCGTCCTCCACACAACTCTCTCTGACGATCATGCTTCTCCCTCATATCCACCCCCTCCCGCCAACATGTTGGTTTACGACTTCATTGAAGAGGGGATGATAGTTGTAAGAAATGGCTTGCAATCTTTTTATTATATATATAGGGCCGATCCTATGAGATGAGATTTTGGTGAGATGGTGAGATGGGAGATTCTGGACCACTGGTTTCAACCAGGAGAGAGACAGTGAGGAGAGAAAAGACAGAAACTAGTAGTCCAGAATCTCCCATCTCACAATCTCACAAAATCTCATCTCATAGGATCACTCATATATATATATATATATATATATATATATATATATGTGTGTGTGTGTGTGTGTGTGTGTGTGTGTGTGTGTGTGTGTGTGTGTGTTTGTGTGTAATAGTCTAGCAAAAAAAGTTTGTCCGGGCCAATAATGGAATATATTTGCTCGTAGTAATTGTGGTATATCAAGGGAACTAATGACTGCATATTTGATGCAGTACCAATACATATCATCTGATAATTCTTGATAAATAATTGTTAATAGTACATGTGTTATTTAAAAGGGATTATCCCGTATTTATGCCATGTATTGACGGTGACTTGCAAATGTTAATAGCAGAACGTGATACAAACAAAGATAGGGTATAGAAATTTCATATAGACGTATACATGTGCGTATATATTTATGTATGTAAGGAGCCCTTCAAATAATGCATGATTTTTCCTGAGTTTTTAAAAGCCACCGCTAGTTTACTAAAAAAGATGTAGCACATTTGCACAGCATAAATTGCACATTGTAAAAAATTAATGTTTGTCAAAAACAAGATCTATATATAACTAACTAATGTTTTTGTCTAACATAAAGATATTTTTGTAATTCTTTCTTGACATACTTATAATGATAATATTTAGTATTAAATCTATAGCATAACAAAATATAGAATATATGAGAGAATGCTTATATTGAATTTGGATTTTCTTGACTAAGGAAAAATTCTATCTCATTTATACATATACATTCATACATATAGGGGCTTCAAATGAGGCGGTGGCTTTTTGTGATTAAGGAAAGCCCATCATAATGGCTGTTAGATCTCGATTCAATTGTTTTATCCATATTCCTTATCCAAAAAGGTATTTTAACTATATTTTCTTCTTTGATTATAAGCATAGGTGAATATAATAATATCATTAGAACAATATCACCAGTAGTGTTATCACCTGCAGAAAATCTGTCATTGATTAGTTGAAGAGAAGCTTAGAATCTTAGATGCAGTTGATGTTGGATCGGAAAGCTTAAGTAGATCAAATATAATAATTGTCAGAACAAAAACCCCCTCTAAAGAACGCTAAAGATCAAAGAGATAGAGAAAACCATCTCTTTGAATGCTTTGCTTTATATTGAATGTTGCGGTGTGCTTTTCAACGGTGGTCTATGCATTCCTTCATAAAAGGTAGCTGTTGGAAACAAATCTAATAAGATATCAGAAATATTTACTTCAGTTAATCGATCAGGCTAAACAAGTTAATCGAGTAGGATGAATTGATCGACCAAGTCTACTGACATTGATTGATCAAAAGTAGCTGTTGAAGAGCCATTGAAATGAATTCAAAAGTTGACCACTCAAGGATGCAAAGTGGTCGATTAAGAAGTGATTGGTCAAATTTTTATCGAGAGATATCAGTCATTAATTGATTGGTACTACAATTTGGTAGATCAATGGAATAAGGTTGATCAATCAAGAGCTTGTTCTGATTTGAAAAGTCCTATGAATTCAATCAAGCATGTTTGATCATAAAGATGGGATATTACTCATCTATTTAATGTATTCTTTGAATTCATTTGAGAGTTACTTTTCATCTCGGTCATATAAATCTAATTTGATCTTCCTTCATGTTTGATTCTCAACCAACGCCATGGACTTTTGAACTTATCAAAGGTTTCAGACTTGTGATGTAATAGGAAGATAAAATCGTAGAAAAATGATCATCAATAAAGGTTGCATAATATTAATGTTCACTATATGTTGTAGTACTAAATAAATATTTATGAGGTTATGTATACCTTCACATATTATACCTTATCTTGGAGAACGGTGCTCTTGACATTTTACCTCGAATACAATGCTCGCAGGTTGATAAATCTTGAACTTCCAAAAAATCTAAAGGTCTATCTTTTACAGTATATTGATCCCATCAACAGATAGATGTTCAAGTATTTGAATCCAGACCACTATTAAATGATCTCCATCCTTCCTTAGTCTTTTAGTGGTTTTGTCATTAGTGGTATTAACATCCACGATTGATTCAGTCATGTTCAATGCAAAAATACACCATGTATTAGAAAATCATCTGATATAAATTTACCATAATGACTTATGGTAAGTTTCTCACATAATAGAAAAAGAATATCTATGCATATGTAGCTTAGGTATAGGTAATAAGTTCTTGGGAACTGTATATGAAGCAATATCGCCCAATAAGTCACTAGGAGTGGTAACTTCTGTGAACTATATCTGCTCAGACTTTCTTTTTAGATTGTTAGGTGATGAATCCTCATTCATCACTCTTTATTTTTTATTTAGCTACTTATCTTGGCAAATCATCATGTATATAGTTGTAAATACAATAAATTAGCAATAAGCATGCATTTGTTAATATTTAGTAATTAGCATGTATTTGTGCAAAAATGAAAGAATAAAGAACAAAAGAAAAGAAGGAAATATTTAGAATAAATATTGAGTGACCTGAACCCAAGAGAGGGTCCAGTATGGGCCTGATCGCCAAATAAAAGAAGTAGAGAGAGATAGGGCCACTCTACCTTGTACATACAGATCCTTTTATGTATATAATTTATTTTCTTAAAAAATAAAAATAAAAAGGTGTTTTTATCCCCATATATATTTCTAAAATCAAAACAAAAATTAGAAAAATAAAATAAAAATACAATAAAACTCTCTATAACCTTGTATATAATACACGTAAATATGTATCACTACCTATTTAATTTATACTTGTAAATAACCAATAAAAATAAAATAAAAATTATTTTATACTCCAAATATTATGTTATAAATAAATAAAATATAAATTTAGGGTATTTATATAAAAATAAGAAAATAAAAATAAATGTACAAAATACATATGTATTTTATACCTGTATATAATACAACAAATTGTATATACCATAAATTATTTTTCATAAAAATAACTAAAAATCATAGAAAAATCCCTTGAATGGCGTTGTTGCCGGGGAGCATGGCTTAGTAGTCGATTTTCTCTTTTTCGGCTTTATTTTTCTTTTTCTTCTTTTTATTTTATTTTATTTTCTTTGATTTCTTTTTATTTTTGTTTTGTTTTTTTATTATTTCTTCTTATTTTATTTCCTTTGTTTTTGTTTTACATTTATTTTCATTTATTTTATTTTATTTTCTATTTTTATTGTTAATAATAATTGTGGAGTGACACAATTTATGTTCGGCCTTTCTTGCATGGGCCCGACGAGCGAGGGCGGCTATCTTCGGAGAGCTGAGGCACCCACGTGACTTGGAGGCAGCTCGTTTCTGCATTGAACCGTAGGAGAGCATAGGAGAGGAGGAGCAGAACTTGGGGAGCTTTAGTGTAGTTTAGTGTAGGCTTAGTTTATTTTCTGCATATTATTATTGTAATAATACAGGACAGAGTCTGGACTCTGACTTGATGTTATTTCAGGGTCTGTTTCGCCAAGCACTGGTGTGCTCGGGGAACCTCACCGCGGATTTTTGCTGGTTTTATTTTTGACTTTTTTATTTTCTTTTTGATTCTCGAAGTTTCTTGCCATTAGACTTAGGATTTTTGCTCTAATTGTGACGTAATTCCTTAAGGCCCAACCCTAATTGATTGCTTGTTCCTATAGATCGTTAATTGGACCTTATTAATTAAATCACAAATAAAAAGTTAACTCGGTCACCTGGGGGGTCACGCACCGCTAGAGACCGTATACAACACTGGCAGAATCCGTTGTGGCGGACACCGATCGGCATCAGAGATCGGACCCCGACCCCTCTTGTTGACACGTTAGCTACAGTTCTTCGCGAGTAGAAATTATTTGTCTAAGGCCGATTTCTTCTAGCATCATATAGGTAGTTTACTTTCAGTGTTTTATTTTATACACAGATCACTCTGCATGTAGAGAGCTGGAGTCAGGTACGCATTTCTTACTCTGCATGCATCATCGTGTTTGATCGCGCATCGGCTTTTTCGATTTTTCCCCCTGATTTTTGGACTTAAAATAAGCAGGAGAACCGAAAAATTCATTAGGCGTTGTTTGCTTTGAAAAATATCTAAAAAGAAAAACTATAAACCTGGGCCTGCTAAAGCACACTTGACCATATAAGACACCTCACCGAAAAATTTATCTTGGGAGAGTAATCCCCTCATTGTATGGCTTGGTTGCGCGAGAGAGTGACCCGTACACTAGGCTAGAGCCACATCTGACCTCTCTTCAGACTACTTGTTTTGGGTTAGTCATTCTCCAGTGAGGATCGCTCTGGTTTCTGGTAAAGCGGGTCGTGATATCCTTAACAGAGCGAGTCGATCGGATAGCCGGTAAACGGTCCGTGACTTATACTGGCTGGGAAAGATCTAGCCTTGGGATCAGGACAGTCTCTAGGGAGTGTTGGATTCCCAACAGCTCGCTTAATCACTCTGAAAGACTATTTGATCACCTAATAAAATCGACAAGATAAAAGACCGAACCTTTACGGTCATCAGCTCTGCGTGAATAGGTGAATTGTGGGGTTGCTTGACCGATCCTGTGTGTTTTTCCGTATCTCATCCGCCTTCACTCGCCACATCAAGATGATGGGCCAGAGGTCCCTTAGGCAGCCTCTGGATGCACCACTTTCGAGCACTCCAGCCCGTTCGTCTAGGTTGGTTCGCAAGAGCCAAGACCCGCTCTTCGAACCTGAGTTTGACTCCGCCCTGTTCCCCCTCGACCACCCTTCTACCAGTCCTGAGGTACCCAAGCAGAGACCGCAACAGACAATTGATAGTTTATCGGCACCTGAGTTTGGGTCTTTTGCCTTTGCATAGACCATGGCTAGCAGTGAGGAGCACACCGTTGGACCCAGCGGGAACCAGACTTACGTACTTGATCAGAGTGCCATCAACAACACCTTGTTAGCCTCCCTAGAGACGATGCAGCATCAGATCAGGGACCAGGGGGCTTTCATGGTGGACATGCGCCAAGAGATGGAGCAGATGAGAGCCGATAGAGAGCAGCGCAGACCCAGTGGAGGAGGAAACAACCCTGATGGAGAGCCTGAGGAGCCAACACAGCCAGCAGCACCTACACGACCGATGAGAGAGTTGCACAACCCTAGTGCAACTCTGACCCATAGATGGATACAGCTGCCAGCCATTTTGGGAGATTTCAAGCTCCTGCCTCAGACCATCCAGCTTCTACCTCGATTCCACGGACTCGCCATAGAGGAGCCACACCTCCATCTCCAGGAGTTCGAGATGATCTGCAACACGGTCCACAATCGACTCGTGGACGAGGACACCATCAGGATGATGGCATTTCCGTTTTCCCTCATAGACAGAGCAACCAAATGGCTGAAGCACCTAGGGGAATTCGTCATATCTTGGGAATAGCTCCGGAACAAGTACTTGAACAAGTACTATCCAATCGGTCGGACGAATGCAGCCAGGGCTCTGATCAGCAACTTTTCCATTCTCCCCAACAAGCCATCTCATGAGGCATGGTATAGGTTCAGGGAGCTCATAGACCGGTGCCCTCATCATGATATATCCAAGCCCAACCTTGTCCAGAGTTTCTTCTGCGAGCTTACAATGGAGTTGCAGGGGCTAGTCAATGCATCCTGTGGGGGTTCCTATTTCGCCAAGGATGAGGATCAGGTATGGGCCATCTACGAGGAGATGGCAGAGAACTATAAAGTGATGTCCCACACCCGATTATATGCACAGGGGAAGCCTACACCATAGGTCGTGTCCTATCAGAGGATAGCATGGGTCGATACCGGTCCATCTACATCATTAGAAGCCGCAGCACAGGAAGAGTCAACGGCTGATGATATAGGGATTATCAGCGAGAAATTGGACCGCATCAAGCTTATTGAGAAGAAGCAGTGCTAGGGTATGACTCAAATAGATCAGATGGCACAGACGTTGAGTGATCTGAAGACCCAGATCATGTGTCTCCAGGAGGCACAGACGGCTTCTCTGCCCCGTCTCAGGTCACGGGCAGATCCCAGCAGCAGCAGCAGCTCGACCTAACCCTGCACCCACTACTGACAGGTGCATCAGATTCAAGCGGAGCCGTTCCAACAATAGCAGCAGTATGTCCAGCCACAGCCAGATGGTGGTCTACCAGCCGGATCAACCCTTGGCAGTTCTCCCCCACCCACTTACGAGCAGAAGCTGTTGATGGACGTCAACGGGATTTGGTACGATCGACCCTAGCCTGGGATCCAACGAGACCATCCAGGATTCCATTGGTCGATCGGAGGTACCTCTTCCCAGCTGCATCCTCCAGTTCAGGGTGGCCAGATCAGCCAGCACCAGCAGCAACCCCAGTTCCCACAGCTACAACCACATCCACCTTACCAATAGCATGGTCCTCGTCCCTATCAGCAGGGACTGTTGTGGAGGCAGCAGCAGCATCCTCAGCAATATCATCCCCATTATACCTCTCACCAGCAGCAGCAACCCTCACTTTCAGAGAGGCCACCCGTCCGGTTCTCATGGGCCCGCCTTTGAGAACCCAGCTTTAGATGATCTAGCCCGCCTCATCTCCGATCAGCAGGCTACATTCCGGCGGCAGATGGACGAGCTCCGTCAGGAGATGAGAGAGATAGTGAAGGGCAAGGCCGCCATACCCGCCTAGATTGATCCGAACCCAAAAAACCTTAAGAGGAAATCTGAGCATGTAGAGTTTACAGAGGTTACCACTCCTAGTGATTCACTTGTTGATATTTCTGTATACACTTTCGATGCTGACTTTGTTACACTTAGGAGCAGTAGGATGCCAGCTGGCGGTGCCTCGTCTAAGCGACGACCACATGCAGACTCAGGAGCGCCAGATGAGGAGGAGAGCGGTGCTGATGCTGCTCGTGATGATGATAATGACGGTGGTGCAGACACCACCAAGGATGTTGATCCAGATGGCGGTACTGAGGTCATCACTTCACTAGATGCAGGAGGTGGTGCTGATGCCACCAGATTTGATGTTGAGCCAGATGCGGTGCTGATGCCGCAAGTCCAGATGCCATGGGTGGTACTGAGGCAACCATTTCCATTCCTGTTGCATTTCCTTCTGTCGTTGTATCTCAGGACTATTCTGGTAATAAAGGAAAGGGTTCTTCATTTGTGAGTCCATTTGTGATACTTGGAGATGATTGCAAGGATTCTACTTTGCCACAACAGCATGGACCCGATCCTAGCCCTCCATCTGAGGAGGGCCCAGCCATCCCCTTTTCCCAAGAACTCCTCTTGGCTAAGAGGACCAAAAAAGAAAACCCAAAAAAATCACAGCAGCTAGAGTTCAGCCAGCAGATGATAGACAAATTTCAGATACAGCTGACTCTACAGGAGGCCTTGGAGCACATCCCCCTCTTCCAGAGGAACCTTAGAGAGAGGACCACTATTCGCAGGAAGAGGAGGAACCATCACTCAGAGATCCATGTGCTTACTCGTGCCACCTGCTTCACCATACAGAACCGTCTGCCTGCCAAGAGGCCAGACGCAGGAGCTCCCTATGTCAGATGTCACATACATGAGTAGAGGTTCGATCGGACTCTACTAGACATCGGTTCCTCCATCAACCTACTTCCGACAGTCTTACTCGACCGACTCGAGTTTGGCCCTCTCTGATATTGCAGGACGATCTTTCAGTTTTCTGATCGATCTGTCAAGAGGATGAAGGGGTTGCTAAAGGATGTGGTCGTCACAATTCAAGGCCTGAAATTCCCCGTGAACTTCATTGTGTTGGACATGGAGATCCCTGAGTCTATGACCGATACCCCCATCATTTTAGGATGCCTGTTCTTGGCCACAGCCAAGGCAGTATCCGATAAAGATAGTGGGAAGGTGTACTTTCACGTCGAAGGTAAGAGTATACAAATAGAGACGATCGATGAGACTAGAGTGCGAGATTCAGCTTGCTTAGAGTCGCTCACAGATTCAGGGCAGTTGACAGAGGCAGAGTGAAGCGTCCACTAGGAGTACGATTTTGTGATCACAGACGATGAAGCAGCTTGGTCAGACCCAGTTTCACGAGCCTTCCTCTCACCTTCAGATTCCGCTAATACACAGATTCTAGTAGAGGAGAGCTTGGAGAGTGCATTCTTGGCATAGGACACTCATGCAGCAAATCACATTTCGGATAGCGAGGCAGCAGATATTTCTTTTGATTCATATTCAGATCCCTCGGAGTCAGATATTGATTGGGCAGAGTTCGATGATATGATTTCATGTCTGATTTCCACAGAGCCAGCAACTAGGATGGAGACTGATTCCATTCAGTGCACATACACACCAGCAGAGTAGTCTTCATCATATTTTCAGGTTCAGCAAGAGTTCTCCCATGCAGATTTGGTTGCATTCACTCAAACCTTTCAGAGACCTGACCTGCTAGCTCTCAGTTGTCCAGCGCTGAAGCCCTTGCCGCAGTCACTGAAGTATAGGTTCCTTGGGGGCGAGCATGAGATGCACCTAGTCATTATCTCAGCAGATTTGACTGGAGAGCAAGAATCTCGTTTGATGGAGGTTCTTGAAAAGAACCGCAAGGCAATAGGATGGAGCGTAGACGATCTCCAGGGGATAAGTCCAGTCCTGTACTCCCACCATATCTATCTTGAAGAGGACGCCAAGCCGTCGCGTGAGTTCCAGCAGCGACTGAACTCGAATCTTCGAGAGGTTGTCAAGAAGGAGATCTCGAAATGGTGGAGCACTGATTTTATCTACCCCATCTCCGACTCCAATCGGGTTAGTTTATTACATGTGGTGCCGAAGAAGACGGGCATCACTACATTTGTGAGTGAGTCTGGAGAGGAGATCACGACCTAGGTACCCACTTCTTGGAGGGTATGTGTGGACTAGAGACGATTGAACCAGGCCACCAAGAAGGATCATTTCCCGCTGCCTTTTATTGATCAGATTATAGAAAGGCTAGCTGGGAAGAGTCACTACTGCTTTCTTGATGGGTACTCCGGATACAACCAGGTGGTCATTGCGCCCGAAGACCAGGATAAGACCACATTCACCTGTCCCTTTGGGACCATATGCTTTCAGGCGGATTCCCTTTAGTCTATGTAACGCCCCTGCAACATTCCAAAGGTGCATGTTGTCCATCTTTTCAGACATGGTGGATGAGTGCTTGGAGGTCTTCATGGACGACTTTTCGGTCTATGGTGATGGGTTTGATGCTTTTCTTGACTGCCTAGACCGCGTCCTTCAGCGATGCATCGAGGTCCATCTTGTGCTATCTTGGGAGAAGAGTCACTTCATGGTGACTCAAGGGAAGGTGCTTGGCCATATCATCTCCAACAGGGGCATGGAGGTAGATCCCGACCAAGGTGGATATCATTAGGAAACTCAGTCCACCGTCCAACTTGCAATAGTTACGGTCTTTTCAGGGGCACGTCAGTTTCTATCGATGCTTCATTCATGATTTCAACAGGATTGTCCGACCGTTGACTGATTTGCTGACCAAAGACATCGAAAAGACATCGAGTTCATTGTGGATGATAAGTGTCTTGCATCATTTGAGACTCTCAAGAGTCTAGTTGTTAAGGCTTCTATCCTCCAACCGCCTGATTGGTCTCTCCCATTCAAGATCATGATGGATGCCTCCGATTCTGCTGTAGGGGCCGTGCTGGGACAGATTAGGGATGTAGTACCATTTGCCATTAACTATGCTAGCCACACATTGGATGCCGCCCAGCGGAACTACACTGTCACTGAGAAGGAGATGCTAGCCGTAGTCTTTGCCCTAGATAAGTTCAGATTGTACATCATTGGATCTAAGGTGACTATCTTTACAGATCACACCGCCATCAAGTACCTCATGGCAAAGAAGGATGCCAAAGCGAGACTGACTAGTTGGATCCTTCTACTCCAGGAGTTTGATATTGAGATTAAGGATAAGCATGCAGTCAAGAATGTGGTGGCGGATCATCTGTCTCAATTAGAGCATCTTGAGGATTCTGAGCAGATTGATCCCATATCTGAGACCTTCCCAGATGAGGTGATCCTTGCCATTGCTTCGCTCCTGTGGTACGCTGACATTGTAAAATATCTTGTTGCCAAGAAAGTTCCACAAGGTTGGCCCAGGTAGCGACGTGAGACCTTCCTTACGAAGGTCAAGTACTACCATTGGGAGGATCCCGTCCTTTATCATGAGGGAGGGGATAGCGTCTGGCATCGGTGCATTCCTCAAGAGGAGCACCATAGCATCCTCACGTACTGCCACAAACTTGAGGCAGGAGGACATCACTCTGGGAGGAGAACGACACAGAAAGTTCTCCAATCCAGCCTATGGTGGCCTACCCTCTTCAAGGATTCTGATGAATTCATGAAGAGGTGTACTGACTGACAGAGGATGGGCACTTGTGGACAACGTGATATGATGCCGATGCAGCCCATTCATTTCTGTGAGGTTTTTGACGCATGGGGCATTGATTTCATGGGTCCATTCCCTAAGAGTCAGGGATTTGAGTACATTTTGTTGGTCGTTGATTATGTGAGTCGTTTGGTTGAGGCCATCCCCACCCGAACCGCTGATGCTAGGACTGTATGCAGAGTTTTGAGGAAAAATACCATTTCACGGTTCGGGGTGCCTAGAGTGTTGATATCTGATGGGGGGTCCCATTTCGGCAACGACAATGTAAAGGCCCTTGCTAGCGAGTTCAGCATTGACCATCGAGCGGCCATTCTATATCATCCGCAGACCAATGGTCTTGCTGAAGTGTCGAATAGGGAGATCAAGACGATATTGCATAAGGTAGTCCGCTCTGACTGAAAGGATTGGTCACAGCTTTTGGACTCGGTCTTGTGGGCATATCGGTCTTCCTTCAAGACTCCTTTGGGTACATCTCCCTTTCACCTCGTTTATGGCAAGCCCTGCCATTTACCTGTTGAGCTTAGGCACAAGTCACTTTGGGCTGTCATAGACATACTTTTGGATCCAGTGAGTGTAGGAGACCAGAGGAGGGCAGAATTGGCATCCCTGGAGGAGCTGAGAGATGCAACCTTTTCGAGCAGCCTACATTACAAGGAGAGAGTGAAGGAGTGGCATAATTCTCATATCAGCCACAAGCAGTTTGAGCTAGGACAGATAGTATGGTTGTTCGATGCTAGGCTTAGATTATTTCCAGGAAAGTTGCAGAGCAAATGGAAGGGACCATACCTGGTCCGAAAGGTACATGACAATGGAAGGATTGACATATCTGAGATGTCATCTGAGGCTACCATTCGTGTTAACAGGCAGCGGCTCAAACCATATCTAGATCATGAGCCATTGGTCTTTGACGTCGCCCTTATTCATTTTGCGTGAGATGTGGTCTTTGACTCACATCTATTGCATCTTGCGCCTGATTATCACTGTCTTCCACCTTGTATAGATCCAGATGTCCATATCATTCCATTCCTCAGTCCAACACCCCATTTGCATCTTTGATTACGCTAGACTTAGGGTGTACTTTACCCTAAGTATGGGGGGTGTCAGACTTTTGATTTTTTTATTCTTTCTACCTTTGACTTGCTGCCTCTACTTAGGGATATTTTACCCTAAGTATAGGGGAGGTAGACTTTGTACATTCTTCCACTCGGATTTCCCTTTGTGTACAGTATGTTATACTTAGGATTACTTTATCCTAAGTATAGAGGGAAACACCGAGATCCTTTCTTTTCTATTTTTTCATTCGTCGTTGTAGTATAGTTTTCCTTTTCGCTTCCCTATACTAAGCACGAGTTATGTCTTCTTCATCGCTCTTGATACACTATGAGGACATCGTTTGAGCTAAGTATAGGGGAGTGTAGTATATATTTCATATATACTTTAGCCATAACTCATACTTTGTGTGAGTGTGTTAATAAATAAAATGGCTAAAATCCTTAAAAATCCATAAAAATTAAATTTATTTTTGTACATAAAATTCTTTATTGCACATACATAGCTATTTACAAAATTATTTTTGTACAAAGGCTTGTAAAAATATTTTGTGTGTAAAGAGTTTGTAAATATTTTGATATAAAAATTATGTATATAGTACAAAATTTTTGTAAAATGTTTGGAAAATAAAAAGTTTGCAAAAACCCTTGTGTGAATGTGTGTAATTTTGCAGAACTTCTGCATCCATGCATTCATGCATTCAAACATTTTTCAAAACTTGCATAAAAATATTTTTGTATATACTTGCATAGTTTTTCTGAATCATAGTTGACATTTAAACTAGCTTGGTTAAGACCTTAATCCACCTAATTCTAAGAGGAACATTATAGGACGTAGGGTTAATACTTTTCAGGTCCATGGTGACTTAATTCTTTGAGTCCACTAGGCTATGTTCACATGTCATCTTGATAACAACACACACATGACTCTCACAGACAATGGCTTTGCTTGTACCTACACCTTACACATAGCTCTCTACGGATGAGGTGTTGAGGAGGCAGTCTTCTTTGGATTGGGATAGCATACGAGGGTAGTACTTCTAAGAGGAACCTCTCGTCTTCTTTTAGTGATGGAAGTGCATCTCAACTTGGTCTGGTGGCATTGAGGTCTAAAGACAGGAGTTGTGGGTTACAATAATGCTTCAAAAGAGGGATAGTCTACTGGATCAAGAGGAAAAACTCCTTATGCATATATGTTGCACCATGTAGATATGTTATACATATACACATCAAAAGAAAATGTGCAAAAGAAAAGAAAAACTCCAAAAAAGTGGGTGGGTTTGATAGAAAATGAAATACCCACCGGAGTGTATATAGCCAAAAAAAGCAAAGCATATGTTACCCATGCCCATCTCATGAAGCTTGCAGTAGGAAAATTTAGCTACACTGGTTGGGCTCCTTATGATACATGGCTACAATGGCCATGGTCCATTCTCTTCTTCCTCCTCTTCTTGAGCCGGTTGCACCTGAACTTAGAAGGGAATACCCCGCTCCTCGAGGAAAGAGTTGCCAGACTAGGGCATTAGAGTTACCTTGTTGATGGGGTTGTCACTTTACCATTTCTGAGGTGGGGAGCTACATATCACTTACACAGTACAAGAAAAGATTCATGGTCATTAGAGTTTGTGTATGTAGACTTGTTCTGATCTGGATTGTTGAGGAGTCTTGACCATAGATTGGTGGAACTTAGAGGTTGTTAAGTTTTAAATCTAAGTCCAAATAAGGTTCTGACAAACTAATAATCCAAAGGTTTGACTGAGCTCCATACTTCAATTCAATAAAGACAAGTTTAATAATCAACCTTGATTCCCCTTCTTTTTCTTTTTCTTTTCTTTTTTTTCCTTTCACTTCTTTTTCAAATAAGTGTTTGCTAAGGGTCTAGCAAAAGTAAAGTATAGGGGGTGATGAATCCTCATTCATCACTCTTTATTCTTTTATTTTAGCTACTTATCTTGGCAAAGCATCATGTATATAGTTGTAAATACAATAAATTAGCAATAAGCATGCACTTATTAATATTTAATAATTAGCATGTATTTGTGCAAAAATGAAAGAATAAATAACAAAAGAAAAAGAAGGAAATATTTAGAATAATATTGAGTGACATGTACCCAAGAGAGGGTCCAGTATGGGCCTCATCGCCAAATAAAAGAAGTAGAGAGAGATAGGGCCACTCTACCTTGTACATACACATCCTTTTATGTATATAATTTATTTTCTCAAAAATAAAAATAAAAAGGTGTTTTTTATCCCCTTATATATATTTCTAAAATAAAAACAAAAATTGGAAAAATAAAATAAAAATACAATAAAACTCTCTCTCATCTTGTATATAATACATGTAAATATGTATCACTACCTATTTAATTTATACTTTTAAATAACCAATAAAAATAAAATAAAAATAATTTTATACTCAAAATATTATATTATAAATAAATAAAATACAAATTTAGGGTATTTATATAAAAATAAGAAAATAAACATAAATGTACCAAATACATAGGTATTTTATACCTGTATATAATACAACATACTGTATATACCATAAATTATTTTTCATAAAAATATATAAAATCATAGAAAAATCCCTTGAAAAATAAGGAACATTTTTCATTTTATTTATTTTTTAATTTAAAATCATTTATTATTTTTTACCTATTTATTTTCATATTTTTCTGCTATTTTGTCGTCTAGCCTATTTTGTCTTTTCTCCTGTCGCACCTGATTGGGCCACGTCGGAGTCGTTGACCTCGGTCAACTGCTCCCCTTGGACTATATTTTTGCGCGGACTCGGTTTCACCCGATTTCACCTAATTTCTATGTCCTGATCCGACCGCCATCCCTATCACTTCGCTGCTCCGATTATCGAGGGACGATCCATGATCCACACCCGATGAATCCTATAGGGATCTGTCCCTCGTTTCGCGCGCTCACGCTCCACACTTCTCGGACCCTGGAGCATATAAAATCTACTGGAGCCTAATCTTCTTCCGCATCTTTGGCCGCCCCCTCGTCTCTAATGATCTCCATCTCTTCCCATGAGTGACAGTGTGTGATAGAGCCTGTTGTAGAGAGGATTCGAGCCCTGTAGCCTTAGGTCCGGCGAACGCTCCGCCGTGCTCCGCCGCAAGGAGAGCCCAGCCTCTGGACCCTTCGATCCATCGAGGCGAAGACCCCCGGAGGTCCCTGACCTTCAGCCCAGACGACCCCAGTCACTAGGCAACTTAGATTTCATCTTGCTCGCTTTGATTCCGGATTTCTAAGTTTGGGTCAACTTGCATTGCTCGGCCCATTCACTGTGATCGGATCATCCATTCGCTATCCCAATGATCTTAACACCTTCGCCAACCTTCTCCCCATCTTCTACACCCTTCCGTTCACCTCGTTTGCCCCAGGAACGAGTTCCAGGTCCTCCTCCGCCGTTGCTTCGTCAGAGGGCCACGCCCCGCCTCATCTGCCACCCATTCCACGCAACTGAGCAGGTTTAGCGCTCAAGGGACCTCATTTGGAGGTCAACATATCAGGGCACTGTCGCTCCAGGTCGTCCAGCTTCCCCGGGTCGTTCTCGACAGTCTCAGCCTCATCGAAGCATCTTCATAGCTACAGACCATTGCCAGAAGCATTTCTCCTATCCTAGCAACCTTGGAGAATGTCTCTGACGCACATATTAGCCGATCGAAGCTCGCCGAACGTGAGTTCTTCGTCGTTTTTCCAAGAGTCGTCCCTGCCTGGATTGAGCCCTCCCCCCTAGTTCTAATCTCACACGTTCATCTTCGGGGAGACCTCGATTGTCCGATCCATCTGAGGATCAGCTCTCAACCGTCCATCGCCGAAGGGTCATCCGAGGAGCTTAGCCATCCGATCTTAAGTGGACGCTGTCGACCGTTGGATCGCTACTAAAGAAGGGTAAATTACACTTAGGCCCTGTCTTGTTTTTCATTTACTTTTTAATCTTGTAAATATCTTTAGCCGTTGTTTTTATTTTGGACAATTTGCATCTAGTATCTTGTGCTTCTGTTATTTGCATTTTAGTCCCTCTATTTGAGCATCATGTGGTCTGTCACGTGAAATCTGGGTTATTTGCATTACGGATCATGGACTATATTGTTGTTATTGAATGAAGTTTTATTATTCGTATTTGCATTTATACTCCTGAGTGACTGGTTCACGTGTGGTCCACGTATGGGATTGGACTTTTTGCAAATTAAGCCTTGAACTATTTCCACGTGTTATCTTTTAGCTTGAAACTTTTCAATATTTACATATTGATCCCTATATACTGTATGTTTTATTTTTGATTTACTAAATAGAAAATATTGTCCAAAATCATGAAATTTTGATACATGGCTCCTGCCATGGTGTAGGTTTTTGGTGAATTTTTGGTTTTGTTTTGTTTTCGTTTAATATTTTTAAAAATTCAAAAACCTTAAAAATTGTTCCTGTTTGTTTTTAAAAATCCATTAAAAATATCAAAAACCCTTGAAAAATTCTAAATAAATCATTATTTGCTTTTTTTAAGTTGTTTTTATTACTGTCCAATTTTTGTTATGTTCCCATTTATAAAAACCATAAAAATTAAAAAAGAGAAACTATTAGAAAAATCAGTAAAAATTCATAAAATAATAAAAAATGTGTTTTCAGTTGTTGTAGTTAGTTTTTATTTTATAGTTTATCATAAAAATACCATTGGGATTTTATAGCCATTTTAAGGAATTTTAACTTGCCTTTATATCCCAACTGGACATTGTTTGTTATTTTTGAGTTTATTTCAATTTTAGAAAATTAATTAAAAATCAGAAAAACCCCATAAAATCCACAAAACATTTTTTCTAAAATCACAAAAATATTTTTGTTTGATTTTTTGAGTATTTTTTATGCTTTAAATAATTATTTAAGTGTTGATTTTTGAGTTTTTTTATTCTTTTTCTCATATTGTAAAATCATAAAAAAATTTGAAAAATTAAAAACCACAACTTCTTTGTTTTCCTTAGATTTCTAACTTCGTAGCATTAGCATCACATGCTCCTTATTTTCGACCCTAGTAGCTATACAGGGTAAAATAAATTAGCGAGATCGCTCTGTTAATTGATTGCTTGATTTCTATTTTGGTTGGTAGCCGAGTGGTTGAGGTCGCAATGACCATTGATACCATTTACCCTTAGTCACTCGGCATGCTCATCATTAGGGTTTGGCTCGATCTGAGCGGGTATGGCAACCATGCCCTTGATGATCTCCCTCATCTCCTGACGGAACTCGTCCATCTCCCACCTAAGTGTGGCCTACTGATCGGAAAGAAGGTGGGCTAGGTTGTCGAGTGATGGGTTCTCATTGGTTGGCCCATGAGAACTAGATGGGTTGCCTCTCTGGATGTGAGGTTGCTGTTGCGAAGGATGAGGGGGAAAGTGAGAGTACTGCTGAGGCTGCTGTTGCTGGTGCTGCCTCCATGGTTCTCCCTGCTAGTAGGGACTAGGACCCTACTGGGAGTGCGGCTGTTGTGGCTGGTGTGGGAACTAGGGATGCTGTTGAGGCTGGCCAAACTGTCCACCCTCAGCTGGAGGCTGCTGCTGGGATGAGGCACCTCCAGTTGACCACCTGAATCTGGGATGATCTCGGCGGATCCCGGGCTGCTGACGGTTGTACCAAATCCCGTTGACTTCCATCAATGGCTCCTGCCTGAAGGGGGGTGGAGGAAGAACTGCCAAGGGCTGATCCTGCTGGTACACCACTATCTGAGTGTCTTAAGACGGTGGTGGCTTAAGGTACTGGTGCTGCAGCTACTAGAACGGCCCCGCCTGGATATGGATATGGCGGACCTGTCTGTACTAGGCGGAGGGCTGGGTCGAGCTGCTGCTGCTAGGGTCAGAGCTCGTGACCTGAGACGGGGCTGAGAAGCCGTCTGTGCCTCCTAGAGACACATGATATGGGTTTTCAGGTCACTCAATGTCTGTGCCAACTGATCGATCTACGTCATGCCCTGGTACTGCTTCTTCTCGATGATCTCGATGCGGTCCAGCTTCTCGATGATGATGCCCATATCAGCGTCCGACGAATCTGCCTGTGCTGCGACTGCTGAAGAGGTGGATGGACCTACATCGATCCGTGATATCCTGTGATAGATCACGGCCTGGGGTGGGGGCTTCCCCTGAGTGTAAAGACGGGTATGGAACATAACTGTGTAGTTCTCGACCATCTCCTCATATATGGACCAGACATGGTCTTCATCCTTGGCGATGTAGGATCCCCCACAAGATGCGTTCACTAGCCCCTGCAGCTCCAATGTCAGCCCACAAAAGAAACTCTGAACTAAGTTGAGCTTGAAGAGGTCATGGTGTGGACACCGGTCAATGAGCTCTCGGAAGCAGTCCCATGCCTCATGGAATTTCTCAGTGGGAAGCATGGAGAAGTTGTTGATCAAGGCTCGAGCTGCATTCGTCTGGACGAGTTGATAGTACTTGTTCAAGTACTCGGTCTGGAGCTGTTCCCACAAAGTGATGTATCTCCCTAAATGTTTCATCTAATAGGCTACTCTATCGACCAGGGAGAACAGAAAAGACATCATCTTGATGGTGTCCTCGTCCACGTATCTGTCGTGGACCATGATGTAGGTCCTCGTCCACGTATCTGTCGTGGACCATGATGTAGATCATCTCAAACTCTTGCACATGCAGATGCGGCTCCTCGGTGGCAAGCCCATGGAAATTAGGCAACAACTGAATCGTCTGAGGGGGGAGCTTGAAATCTCCCAAAATTGCTGGAAGTTGAATCCAATGATGTGTAAGAGTCGCACCAAGGTTGTACAACTCTCTCATCAGCCTGGCTGGTCAGACTGGCTCCTGTGGCTCATCTGGATGTCCTCCATCTCTGCCTCCGAGCTCTGGTATCTCTCCACCATCTGCTCGGTTCTGCTCTCTGCGGTCAGCTCGCATCTGGGCCATCTCTCTACGCATATCAGCCATGAATGCCCCCTGGTCTCTGATCTATCTCTGCATCGTCTCCACGGAAGCTAACAGGGTGTTATTGATGGTGCCCTGATCTAGAACATATGTGGTGGTCTGGGGCTGCCCATCTGTATGCTCCTCGCTGCTGGCCATCTCTTGGGTCTCTGCAAAGGCAAAAGACCCGAACTCAGGTGCCATCAAATGAACAAATATCTTCTCTGATCTCTGCTCAGGCACCTCGGGACTGGAAGAACGGTGATCGAGGGGGAACAGGGTGGAATCGAACTCGGGTTCGGAGAGCGGGTCTGGGCTCTCACGAACCAACCTAGATGAAAGGGGTGGTGTGCTCGAAAGCGGTGCAACCAAGGGCTGCCTAAGGGACCTCTAGCCCATCATCGTGATCTGGAGAAAAAAGGCAAATGGGATCTAGAAACAAACAAGATCAGCAAACAAACCCCCAATTCACCTGCTCAACACTAAGAGCTGATGACCGTAAAGGTTCGATCTTTTATCTTGTCAATTTTATTTAGGTAAAAATTCACTCTAGCAGGGTGATTAAGCGAGCTGGTAGGAACCCGATGCTCTCAGGAGACTATCCCAATCCCGAAGCTAGATCTTTCCCAACCAGTACAAGTTGCGGACCGTTTACCAGCTACCCGATCAACTCGCTTAGTTAAGGATATCACGACCCCCTTTACCAGAGACCGGAGCGATCCTCATTGTAGAACAACTAACCCCAAGACCAGTAGTCTGATGAAAGTTCAGGTATGGCTCTAGCCTAGTATGCGGGTCACTCTTTCGCGTAAGCAAACCAAACAATGAGGGGATTGCTCCCCCAAGATAGATTTTTAAATCGAGTGTCTTTTGGGTCAAGTTTATTTAGCAGTCTCAATTTTATGATTATCACTTTTTAGGAATTTTTCTAATAAACAAACGACTAACGAAATTTTTGATCTCCTGATTATTTAAAGTCCAAAAATGGGGGGAGAAGTCGAACAAGCCGATGCGTGATCAAACACGATGATGCATGCAAAGCAAGAGATGCGTACATGTTGTCAGCACTCTACATGCAGGGTGATCTGCGCATAAATTAAAAGACAGAAATAAAACTATCCTATATGATGCAAGAAAAAAGGCCTTAGATGAGCAATTTCTACACGTGAAGAACTGTAGCTAACTGGTCAGAGAGAGAGAGAGGTCGGAGTCCGATCTCTGATGTCGATCGGTGTCCACCACAATGGATCCTACACACGCTGTATACGGAGGTGCGGGCAAATAATTAGGGATTAGGTCTTAATTAATTACATCACAGTCAGAGAAACCCCTAAATCTAAGGGCCAAATTCTTCGAGAATCAAAATAAAAATAAAGTTGAAAAAAATCAAAATCGACGAAAACCGCGGTGAGATCCCCCGAGCACACCAATGCTCGACAAAACAGACACCGATATAGCTGTGTCCAAAACTGTCCAAGGTCTTGTATTATTACAATTATAATAAAATGTGCTAAAAATAGACTAGTTACTCTATCCTATATAACTGCGCTCCTCCTGTCCTCCTGCTCCTCCTCGGATGCGGGTCCTCCAACCAAAAGCCGCAAAACTCCTCGGGCGGTCCCTTGCATAGAAAAGAGAAACAGAAATAAGTTAGAAATCAGTTATAATAGATAAAGGGTAAAAATGAAAAAATAAAGCAAAAAGAAAAAGAAAGAAAAAGCTGAAAACCGACTAGTAAGCCGTGCTCCCCAGCAAGGGCGCCATTCTGTTGACGCACTAAGAGCACTCAGATTAAGTAATATCTAAGGTCGTTGTGACCCGAATTGCAAGGCATGGTCAATCAAGAAGATTAAGACCACAAATAAAAACAATCAAGCACCTAAAGAAGGGGTCTCCGCTATTTATTTAACCAGGTATAGCGACCAATGTTGAACACAAGGAGCACGAGTTAAGACTATGAAGTAGTCGAGAAATCAGAGAAGAAAATGCATCTTTTTGGTGATTTTTAATTTGTAATTTTTTTATTTTCTAATAAGAAAGTGAAAAAAAATGTGAAGGAAATCACACTACAACAATTTTGATTAAGGATACAAAGGCTCAAAAATTTAAAAGAAAAATATTTTTATATTTTTAAAACATGCAAATATTTTTGGTGAATTTATGGAATGTTTCAGATATTTATATAATTTTCTAAAAATAAACTAAATACAAAACATACCAACACTATTCAGCCATGACCAAAAGGCAAGATTAGAATATTAAAATTGTCTACAAGTCCTGATGGCTATTTTTATTAAAAGGTAAATAAAAAGACCTAATTACAGAAATTGAAAACTCATTTTTTTATTTTTATAGAATTTTTAATAATTTTTATAATATTTTTGGTCTTTTGTAATTTTTAGGGGTTTTACAAAAGCTAATAGAACCAAAATGCTACTGCAGTTAAAAGAAAACAAAACAAACATACATAAATTTTTATAGAATTTTTAGGGTTGTTTTATATTTCTTTTGTATTTTCTAAAATGGCAGACACATTTTTATGGGTTTTTGATTTTTAGAAAATATGAAATAAAATCAAATTGCATCAAAAAAATTATCAAAAATATCACACATTAGCAGGAGCTAATGGTAATTTTTGGGGAATTTTCGGAGTATATTTGATAATTATTTGGTTTAAAACAAAGCACACAGATTATAGGGACCTATTTGCAAATAACCTAAAGTTCCAGGTTAAACAGTAATGCACATGTAAAGTCCAGGTGTATCAGTTCAAAATTCCCACATAAACATGTACATGTCAGTTAATCCATGCACAGGGGCATAAATGTAAATATAAGAAATATTTCATTCAAACCATAACCCTAAATAAGTCCATGGTATAAGATGCAAAAACACAACAGGGCATGTGATTATGCGTGTGTTTTCAGACAGGAAGGACTAAAGTGCAAATACTAGAAACCTTAGGGACTAACATGCAAATAGTTCAAACTACAACTTTATTTAACGCACAAGAAAATAAAGCATAAAAAGAGTAGGGTAAATAATGTAATATACCCTCGAGTCACGTGAGGAGCGCGTGGGGGACACGCGATGGCCGTTGGTAGCGTGTGGACGTGCGACTCTGATCCTCTACGATGTCAGATCTGACACTCAGGGAATGTCGCCTACGTGCGAAACAGATGTATCAGGAGGTGGCATATCAACGGCTCAAAGGTTGCAGCAACGGTCGGCTCTGATGCAAACTGGTGCCCGGCTCCTCATCCAATGGTGATGGAGGATGGTGGATGAACTGTGGGCTGGCAAACTTCGAACAAGGAAAGGCGTGGATCCTCATGGCTGATCAAGCCTCTGACAGGTCGAGCGCCTCCGGAGAGGTGCTTCACGTCGAGTAGTGGAGTCTGATCAACTTGACGGTCGGATGGATGGGAAGCTGGAGATTCAGCTGGAGCAGCTCTGCCGGGCAGCTTAAGGATCAATAGGGCTCCTCCAGGCACAAGGGTACCTACAATGCAAAGCCAGGACTCGGGGCTATGCTCCGGTCCGAGATATTGGAGCTAAAAACGAAAGAAGTAGAGGAGGAGTGAAGTTTGATCTCCGGCGAAGGGGGTAGAGGAGATCTCAGCCCTAATCTTGATCTGAAGATCGAGGTTAAGGATGATAAGATTGCGGTGCAAGATGGAGGATGAGGGTGCGGGTCGATCTAAACGGCTAGATGTGGATGTCGAGGCTCCGACCAGCTGGTCGGCGCAGATGAACACGCAGCAGCGGAAGATGGAAGGATTGGAACGAAGCACGAAATGCGAAGGAAATATGGGGTACCTGAGGTCCTAGGTGAACTCTAGAGCTTCAAGCGAAGATGGCTGATGAGGTAATGGCCTCTACCTCGATACGGAAGGCGGGGGAGGCTGCCCGCGGCAGATCTCCGGCCATGAAGGGTGAGCGTCGTCTTCACTGCACCAAACCGAGCTCCGAGGGGTCCTTCGAGCAGTTGTCACTCAGCTGGAGGTGGCTAGGGGTTGAAATAGGAGCGAGGTACGGACTACTGCTCCATGGAGGTCGAAGAGATGATTTATAGACGAGTCGAGGGTCTGGAAAGATCGATGTGAAGCACCAAACCCTGGAGAGAATCAGATCGACCAAAAGACCCGCGAGAATGTCGGAGGTACGAGGATTATCGGGTCCAAATCTCAAGGCCAAAAGTGAACATTGTCGGACTGGAAAATTTCGAGAAGAGGCTTCGACGAACGAGATCCGGGTCTGACCCAGGAAGAAGGCACCGTTGACCAACGGTCAACAATCCAGCCGATCAATCAAAAAATCAGGATTTACAAAATATTTACAAATTCAATAAAAAATAATAAATGATTTTAAATAAAAAATGTATAAAATAAAAAATATTTGTTATTTTTCAAACTATTTTATGTGATTTTTATTTATTTTTTTGAAAAATAAATTAATCTATATACAATATAGTGTATTATATACATGTATAATATACTATGTATTTTATATAATTATTTTTATTTTGTTATTTTTAAACAAATACCCCAATTTTCTACATTATTTATTTACAACCTATTTGGAGTAAAAAATAATTTTTAGTTTATTTTTATGATATATTTACAAGTATATAATAAATAGAGAAGGAAGCTTATATACATTGTATTTTGTACAAGAGAGAGGATTTTTTATTTTTATTTTTTTTCTGATTTTTGTTTGATTTTTAGGATTATATGTAAGGAGGTAAAAAGAATATTTTTATTTTGTCAAAAATAATTATTTATTTACACAAATGATATGTACAATATAGAGTAGGCCCTATCTCTCTCTCTACTTGTTTTATTTAGCGATCAGGCCAATGCTTGGCCTTCTCTTGGGGTTCGGGTCACTCTGTATTTATTCTAAATACCTCCTTCATTTTTCTTTTCCTTTATTCTTTTATATTTACACAAATACATGCTAATTAACTTTTTGTATTTACATATATTTACATGGTGCATTGCCAAGATAAATAGCTAAAATAAAAGAATAAAGAGTGATGATCACAGATTCATCAGGAACATAGAGACATTATCTAACTATCAGGATTTTCCACTAGATAATGGTAATATACAGGTTCTAATGGAGATTGCTGCAACAATTGCATTAGATCTTTTATGAATTACCATCTCCCTTTCATCTAACATTTTGATTTCCTGAAATAGATGCAACCGACCGCACATATGAACAGAAGCACTAGAATCAAAATCCAACTTCTTCTCATCCTACGAGTAAGTTGGTTTTGATGACGACTTCAAATGTATTACCTATCGGTGTTTAACCTTGCCCTTCTCTAAGGTCTTTAGGTATTCCAGATAATTAAGCTTCTAATGTCAAGTTGTATTGTAGTGATATAGGTGCTTATCTTCTTGGATCTCAGATGTGTTAAAGCATTCAAAGATTGGCAAAAATCATGACCTTTCTTATTATTCTTTTGGACCAAACCCTTCCTAGATCCTTTATTCGAACATGATGTGCAACTATTGGACTTCTCGAGGGATTCTATTTCTTCATAGCATAGTGAGTGGACTTCAACGCAGAAAGTAACTAGGCATTTGTAAAATTTAACTCGTTCATGTGGTATGATACAATAAAGTTATTGAAAGCCTTGGGGAGAAATAACGTAATGAAGTTTATTTGCATGTATGCATCCCTCTCTTCCCTAATAATCTCTGGTTGAGAGATGTACCCAAATATTTTGAGGATATGTTATTTATATTTGCATCCTTTCCACATCTTGCAGCAAAGCATGTCTTTCATTAAGTTATGTGGCTGAGTTCAATTCACATACCAATTATCTCCTTTAGATTCAAGAAAACATTTTACTTATAAACATCATTAGACAATGAACCTATGGTATATTAATAAACAAGAAAATGAACCTCTTCGCACTTATTGTTGAAATCAATGGCATCCTTGGTCTGAGGGTGATCATATTTGACAGATGAGAGCAAATAACTTATACACTCTATTACAAGAATGATTTCCAAATTATGGAATCCAATCTGAGTAATTTGGTCTTGTTATCTAATTGACTTTAGGTAATTTGTTGAGTGTGTTGAGTGACTTTATCTGAAATTAAATCAGTTTTCCCTTTAGTACTTTGATCAAGGTGAATTTATTTTTAAATCAAAGGTATCTCGTATTTTTTAATATTTTGAAAGTTCATTTGCTTTTCAATTTATAACACATTCGGTATGTTTACCAGACACCTCAAACGAGATTTGAGAATTCCTTCCCATACTAGCAACATCCCAACAATATGATAAAAATATCATGAATACGAAAGAAGTGAGAACTCTTTCCACTTTACAAGTCTAACTTGCATTCTCAGTTCCAATCTTTACTACCCGTGCTTGCTACTTGAAGGTGATGTTGAAATGTTATTAGTTAAACCAGCCATCAATAAGCAAAATTTTATGTTATGTATAATCCAGTATCGCCTCAGTTATATGAGCAACAATATCAGTGTCACTATGCACACCTCCCATCTTTTTTACAAAATAAAGTGGTCCCATTCATGTACCCTTGTATTTTGGAGTTTTTATTCTCAAAAGCGAATCCAAAATCAATTGTAGTGGTACCATTCACAATGGTGAGAGACCATGGATGTCATCATATGACTTCATCCATATCATGTTTACATTTTTGATTAACTATTTTGAATCTAATTCTCGTAATTAATAATTAAAGAAAATCCAATCATTATTGTGATCAATAAATAATTAGATTATCTTCAATTTAATCTTATTAAATTAAGACATATCTAAATAATTTAAATGTTATATATATAAGGTCGGTATCCTAAAAAAACATGTAAGCATACACCATGCACATTCAACCTGTAACACATGCACATTCGTAGTTTATTATTTACAATGAAACCCCCTCATATAACTCTTCACAACACTTCGTGCTTGCCACATTGATAAATAATTTATATTTACATCATTCACATTGATACGAAAATCAAATCCATCCATATCCAATATTAGGGGATATGATGTTATTTTAATTCCTAGTTAAGACTATGAGAGCTAATCGTCTATTATCAGTTTAGTCCTAAATAATTTTTTGTGAGTGTTAATCTGAAACCCCAGGTTTTAGCCCCACAATTTAGTTAAGTATTAATAACAAAATGATTTCAGCTCGTTAGAAAATTTATGAAAAATCCAAATTTGATTTGATTGTAGCATATATTAATTTGTTGGATGTGTATGTCACCAGGGATCCAATGCATCTTGTAAATCAGATATCGAATGAGTGAGATATGATGATTTTAGTGAAGAGGGGCCAACTCTTAAGTGGTTATACGAGATTTGAGAGGGATCTGCCTAAGAAATCTATCCAAGTTCAATTAGAGAGATAAGAAATCCTAGGGCTGCTTTCTCCTCTCATTCACAAACCCTAGCAACAACCCACTATCTCGCACCTCCCAAGCTTGCTAGAACTCTGTCAGAGCATCACTGGAGGTAGCAGATCGCCACCATTTTTAAGAGGAGTTTCCCCTCGTCATCCTCTACGTTGATCTATTATTAAAAATGCAAGATCATCTCTCCTCGTTTTTTGAGATTTTTTTACGAGTTAGACCTAAAGAAGAGTTTCTTGTGCTTTTGAAGTTGTCGTCATCATGATGATGCATGGAAACAACTTAGAATGGAGATATGGCATTGCATGCACGATTACCATATATGCACAGTCCCTCCCCTTCACATTTTTTGTGATTGTCGAGCATGAACGTGATTCCCATGGGTGCAAGCCCTACTTGTTGGAAGGGTTTTCTTCTTGGTGTAGTGTTTTGGGTTGTAGTTCATGTTTCTAACTAGAATGCTTAAAAGAGAAGTGTCGGTTAATCACCTCCATGCTAAGGGAAAAGGATTTAAATGAAGTTATTTAAATGTATTTATCGATAATGAATGGATTAGACGTATGCTTACAGCCTTATAAGTATATAATAATACTTGCATTTGAATGTGTATGGAATGAAAATGCCTCCTTAGCTCAGATTTGACTAAAGAGACAAAACAATATAAATAGTCACAGTTTTAAATATTTTTCCATAACTAAATATGAGTGCTTTACAGTATTATGATGTGATATTAGAAATAGCTCGAAATGAGATATCCAACACATCCAATAACCTCTCAATCGAAGTTGTGTAACTCTATATATCAATTTTGAAATTGAATCAAAATCATAAAACTACAATGCACATAGCATGAATATGGCAGAACATGTAGCAGGAGACTTTATAGACATGATGGTAATATTGCTAACATTATAGGATAATGTTTCCAATGACAAGTCACATGTAGCAAGACACCATAGACATGACAATAACATTACCAATGTTGCAAGATAATGTTGCCAACGTTAAGTCACATATAGTGGGCCACCTTATGTCAGGTAAACCAAGGCATGTTGGATAATAGCAGATCGTCCTATAGCCCATAGCAGGTATACCACAACAGGTCACCTCATGGCATGTTACCCATAGGAGGTCAACTATGGCAGGTCAAACCATGATAGGTCACCTCATGGAAGGCCACCCATGGTAGGTCACCTTACGGCAGGTCACCCATAGCATGTCATCCCATGATAAGTCACCCGTAGTAGATCATTCCATGGCAAGTCATCCCATGGTAGGTCACCTACAACAGGTCACCCATAGCAGCCATAGTAGGTCGTTCCATGGTAGGATACCTTACAGTCATGCCAGTAACATTACCAACATTATGGGCAATGTTGTGAATATTAAATCACATGTAGCAAGACAACTTAGACATACCTATAACATTACCAACATTATGGGATAATTTTGTCATTGGTAAGTCACATACAACAGGTCATCCATGGCAGGTCCTCTCATGGCAAGTCATCCATGATAGGATACCCATAGTATGTGTCCCAAGGCAGGACATGCCATGATACGTCACTCTTGGACCTATGATTCAGCAATACTAAGGATCATAGAAAACTACTCTTAGATCTATGGTTTGAGACTATTCAAGATCATGGCAAACCACTCTTGTATACATGATTTGATACCAGTTGAGTCTATGTAAAGTCATCCAAAAATTCACGTTTTACGACTATTTCATCCATGATGGGCCTTAAAATGAATACACTATTGACCATTGTTATGTCTTAGGTTGGGTCATTAATTGGATTATTGTTGAACACATGATAGGTTGCGATGGACCTTTTTTAGACATGTGATCAAGTACAATCCTGGGCATGTATACCATAGCAGGTCGTGACATAGTAGGTCACATGTCGTGACATAGTAGGTCACCCATGTTAGGTCAGTCATGGCAAGTTGCACCATAGCCTATCGTCGTAGTATACCGCCTTATTGATGTGCTGGTAACATTATTAATGTTATGACTGTTACATCACATATATGAGGTCGCCTTATAAACATGTTGGTAACATTACTAATGTTATGGGATGAGAAGGCAAAGCAGTAAATCCTTGTGATAGTGGGGGGTTCCAAGAGTTGTAGGTTTTATCTGAAGGAGAAGGATCTGGATGATTTCAAGACTATAAACTTTCCAATGATCGGTTCAGACCAATGGGGGAGGGGGGGGGGGGGGGGGTTCCACCGGGTAAAGTGAGGGATTTCATGATTTCTATCAAGGGCAGCTAGTGGACGTGTTGGGAACATATCTAGGATGATGTACTCCATTGAATGCCTATGAAGGCACCCTAACACTAACGATTCATGCCTTAGAGTTACAGTTTGAGGTTCCACATGAACCAAGATCACCGATTATCCACAATGCTGACAGCACAAGAAGTTAGCCTCGGTGATAGGATATGTATAATATGTAATGATGCAAGATTAGTGGATATTTCCAACTATCAAGGAGTTAGTCACGGTGGGATGAAAATATCATATAAATGAAATTAAGGTTGTAGATCACTTTATGAATGTTTGTCTGCATGTGTTATGATTATGGGAATTAGCATACTCGAAAGTGAGGCGCATCTCTCGTGGTCCCAATGAATCGTAGATTGAGTGTTAGTTCTAGTTCTGCGAGTACTATCAGTGTGTTCTATGACCCCATTGGTTGAATGTTGTAATACAGGTTATGTCAGTATGTTTTGCATCCCTAGTACAACACTCATCGAAGATTCATACTTTTCATAAGGGTGTATCTGATGTGGTCCATTTGGCTGTGTTGTACTCATCTCAAGTATTCCCCTTGTGGTAGGTAATATGAGGGAAGTGGGTTGAAATTGAAGATGGGGTTTGGTTGCTTTGATTGATTGCTCCAATGTATAGTATATGACTGTTGAGATTATCATTATGATTTGAACTTAACAACTAAATAAGGGAAGATACTTTGAAAAGTACCCCGACGTGTAGATACATGTTCGATTAATCCTAACTTATCATGTAGTTAAATGTGTAACTGACGAAACATATATATATATATATATGATAACACTAATACTTTTATAGTACAAGTAGTAAACTACATGCAACTTACAATAACAATCTTTACATATTATTTGGGACATCAAATAAGAAGTGTACGGGTAATATGGAACATGAACATCCCTCTTTTTACTCTTTTATACTTCTATTAGTGTAGTAAAGTTAGCATGTCTTAGTTGTACTGAGCTTTCTACTCATACATACTTCCTTGGAAATCCATCCAGGTTTGTTGGTTTTGAGTAATGGTTGTTCTTGTGCTTCAGGAGTTTGTACAGAGTTTAGCGTACAATCTCACTAGTAGAGTTATACTAGTTGTTGCACTTATTTTATAGCTTCCACAATTTATTTTTTGTCAGACATGTACATAATAAGATTGTGGACTCTAACATTTGTATACTATACATTTTTGGAATCATGAATTTATAATGTTGTTAGAGTATTTTATTCTTTACCTTTCATGTTGTACATTCCGAACGTTAATCATGATATATGAATGTAGCTATTGCTAAGTATATGGATCTTGGAGAGATTTTAGTTCATTGCTCCACCGATGGGGATGACATCTCACAGTTAATGATTCATAATCGACATGTATACAATTAAATAAGGAAATATGAATAAAAAATATTGTAGTTGTTTTGTAGATCCAAATAAAATGTTTTGGGATTTCAAATTGCAAAATGCAACTATCATGTTTGAGACAGAAGGCAATATATAATGTTTCCTTGAAATTTGTTGTTGCCTCAAATATCTCATAAATAGTAGGTTAAATCCATATAAATACACCAAATATATTCACATCTTTTTTGATTTAAAAAAAAAGAAGCAAGCCAGTAAATTTTATCAAACCCTCTTCCTATTTCGTCGCCCATGGAGAAATCCAATTTCTTCAGGTTGCACGATCGGAATCACAAGAAAAAAATTCCTACTAATAGGTGACTTGATTAATAACTTATTAGTTAGTATTTTTAATATGTTATATGACTCAAATACATTAGTAAAAAAATTCCACAATGTTTTGTTAGGAGTTTGCATCTGAATCTTCGTTTGGATGATATTAACTTTTGACTGGTCTATTGAGGTTATGTAATGATGAGTACTCAAAATGGCTATGAAAATTAATGGATATTACATTGTAGTTCGACAATCAAGCAATCAATTATAAGCACACAAAACTTGTCTCTACGAAGATGTGTTGTTTTGTTTATTTAATCAGGGCAATTCCAAGGGCCGACTCAAGGAGACAAGCCTAATCAATATTTCTACATGTCAAAAAGTTGATTAGATCGATTTTCAGCTCAATTAAACTAACTTGGTGGATGCATGGTATTTTTGTAAATCTTATGCAAGTTAAACAAGCTACAGAATGTATGATATGAATGCAATACAAACACACAAAATACCCCTGGAATGAATGTTCAATCTTAGAAGTTCGGGGGCAAATTGCTACTCCAACATCAATGTATGATAAGTGTGACCAAATCATTAAGTCTTTAAAACATTCAATTCACCTTGACTTTCAAATCAAAGAATCAAAAACCTCAAATCAAGAAATTAATCCTAACTAAATCTTGGTAATTCAAGTTTGAAGGAGACTATTTATTTGCAAGAATTGGACATATGTAAAATTTAATAGAAATTAAACAAGTTACAATAATTAAGAAACTTCTCTTATTAACAACTAAATTTCTATAAGTCCAATCCAAGCATACAATATTTAAATGAATAGAACATCAAAAGACCATTAAAACAAGATCAATTCCATTTATTTTGGAGTTTAGGAGCTCAAGATATTCACAAATAAGTCCAGGGATATAAATGTAATTAAACTATTTGAAAACTAATTCAAAATAAATTAAAAACAAGACATGGGCTTACCTGTAAATAATTAAACTCTAAGGCATCTCTCGATAAATTTCCAAGTGTATGTGGATATTTTTGCAATTCTAGAAACTCGATTGGGCTTGGTTGCAATTTTCCTAAAGGAGAGCCATAAGGCCATGCAAAAGAAGGTTCTGGATGTAATATCTACGAGTTGGTAGGTGGCCACTATAAATTACCCACCCACATGCCTCCTGCACTTTATGAGCCGATTCGATGCTAGCTGGGGTCGGGCGCTCCACATGGCGAGGTGTAGAGGCTCGGGTGACGCGCAATGAATCTGAGTTGGGTGACATGAAATGGAGGCTCGTAGCAAGGACTAGAGCCGTTGGATCATTAGATCCTAAAGTCCATATCAGATATGGAGCGACCGATGGTGATGGAATCCTGTAGACGATTGGGAGACACGGGTATGAGTCCATGTGGAATGCTAGATTAGGTTGGAGGTCAGATCCAATGGTAGATGTAGTGTCCCCCCCCTGTACATTATGATCTCGAGGCAGAGCTCTTCCGTGTGCCTATGACCGTGTTGAGGTACCAGAAATCTCGAGGAGGGGATGACAAGGATGTTGGTGACAATATGGAGCATGCGTGGAGCATGGTAGAGTGAGGCAATGGGGTCTTGTTTGAGGCAGATATAGAAATCAAATTTGTGTCACTCCATCCGATTAGTGAAGGTCATGGGAGACCTACAAGGTTAGTTTGCAAAATCAAACAAAAAGGGGTGAAATGGGGGGGGGTGGGGGTGAACGGAGGTCCAGGGAAGGTGATCGGAGTGGGGACCCTATAGGTCCTCCTCCTGTGCATGGAGGAGTTTAATCAAAGACATGGTATGTCACGGAGAAGGGAAGGGTGATCGGCGAGGCATGTGTAGGGATTGACGATGTATGGCAGAGCTCATAAGATGTTCTGATCGACTAGACGTGGCAGGACGATGGTGAATAAAATATGAAAAAGGTAAAAGGATGCGAAGATAAAGATCTACCTGACCAGAGAAGGAGGGTGGATAAGTGTCTGAGCTGGGGCTCGGAGAGTCTCCTGGTCTTTGCTCAAGGTTGATGGCAAGCTCATAGAGCTCAAGCAACACCTGGAATGATGCGGTAACGGTTGTGCTGACCACTGGATGTCACTAGAGTGGAGGTCGTTATCGATCCGTCCGTGTCTCTCATAACTGTCATCTGAAGGGTAGGTGGACTGGGCCTCACTCTGAAGTGGCAGATGGGGTGCAAGGTGAGCTGCTTAGTGTGATTTTGATTGTACTGGATCGTGAGTGGGAGCTTGGTTAGGGACGACTGAGGTGAACTAAAGATATGGCGTGGGGTCTGACTAGGCGATTGGCGAGAGAGAGAGAGTGAGGGATGTAAGGGGAGTTGATCGGCAATTAGAGGGCGTTGGGAGTTTGTATGGTGGCTTGGGAAAAAAGGAATGGAGGGATGTCATCGCATGTGGGCTAGGTGAGAGAGAGGGGGTGATCGAACATGGACAAAGAGGAGCAGTTGTTGGATCAAAAGTTCCAACGGCAAAGATGCATCGGGCCAACAAGCAGGTCGACAGTGAGGCACAATGGAAGGAAGCAACATTGTTGAATCAAATGATCCATCCCGACCACATCAGCTCCTTGTACAACTTCTTCCTCTACTTAGGCCAAGGCCTAAGTATGGGGGGATCGATGCCACCTGTATATACCATTCCCATCATCACACTTTTCCTTCTCAATCACTCCATGTCCACCCTTCTTCCATACTTAGGCTGACCAGAGCCTAAGTATGGGGGGAACCGACACCCACCTGTATATACTCTCTTCATCCACATATCCCGACTGCTTCATTTTTTCTGCTCTTCTTTTATACTTGGACTGTTCACAGTCTAAGTATAGGGGGACGTGCCTGTATATCTTGTTATTTTTCTTTTTCTTTTTCACTCTCTTACGCTTAGCCCGAGCTATGTCTTCTTTACGCTTCTTGTGCTCTGAGGACACAACACTCGCTAAGTATAGGGGGTCTGCATATATACTTTGTATATATTTTACCCATATCTCATACTTGCGTGTAAGTCTATATGTATTTACAGGGTGGGTAATTAATTCAAAAAAAACAAAAATGAAGGTAAAGAAAAAGAGTTTTGCTACTAACACTAACTACGCCCAAATTTTTTGAAAAAAATAGCTTCTTATTCATTTTTGCATTAAAAAAATCAAAAATCCCTTGCATAAAAAAATCAAAAAAAATTGTGTTTGCATTTCACACACCTGCACTTCATCCAGCATCGCATTCATTCGCATCTGTGAAAAGTCTTTGGGTTCTGAACCGAGTTATGAGTAGAAACCGAGAGTGAACTGGACTTGACCTTAATCCACCTAATTTTCAGAGGAACTTCACCGCGAAATAGGATTTCAGAAACTTCAAGTCTTTGACTTAATTCTTTGAGATCCACATGACAATGTGCAGCGTTTGACTCTTAGTGTCTAACCTGGTCTCTTCATTCCGGGTACAACTCTAGAATAGGGAATTAATTTGTACTCTCGCACTATGCACTTAGCTCAACTCAAACGGGATGTTGGAAGATTGTGTGAGTTTCTTTTCTGGTAGCGTGGAAATCTAAAGACTGGAATACGGGTTGAAATAAAGCTTCGGAAAAGGGATGGACGGCTGGGCACAATTTTTTCTAAGACCCCAAAAAATGTACGGAAACAAAAAGATTCTATATCTGTAGGGGCACAACAAGATCCAGGCAGAACCACCCAAAAATTCCAAATACAAAGAAGCAACTACCAAATAAAATCTGACCAAAAAGGTCCAAGCTTCAAGAAAACCTGCAGATCTTGGTGAAGACTCGGCTACACTGGCCAGCTTCACAAGGAGAGGTGACTATACTGGCCACCCTCCAGTTCTTTTCCCCTTCTTCTAACTCTCCCCCCAACTCGTTGTGAACACAACGCGACAGACCTTAGAAGGAAATACCTGACTCCTCGAGGACGAGTTACTGGAGAGGAGATGAGCATGGTAGTCCGACATTCTGGATGGGAAGAGCTAAAACCTTTCACACACATGAGTCGATTGTTCAATGTTCATAGGGTGTGCTTTGGGAAGGGGATTGATCTAAGATGACTTCTGAGCCGAAACTGTGACAATGATGTGTAGAACTTGAAGGTTGTTGATTTTGAAATTCTAAGTCTCATAAAAGTTCCGCCAAACTATTAATCCAAAGGTAGAGTCTAGATTCATTTTCACCTTCAGCTCATGGTCTTGGTATGGAACCCAATCTCATTTCACCTCATGGCATTTCTTTTTGATGCTCAGGGACGAGCATGGTTTAAGTATAGGAGGATGATGAATCTCAGATTCATCACTCTAAATCTCATTAATTAAGCACAAATCCCTCAAAATCATTAGCATCTCTGTATTTATTCTGCATAATTAGCATTCATGCAAATTTTAATAAGAATTGCATTTTATCCATTATTTCTGCACAAAATAAGAAGCTAAAAATTCCAGACAAAATTGACCTGTAAATAGCCTAACTTCCCGGTTTTTTTAACTCATTCATGCTAACTCCGAATGACACAAAACCACCTCCACTTGTACATATCATTAACAAGAATAAATGAAAAATACAAAAAATCACTAACCCAAATAAGTGGACCAAAAATCCAAATCCTAGTTTTAGGATTCCCAGACTAAAAACCTCATATCATCCCCATCCAGTGTCCGTTTAAATCTTACTCACTTTTTAACTAATGTATATTCAATTACCTTCAAAACAAGACCAAGTTCAAGTGAATCGGAGCTCGTATGTGAAAGTTGGTTTTTGGGCATCTTTTGTACATTTTGTATTTTAGTTGATTTTGACCTAGTATTTTATGTACATAATTAACCTATTTTAGTTTATTCTTTTTCATCTGTCTTCTTTGATGAAAATTTTATTAAAATGCATAAAAATCCAAATCCAAACTAAGCTTGAAATCAAAGAAACAAATTGAGTCCGAGTCTTCATTAACTACTTGTACAAAATTAGTCTTTTTCGTGTTTTATTTTATTTCTTATTTTTCTTAACTAATAAAAATCCAAAAAATTGTATTAATGTGTAAATAATTTTTTCTTATTTACCATATTTTTTCAGATTTTTATCTGGTTTAAAAATGATAAAAAAATTTATAAAATCCAAAAATCAAGGTATTCTATGTACATGGGATACCCCAAAAATATCACTCTATGCAATTGATCGATTTTAATTTTGAAGTCTCCATGAAAATTGTAGATCTCATCGAGACGAGAAATTTTCATGAAGGAACTTTTTCGATCCAAGGCCATTTGCTATTTATTTGTGATTTTACAAAGCATTTATTTCTTTGATTTTTGTGGTTCAACCATTTTTTGAGTTTTTAATTAATCCGTTATATAAAAGAAAATTAATTAAAACCCTGCACGTGTTGCGCACGTGCCGCACCTCTTCACTCAATTTGCCGCCACGTGTCAACCGCTGGGCCATCCGATCTCGGCCGATCGGATGGCCCAACACTCGTCGTCTTCCTCCGCCCCTTTCCATCGCTGGCGGCAGCGCCCCCAAATTTCTCCGTCGTCGCACCATAATCTCTATCACGATCAGATCTTCCGCTAATATCGCAGCCGCCTCCTTCAAAATCATCCGCCGATTTGCACATTGGATACTTTCGTCAGTGGTAACAGCCCAGCGAAGCGATCCTTCTCCGACGAGATCCGATCCTCGCGACTGTCGCAATGCCACGCATCGCCGCATGGTTGCTCCGCTTCGGTTTACCACGTAGAGCCTACGACCCGTCATCACCACGCTTCATCAACCTTCGTTCTTCATCTTCGTCTTCAACATCAACGACTTCATCAACGATGACCAACCAACGATCAACTTCAACGTTTCGTCTTCGTCGTACACCGCCGTAGGGACCACCGACACCACCGGCTTCAGCCACCGCACGGAGCCACCCATCGAAGCACCGACCCTCCACGACCCCTCCGACTTCGCTCCGCTTCGCCACCAAGGGACGACACTGAAGACACCGCCAAGAGCTGCTCCTTCGCCAGCCACGCCTCGCTCATCGACAGCAGCAGTCCATCTTCTCCCAGCTCCGGCCTTATCTCCGCCCTTTACCAGTCAACAGCCGAAGCCTCGCCACGCCTCTCCACCGTGCACAGCCACGCCGCCGGGGGCCGACCCGAGACCCCCCGCGCACGTGCGAGGCATGTGCGTCCTGGGGGGAACGCCAGCAGACATTAGCACCCCAGGTCACGTGCTCCGTACGTCACCACGGGGTAATTTACAGAGCAAGCCCCGATCTTTTCACTATTTACACAAAGGCACCTTACCGACCAGGTCACATGCTACACACGTGACTTGGTGGTAATTTTGCAAGGCATCTCTCGGAGATTCACTTCTTTGCCATCCAGCCCCCGCCAACCAAGGGTCACATTCTTAGCACGTGACCTCTTGGAATTTTGCAGAAGTACTCCCCCTATTTATTGCATAAATGCCCCTTTATTGTATTTCTATATTTATTTTAATTATCATCATTGCAGTTATACCCCTGTATTCCGTTGTTATTCTGGACCTCTACATGACATTATTTTATTTATCCAAAAATATCATTTTATTTGTCTATTAATTCTCAACATTTTGACATATTGTATATATTTTTCTGATCAATGATTAATTAATAATTAATTGTTTTGTGGAAAATTGCATATTTGCTCATTTTGTGCTCTGATTTTTTATATTTGATTAATTGTCGCCTCTAAAAATTTCTCAAAAATCATATATTGTAGAATTAATTGTGCTTGACATTGTGCCCAAAAAGAATCGCATTTGCATGCATAGATTCCCTGTAAAAATCATTTTGCATAATTCAATGTTTAATAGGTATTGAATCTTGTATTTTCAAGGTTTAGGATTTTTCTGAGATCCATTACTTAGTGATAGATCTTAAATAATTTTATTCCTTGAAAATAATTAGGTTTAATATTTATTATAATTAAATATTGAAATTCATTTTGTTTGCATTTAAAAATTCATAAAAAATTCATATTGCATCCAAAAATTCCAGAAAAAATCACAGTGCATTCATTTCATCATAATTTGCATCTTGGCCAAGTTTCATATTTTTCGGATATCGTTTGAGAGTAATTTACATTTGAGTTCTTAAAATAGGCCAAAATTGCATTTTGCATCCTTTATTGCATTAAAAATTACAAAAAAAGACCGCCTCAAAAATCGCGTACGAATTTTGATAGACATAATTCTAGGTTGTTCCTTTGTCTCCTTGTGTTCGACTTTGGGACTTGCCCAAGTAAAGTAAACATAAAACCACACGATTAAAAATTGAGGAAATAATTATGGTTATTTTCTTGACCGATTTCGATTGTCGCCCACAACGAACGATATAATCATTTCTACGCACGATCAAATACACATTTTATTCATTTAACATAACGCAAATATCGGACCCGTCACACCCGACGACCCTTCACCGCTCCCATCATCCTACACTCGCTGCTCTGGACCCAACGCCATCACCAATGGCATCTAGCGGTCGCCGATCTGCGGGACCCTGCATCTGTAGCCCCAACAGCATCCCCAGCCGCACCTCGTAGCCCCCGGTATCTGTGACCTCCTGTTGTGACCTCCTGTCACTGCCCCCACAGTACCGCACACGACAAATTGTCGCTATTTCTTTCTTGAAGGAGTTGGGTGCATTTTAAGTATGCCGATGCAGTCAACTTCCCATTTGTTCGTGTAGATGTTTCTTTGGTCAAAGTTTACGATCCTCCTCTCCTTCGATCAACAAGATGTCATAAACTAAGGTTGATATCCCTACCACGGGTGCCTTCAGAGGTCCAACACCCATAGTCAAGATGGATGAGTCGAATTACGAGTTGTGAGCCATGAAATTCATGAGCCTAATGAAGTCAATGGGTAAAAAACATGTTCTTACCGTAGAAGAGCCAACGGAGAAGACATGAGTGTATGCCTCTTGGGAGGATGATGACGCCTATGCACGAGTCTGGTTGTTTGGTACCATGATACCAGATATAGCGAAGGATGTCCTACACCAGCCCACAACCAAAGCCATGTGGGATATTCTTACTGCCACGTATTTACAGGCCAAGAATGAGATGAAGATTCTACAGCTACAACATGACATCTTCACCATTAAGTAGAATGGTCGACCACTACATGCACACTATACCACCCTGTGTGGGATGTTTGAGAAGCTTCATAACTTTGTGCCTCTCACAGTGACTCCAAAACAGATGAAGACATTCCGAAATGCTATGATGGTTGGAGTATTCCCAGCCTCTCTTGACTCTCAATATGAGGCAGCATCTTCCCAGATACTGGCTGATGCTACCATTCCTCCCATGGAGGAGGCCTTTGATGAATCTGTGATTCATCACTTCAAAAGTCAAAAATAGAGCCTTGTTCCCGAGAAAATAGAGGCATATTTCCTTTTATATTGCATAAATAGCACTCAGGCATGCAGTCATAAATCATACATTTTAGCAGCTCATTTTTGCATTTAAATAAGAAGCCAAAATCCCTTGTAAAATACCCAATCCCTAAAATAACCTCTTCTCTATAAAATATACTCCTTAGTTGATAATATAGGGAAGAATGCCAAAAATAACCCTTGTAAAATAGCCAATGTAGCCTGAGAACCCTTGTACACTAAAATACACATAAAGCCCTCGTACAAACTCCGAATTATGTCTACTTATTCTTAGAATACTACATATTAAAAGACCTTCAAAATGAGACTAATTTCATTGAATTTGGAGCTTGTATGAGAAACTTGGGTTTTTGGGCCACTTTGTATACTACATATGTATATTTATGTATCCTTGTATTTATGAATCATATTTGACCTCATCTCCATCTTTGGTCAACATGAAACTTGTAGATCTCATCGAGATCTACAACTTTCATGTTTTGAGTTTTTCCAAATTCGGCTCCCTTTCTCTCTACAAGTGTATTTCTCTCCAACCACTCACAGCAGGCCACGTGGCGCCCTCTGGTTGCGCCACGCGGCCCGCTTCCCCTCGCCTCACCCGCCTGCGTCCTCAGCCGTTGGATCTCGCTTCAGATCCAACGGTCCAACATTTTCCATATGCGCTTAAATCCATAGCCATCAGATCTTCTCTGGCCTTGATCCGCACCGCACATTAGCACCTTCACCAGAGCCATCCACGTGGCTGCATCTAAGCCGCTTGATCAGACCCTTGATCTCTCCATCGCAGCCGCCCCTCTCCCAGCGAGTCTCGGCCCTTCGATCATCCCTATCTCTTCATCTAAACCATCTGTTCGCGCCTTCACAGTGCCCACCATGTGGCGCCGCTCTCGGCCCATCATCACCGACCCCCGATCTCATCCTACCCGCCCACCACGCTTTGATCACCACGTGGATCACAAGATCCAACGGTGGAGACCTCGTCTCCTACCCCAGGCGCCCCTCTCTCCGACGTCCCTTGCCTTGCGGGAGGGGCGCCCCTTCCTATTCTTGGCGCACATCAGCCACCCTCTCCGACCGCAAACGCCCCACAACGTCACCCACTCGTCCCTCTCCCTCGCCAGCTCTCACGCCCACGACCTCCACCATGGAAGCTCCACGTCGCCTCAACCTCGCCCCGTCGCCAACCCTGCCACCAACTTCGCCTTATAAATACTCCACCACGGCGACAATCACCGCTATCCGCCACTCCAGAGAGGGCCTCGAGCTCAGATCGATCCGTTGGTGAAAGCAATTGGGTGTGTCTTCGAGCGAAGACAAGGTTCTTCTCCGGCGAGATCCACGGCAAGCTCTGCCGTGTCGCAGCCTCCCTCCGCGAAGCTGCGCGAGCTCGGGACCCTACCGATCCCTCGAGCGAAGACCTGGAGCTCAAATCTGAGCTCCATTCCCCAGGTAGCCCCCTCCATCCATCGTCCGATCTTTCTCTTATTTTTCTCCGATTCTCCGACTTTAATTCGCCGCCACCAGCCACCTTCTCGCTCCCAATCCACCTCGACGAGCTTCGCGTCGAAGCTCCCATCCTCGCTGACCCATCTACACACCCCGACGACGCTTCGCGCACTATTCCGACCAACAGCTCCGCCATTTGGTCGGAGCTCATCCCCAGCGCACCTCCTTCACACCATAGGCCTCGCCGACCATCTATATCTCTCCACGAGCACTTGCACGCCTCGGCTATCTCTTCTAAACCCCTGCGGGTACTTGGCTTCTCACTGAACGGAAGCTCGCCGGAGCTCCCTTCGAGCTTCACCGGCAGCGTGACCCAGACCTCCTCGCTCACTCCTGAGGGCACAGGAGGCTTCGTCGACCATCAGCGCGTCTTCTGGAGCACCTCCGACTCGCCATCGACCTCCACCGACGACGGGAAGGACGGGCGGAGCTACAGCCCGATCGCCGGAGCCCCGCCTTCTCCTCCGCAGGAGGCGGAGGGTCGTCGAGGAAGAAGAGCAGCTGCCGTTCGATCAACCGATCGAACGGCCCTCACGTCGCCACGCGTCCCCTCACCGCAGTCGTCCTCAACCGTTGATCGCCTCCCAGATCTGACAGGCCCTCACGTCGCCACGCGTCTTCATCGCCAACCTTTGGATCGACCTTGATCCAAAGGCCCGCAGGCCGCCACGTCGACGAGTCCGAGCCTCGGCCTCCAAGCCTAGGCTCGGGCGACCGAGGCTACACCGAGCTTCGCTCCGGACCTCCTGAGCCCCCGAACCTCCCTCCGAGCCTAGGCCGCCCACGTGAGGAGCACGTGCGGCCTGGGTAAATTGCACAGAAGCCCCTGGAGCTTTCCCAAAATTGCAACGAAGCCCCTGTGAAGCAGACCCACGTGAGGAGCACGTGCACCGTGGAGAATTTGCACAAGAGTCCCCCACATTATCGGTAATTGCATTTTAGTCCCTGTCTGCATATTTGCTTTTTGTAATTTTAATTTCCTGTATTGCATTTGCACCCCTGTGTTTGCACGCATCCCTAGATTGCATTTTACATCATTTTGGAATTCTAAAAATTGCATTTTGTTGGAAATTTTGTCCTCTATCTATTGGTACACGTGTCTCATTTTTGTAAGCTCATTTGAATTATTAATGAATTAACTTGGTGAATTATTGACATATTTTGCCCCCAGTGACACCTTTTGATTTTTAATTAATTCTCTGTGCCTTCAAAAATTATCAAAAATTCACAGTAGCTTAAGGACATCATTTTTAACATACCATAAAAATTTCATAGCATTTGCACGCATATCGAGGCTAAATAAATTGTTAAGTGATTTTCTTAGATTAATTTTAATTAATTCATTTCACAGTGAAATTAAGTTCTGTTAATTTTCCTAGGTCCCTTATCATTAGAGCCACCTAGGATAATTTTAGTTCTTGAAAAAATGTGGGTTGGTATTTATTAAAAATTAAATACTGAAAATCACTCTGTCTGTTCATTAAATACACAGTAAATTCATTTAGTGTCTAAAAATTCCAAAAAAAATTAGTGTAGGTTATTTTCTTCATCATTAACCATCTGGCCAATTTTCATGATTTTTGGACTTCATTTGATACCATAATTAAATTGAACATTAAATTGGCCTGCATTGTTTGCATAAGTCTGCACAAAAATTAAAAAGACCAAAAAAATTACTCCTCGATAATCAACACTTGAACAATTGCTTAAATTCATCTAAGGAGACATATGCCTCCCTGAGATCGACCTTGGACTTCCACCAAGTAAAAAAATTGCCGCTTAGAATTAACTTCACATTAATCGATAAGTGGTTTTTGATTAACCCCTCGTATCCGACTGCAACGAACGATTAACATTAATTTGGACGTTAATTTGACCGAATTAACATAGGGAGCGGGAGCGTTATCAAAATGGCGCCGTTGCCGGGGAGGCACGGCTTAGGTTAAATTTTAGCAAATTTTTGAGTGTTTGATTTTCCTTCCCCGGGTAGTCTGACCCCCGATTTTCTTGTAATTATTTTCTCCCATTTATTTTTTGCATTATTTTATTTTTGTGTAACTCTCTGACCTCCAATTATTCTTTTGTGCGAGGACCGCGAGGAGTTGGCAATGCTTCGAGGACTTAGCATTTAAATTTTTGAGTGAAAGAGAGGCTTTGTAATTACATTTTATTTTATTTTTCTTTCGCATCATTTCCAGCGGTTCCCGTTTGGGATCTCGCGTGTGTAAAGATAGTGAAACTGTGTCCCGTGTGCTGTGTGGGTGATTGTAACTTAGCTTGCACTAGCGGCTCCTCGAGCCACTCTAGGAATTGTTTGTGCTCGTAATCAATAGGACCACACATCACACATAAAAGACGCACCTAGACCGCAGGACTTAGTCAAAATTAAACTGTTCTTCACGCTAATAGAACTGCCTGTCTAGGAGTGGCTTTTCATCGATTACATTTGCATGTAGAGTAAAGTTTTCAATTCTATTTTGCATCCTGCATAAAAAAAGCGAAGGGATCACTGTAAGTATTCTCTACTCAGCATCCGCATCATCGATTTTTCGTGCATCGGCTTTTCTCGATTTCCCCCTCTGATTTTCTCACTTAAATTAAACAGGAAATTGGGACTGTCCGATAGGCGTGCTTTGTGGTGGATTAATTAAAGTGATAACCTAACTTAAAATCGGGACTGCTAACAGTATTGACCAAAAAAAGAATAAAATCTGAAAATTGTTTGCGGGAGATTAATCCCCGACCTTGTATTCAGGCTGAGTGAGGGTACCTGAGTGTGTGTGAACACCCTAAGGTAGAGCCCAAATCCCCGTCTTCCATATCACGTTCTAACTGATCCTAGCAAATATCACAAGCCGGATAATTTCAGATTCTTTGACTAGTACCAAGTAGCCTCCGCCTGTCTCAGGTAGATAGGGGCGAAATTGCGGTACTCTGCGACAAGCTGCCAGTAACCCCCAGGGGTGAAGTTCCGGCCTTGTCAGCCTCCGCCTGCTTGCAGGTAGATAGGGGTGTGGTCATTGAATCCATCGACTTGGGATAGGAGCGAAGAAAGGAAAGAGCGGCGGTATCTTAGGCGACAGGTTAAACAGGGAAGACGCATCCGGCTCTAAGCCGACTTCCCTATAGGCCGCGTAATCCTTGCTATTTTTGCTTGAAAATCACACTTAAAAACGACAAGATTAATTGGACTCGATTTCGGGTCCTTCATCGTGTTGAGTGTGAACTTAGGGTTTGCTCTTGCGTTTGTCTTTGAGTCTGTCTGTGTGTGTTATCCTGTGTAATTGCACATTTTCTGCCTCAATCATCTTCTTTTCCTCTTCAAAGATGTCGGGATATTGGTCCCCATACCCCGTGACCTCTGGTCACTCCTCCTCGACCATATACCGTTCATCTTCGCTTTCTCCTCCGCCATCCACGGGAGATCCTTACCCGTGGTCGGCTCCTCCTCAACCCGATCTTGAAGTCAAAACTCTGACTGACTTCTCCACTTCTTCGCATTTCTCACCTACTCCATATTCTGACATTCCGGATCCACTTCCATCTTGGGCTGACTGTCCTTATTCTCGAGAGCTTGCAGGAATTAAAGAATCAAATGAAGAGCAAGCCACGGCTGAGATAGATGATTGGCAGAATTATATGCCCCTGTTTACTTCATTCTCACCTCAAGTAGGGACCATACAACAATTTACATATACACCTCCCGACTTGACCTTAGGGCATCATTTGATCGATCAAACAACCCGAATTGAGGGGCCTGAATATCACGATTTTCCAGACTTGATTGACTTTAGTGATCAAGCCTTCATTAACCAGCCTTCATTCGGAGAGCCTATACTTTCACAGGAGTGGACTAATGAGCTAGACTTACTAGTCCCTCGTTCATTGACTCCATCATATGAGGCTCTAACCAATATCTGCCATTCGGATGATCCATACTCGACCCAGGAATACATGCCAGAGTATAGGTATGTTGAGTATGAGACCTCAACATCTCAGCAGTCTCCTCCAATTGAGCAGAACTCTCCCATGAATTGTCATGGGAATTTTGTGGAGGATGACATTTCCAGACTTATTGAGAAAAGTGAATCATTCGGTAATGAGTTGAGAAATGCCATGGAAATATTGAACTCAATTTCTGCCAGCTTGAGAATGAAAGTGGAAAAGGATATGAGTAATTTTGAGGTTGAAAGCCAAGCAAACATTAGGGAACCCACACCGTCTGTACAGCTGGAGTCCATTCTATCTCCCTCTTCTACTAACCACTTGCCCTCCAATCCAGAGTCCGATCATTCATCTATCCAAAATACCAAAAAAAATGAAAAACCAAAAAACCACATAAAAATTGAAAATGAAAATGACCTAAAAAAATTGGATCCTGCCCTAAGGGAAGCACTCGATGAAGAACTGATTTTCAAACTTCCCTTAATAATGGCCATAGATCACTTTCCCGACCTCAAACGATTTGTGAGAAGTAAATTGATGCCCAAGAGGTCAGGTAATAAGAGGACAAGGACTGAAAGACACATAGTGTCTATGGCCACCTCCCTGGTGATGGGGAAAAAGACCAAGAGCCGCAGAGTGAAGCGGTTGCCCCGAGTTGAATGTGAAAATAAAGACACCATATTTACCCATGCAAGAATCGATGATGACTCACCGATTAATATCCTCCCGACCTCTGTGTTTGACAAGCTCAAACTCAGGCCACTTAGGAAGTCGAGAGAGATCGTTCAGCTGGCTGACCGATCCATCAAACGGTCGAGAGGAAATATTTCAGTCATCGTTACTTTCCAAGGTGCTCTACTACAGGTGGACTTCACGATCATTGACATAGAGCACCGAGGAGAGTTTTCCCAATCTCCGATTATTCTCGGGAAGCCGTTCTTAGTCTTGGCTAAGGCGACTATAGATTGTGAGACTCAGGAAATCGATTTTACAGCATTGGAAGCGCTTCGACCTCATCCATTCTTTGATAAACTTTACTCTAAGGTGACCCGCACATCCGCTGACAGTCATAACCATCGAGAGGTAGATGAGTCCCACCTCTCTGCTACACCTGAGAAACCGACTGTCCGGACGACCGTTGGATCAGAGACTCCCCACACCTCCACTTCATTAACTGCTTGCACTACCACCGTGACAGCTTCTAAGGAGGACTCACGACCAGAAGCTATCATTGAGGCGGACACGACCTTTGTGGATTGCCTTGATCATTTCAGTGATCCGACACAAGTGCCTAATAATGCCAAGCCAACTGAGACCACTAGAACCTTCCCGAGGCATGTGCTGACCCTTCAGGAATATTACAATCTTTATGGTGACTCGTCTGATGAGGAACCCATAGTTAGCACTACACCATGACCCGGGCCTTCTAAGGAAACAACCCAGAAAAAATTGACTCCACTTGAAAACACGGTTGCTCCCTCTTCTAGTCGGTTATCTAGTGAAAGGAAGTCGAGAATTGATTCCTCGAGATGTTCCTCCGAACCTCTCCAGGCGCGTCGCTCTCATCTCCCTCTCAATGATTCAGGTTCTAGAAAACCGACTAAGAAAGTCTCCTTCACCACTCCGGAGAAGGAAGCTTCAGAGGAATCCTCATCTGGACCGGATAAGGTGATTTATATGAGTGAGCTCAGTTCGGTTGTTCTCAAGCCTTATCTGAGCAAGCAGCCGTGTGTCGACCCTCGTTGGACGATCCCTACACCTCATTATTATTCATCTGAGGACGATTCCGACAGCGACACATATGTATATTATCCACCTCCTCGCGTCCGCAAGAAGGTTCGTCACAAACCTTCTTAATCCTTGTATATTCTCAATTCTTCTTGTATATATTTTTTCTCTCCCTCCCTCCCCAGTGATTCGAATCACTCGCCCCGGTTCCATATCATCTCATGACTATACTTAGGATAACCAGATCCTAAGTATAGGGGGAGAGTGACCTGCATCTATTCATTGTACATCCTCCAGATCACATCGGTTCTCATACTCACTCCTGTCCTGTACTTGGGCTGATTAGAGACAAAGTATAGGGGGGACCGATGCCCGCATTGTATATTCATCCATTTCTCTTCTTGACCTCGTCCGCCCCACTTTTTGACTTTCTTCTACACTTAGGCTGTCAGAGCCTAAGTTTAGGGGGCTGGTCGATTTCTATACATTTTTGTTATTTTAGCTCTCCTACGCTTAGCCCGAGCTATGTCTTTTTAGTCGCTTTCGTGCTCTGAGGACATAGCACACGCTAAGTATAGGGGGGCATGTATATATTACATATATACTTTACCCATAGCTCGTACTTTTGCGTATTTTCGCGTATTTTTGTATATATTTTGCAATAATTAAGGGTGGGTAAAAAATAAAAAAAAATTTGTACTTGTTGTATAATACTTGTAAAACTTTTGTAAAAATTGAAAAATGTATACTTGTATATTGTATAACACTTGTATAATCTGTATAATATTTATAAACTCTTGTAAATTGTTGTAACATAGGAGGTATACCAGAGTTGAAAAAAAAACAAAACAAAAACAAAACAAAAAAATAATACAAAAAGGCTTCTTATTTACTCTTGCATATCATATTATCTTGCATTTTCAAAAAAAAAAGTCTTGCATTTACATTCATCTACATAGCATGTCATCTACATCTCATCTGCATATCTTGCATATGCAAAGTGAAAAGCTAGTGGGTTCTGGACCAAGTTATGAGTAGATATTGAGGATGGACTTGATATGACCTTAATTCACCTAATTTCAGAGGAACCTTACAGGGACTAGAGTTAAGATTTCTCAGGTCAAGTGACTTAATTCTTTGAGTCCGCATGTCTATGTTCACATGTCATCTCGATTAGTCTAAGTAGAATATCTCGTGCATACGCATGATTCTTTTAGATAATGACCTAACTTGGACAGGCACTATGCACGTAGCTCTTCATTGATGAGGTGGTGAGGAGGTAGAATCCTTTAGCTTGGAGTAGCACACGGGTGGAAACATCCGTCCTCCTCTAGGGAGGGTAGTGCGTCTCAACCTAGTCTGGTGGTGTTGACATCTAAGGACAGGATGCTGTGGGTTGCAATAATGCTTCAAAAGAGGGATAGTCTACTGACTCAAGAGGAAAAACTCCTGATGTACATGCTGCTCATTTTGTTTGAAAAAAAAAGTAAAAGAAAAAAAATGCAAAAACTCCAAAAAAATCAGACAGGTTCAAGGAAAAAAATAAAATACATGTCGGAGAATGTATACTAGTAAAGAAATGCAGCTGGATGACTTGGCTACACTGGTCAGGCATCCCGGGATAGGTAGCTACACTGGCTACCGTCCATTCTCTTCTCTACCCCCTCCTCTTGAGTTGGTCGCACTTGAACTTAGAAGGGAATACCCCGCTCCTCGAGGAAAGAGTTGCTGGACCGGGTTGTTGAGTTACCTTGTTAGAGGAGGCTGGTTCCAAACCATTTCTGATGTGGAGAGTTACAAATCACTTACACAGTACAAGTAAGAATCATAGTCATCAGAAATTTGCGTTTGAGGATTTGTTCTGACCTGACTATTGAGGCGTCTTGAATAGAAGACTTGTGGAACTTGAAGTCTGTTAGGTCTTAAGTTCAGGTCCAAATAAGGTCCCGCCACACAATTAATCCAAAGGTCGAGTCAGGCTCCATTTTTCAACTTTTGTTCATGACCTTGGTATGGAACCCAAAATCATTTCACTCTTGCATTTCATGTAGTTGCTCGGGGACGAGCAAGGTTTAAGTATAGGGGGTTGATGAATCTGTGATTCATCACTTCAAAAGTCAAAAATAGAGCCTTGTTCCCGAGAAAATAGAGGCATATTTCCTTTTATATTGCATAAATAGCACTCATGCATGCAGTCATAAATCATACATTTTAGCAGCTCATTTTTGCATTTAAATAAGAAGCCAAAATCCCTTGTAAAATACCCAATCCCGAAAATAACCTCTTCTCTATAAAATATACTCCTTAGTTGATAATATAGGGAAGAATGCCAAAAATAACCCTTGTAAAATAGCCAATGTAGCCTGAGAACCCTTGTACACTAAAATACATATAAAGCCCTCGTACAAACTCCGAATTAGGTCTACTTATTCTTAGAATACTACATATTAAAAGACCTTCAAAATGAGACTAATTTAATTGAATTTGGAGCTTGTATGAGAAACTTGGGTTTTTGGGCCACTTTGTATACTACATATGTATATTTATGTATCCTTGTATTTATGTATCATATTTGACCTCATCTCCGTCTTTGGTCAACATGAAACTTGTAGATCTAATCGAGATCTACAACTTTCATGTTTTGAGTTTTTCCAAATTCGGCTCCTTCTTCTCTCTACAAGTGTATTTCTCTCCAACCACTCACAACAGGCCACGTGGCGCCCTCTGGTTGCGCCACGCGGCCCGCTTCCCCTCGCCTCACCCGCCTGCGTCCTCAGCCGTTGGATCTCGCTTCAGATCCAACGGTCCAGCATTTTCCATATGCGCTTAAATCCATAGCCATCAGATCTTCTCTGGCCTTGATCCGCACCGCACATTAGCGCCTTCACCAGAGCCATCCACGTGGCTGCATCTAAGCCGCTTGATCAGACCCTTGATCTCTCCATCGCAGCCGCCCCTCTCCCAGCGAGTCTCGGCCCTTCGATCATCCCTATCTCTTCATCTAAACCGTCCGTTCGCACCTTCACCAGTGCCAACCACGTGGCGCGCTCTCGGCCCATCATCACCGAGCCCCGATCTCATCCTACCCGCCCACCACGCTTTGATCACCACCGTTGGATCAGAAGATCCAACGATGGAGACCTCGTCTCCTACCTCCAGGCGCCCCTCTCTCCCACGTCCCTTGCCTTGCGGGAGGGGCGCCCCCTTCCTATTCTTGGACGCACATCAGCCATCCTCTCCGACCGCAAACACCCCCACGACGTCACCCACTCGTCCCTCTCCCTCGCCAGCTCCCTCACGCCCCAAGACCTCCACCATGGAAGCTCCACGTCGCCCTCAAACCTCGCCCCGTCGCCAACCCTGCCACCAACTTCGCCTTATAAATACTCCACCACCGGCGACAATCACCGCTATCCGCCACTCCAGAGAGGTGCCTCGAGCTCAGATCGATCCGTTGGTGACAGCAATTGGGTGTGTCTTCGAGCGAAGACAAGGTTCTTCTCCGGCGAGATCCACGGCAAGCTCTGCCGTGTCGCAGCCTCCCTCCGCGAAGCTGTGCGAGCTCGGGACCCTACCGATCCCTCGAGCGAAGACCTGGAGCTCAAATCTGAGCTCCATTCCCCAGGTAGCCCCCTCCATCCATCGTCCGATCTTTCTCTTATTTTTCTCCGATTTCTCCGACTTTATTCGCCGCCACCGGCCACCTTCTCGCTCCCAATCCACCTCGACGAGCTTCACGTCGAAGCTCCCATCCTCGCTGACCCATCTACACACCCCGATGACGCTTCACGCACTATTCCGACCAACAGCTCCGCCATTTGGTCGGAGCTCATCCCCAGCGCACCTCCTTCACACCGTAGGCCTCGCCGACCATCTATATCTCTCCACGAGCACTTGCACGCCTCGGCTATCTCTTCTAACCCCCTGCGGGTACTTGGCTTCTCACTGAACGGAAGCTCGCCGGAGCTCCCTTCGAGCTTCACCGGCAGCGTGACCCAGACCTCCTCGCTCACTCCTGAGGGCACAGGAGGCTTCGTCGACCATCAGCGCGTCTTCTGGAGCACCTCCGACTCGCCATCGACCTCCACCGACGACGGGAAGGACGGGCGGAGCTACAGCCCGATCGCCGGAGCCCCGCCTTCTCCTCCGCAGGAGGCGGAGGGCCGTCGAGGAAGAAGAGCAGCTGCCGTTCGATCAACCGATCGAACGGCCCTCACGTCACCACGCGTCCCCTCACCGCGGCCGTCCTCAACCGTTGATCGCCCCCCAGATCTGACGGGCCCTCACGTCGCCACGCGTCTTCATCGCCAACCTTTGGATCGACCTTGATCCAAAGGCCCGCAGGCCGCCACGTCGACGAGTCCGAGCCTCGGCCTCCAAGCCTAGGCTCGGGCGACCCGAGGCTACACCGAGCTTCGCTCCGGACCTCCTGAGCCCCCGAACCTCCCTCCGAGCCTAGGCCGCCCACGTGAGGAGCACGTGCGGCCTGGGTAAATTGCACAGAAGCCCCTGGAGCTTTCCAAAATTGCAACGAAGCCCCTGTAAAGCAGACCCACGTGAGGAGCACGTGCACCGTGGAGAATTTGCACAAGAGTCCCCCACATTATCGGTAATTGCATTTTAGTCCCTGTCTGCATATTTGCTTTTTGTAATTTTAATTTCCTGTATTGCATTTGCATCCATGTGTTTGCACGCATCCCTAGATTGCATTTTACATCATTTTGGAATTCTAAAAATTGCATTTTGTTGGAAATTTTGTCCTTTGTCTATTGGTACACGTGTCTCATTTTTGTAAGCTCATTTGAATTATTAATGAATTAATTGGTGAATTGTTGACATATTTTGCCCAGTGACACCTTTTGATTTTTAATTAATTCTCTGTGCCTTCAAAAATTATCAAAAATTCACAATAGCTTAAGGACATCATTTTTAACATACCATAAAAATTTCATAGCATTTACACCCATATCGAGGCCTAAATAAATTGTTAAGTGATTTTCTTAGATTAATTTTAATTAATTCATTTCACAGTGAAATTAAGTTCTGTTAAGTTTCCTAGGTCCCTTATCATTAGAGCCACCTAGGATAATTTTAGTTCTTGAAAATATTGTGGGTTGATATTTATTAAAAATTAAATACTGAAAATCACTCTGTCTGTTCATTAAATACACAGTAAATTCATTTAGTGTCTAAAAATTCCAAAAAAAATTAGTGTAGGTTATTTTCTTCATCATTAACCATCTGGCCAATTTTCATGATTTTTGGACTTCATTTGATACCATAATTAAATTGAACATTAAATTAGCCTGCATTGTTTGCATAAGTCTGCACAAAAATTAAAAAGACCAAAAAAATTACTCCTCGAAAATCAACACTTGAACAATTGCTTAAATTCATCTAAGGAGACAGATGCCTCCCTGAGATCGACCTTGGACTTCCACCAAGTAAAAAAATTGCCGCTTAGAATTAACTTCACATTAATCGATAAGTGGTTTTTGATTAACCCCTCGTATCCGACTGCAACGAACGATTAACATTAATTTGGACGTTAATTTGACCGAATTAACATAGGGAGCGGGAGCGTTATCAGCCTTCCAGAGATTAAGCAGGATCAATGTTCCAACTCCAGTGCCAAATTGTTCTGCCATGGCAGCCTCTTCTGGAAGAGGCGTCACATCTTAGTTTTGTGGACGAACATCACGAGGTAGAGGTGGACGTGATCGTGGACCATCGTGTACCTATTATCATAGATCTGGACATACGAAAGACACATGCTACTCTAAGCAAGGTTTTCCAACATCATCACGTGTAGCAGAGCAAGCCCATAATCAACAAGCTATGCCACCCACATCAGATCAGAAATATGATGACCTTGTGTCTCGACTGAGAGACATTATGTCACTATCTACTACACCAACACCTATTTTAGAGAACAACTCGGATTTTGTCGCTACAGTAGGGGCCAGTACCTCAGGTAGTATTTATACATCTATATTTTATGTTGGTTCAGATATATCAGAGTGGATTATTGATTCTAGAGCCACACATCACTTGTATGGAGATAGAAATCAGCTCATAGCCTATTGGCAGGTTCCTCCAGAAAGGACTGTGGTCATAACTGATGGGACCCATTCTCCTATCATGGGACAGGGGGAGATCACCTCGACACCATTTATGCGCTTATAAAATGTGTTGCGTGCTCCTGATTTTTCAATGAATTTACTATCTATCAGTCAGATTACTAAGGATTTAAATTGTCGAGCAATATTTGACCCATCATATCTTGTGTTTCAGGATATTCTAACGGGCAAGATGATTGATTGTGGTTGTGAGCAGGGCAGACTCTATCGACTGTTTCAAACACCATATGCGGGTCTATCATCCCATTCCGCTGATCCAATCTCTCCCTTTCTTTGGCACCGACGCTTCATTCATCTCCCGCTTCAGAAGATGCATCATGTTCTTCCCCAGATTTCACCCTGCTCGTCATTCAACTGTGAAGCGTGTCAGTTAGGGAAGCATCATCAGTCGATCTTCCCTAGTCATTAGAGTCAGAGCAGTAGCTCCCTTTTGAGTTTTTCCACGTTGATATTTAGGGTCCAAGTCGAGTTCCCGATCATCATGGACACATATTTTATCTACTTGCTGTCGATGATTTTAGTCGTCTGTCTTGGGTCTTCTGTTGAAGAATAAATCTGAAGCTGGAAATGCAATAATAAATTTCGTTACACATAATGTGTTTTCTACCTCCGTCAAAATAGTAAGGACGGATAATGCGCTTGATTTCTGCACTCATGTTTAAAATCTACCTTGCATTTATACTAATAATTCTCAACCTTGCATTTATACTAATATTTTCTATATAGTAAGGATGGATATTTTTTTAGATTGAATATAAAAATATGTTTTAAAATAAAACTAAGTTTAAAATCTACCTTGCATTTATACTAATAATTCTCAACCTAGTTACAATTGTGTCAGACCACACAAACCAATATCTTAAGCATTTCAGCTTTAAGAGGATTCCACTCCATCTTTAATGTTGGACAATAAAAATAGTCAAACTACTATTAATAATTTACAGTGAATAAGTCTTCATATGTAAAAATTAGGTTTAGTATTTATAAGATTTTTTTGACTTTCAAACTAGTATAATTTGTATATACATCATTTTAATAAATTAATTCATCTCTATCTTATACTTACAATATAGCATTTTATAATTAACTATATAAAAAACAAAATAAAGATAAAATAAATTTAAAAAAAATAATGTATTATATTAATGTAAAAAAATATATAAAAATACACTATATATAAAAATATTGATATGAAAACAAAATAATTAATAACATGTTTTATTTGCATATATTATTATTATTATTTAGTTTGAATCCTCTAATTTTGGATAAAATTCAAAATATACCCTTTTTTAAAGATATAGACATTAAAATTCTCTACAAATTTCGTGTTCATTATTTCCTTATTCAAGTTCTTTTTCTATTTATTTTGTTATATTTGTATATAATCACCCCTTCAATTTTTTTGTATTGACACATGTCAGCTCGACATTCATATTCTTCATCTATCTTCCTTCTTCTCCAGGCACGAAACATGGATGAGACCGAGCATTCCTAGACTTCCACTCGACCATTTAGTGAACCTCATAACATGATAACCACTATAATTGATGGTCAATAGTCCTATATTTATTATCATTAGCTCACCTAACTCTCCCAAGATATATATTTATTATCAGATTCTCTCTTCGATCTTTCAAAGATCAAATGATTTTTTTAATAGTTGCTACATCAAAGGAATCACTCAGAGCTTTATCTTAAGCTCCATCGCAATAGCTTCATCAATTTAATTGCATTTCTAGATATGATTTGCAGTATGGTTTCGATTTTTTCAAATTAATTAAAGTGTTCATTGAGTTTTTCTTGGCCAATTTTGTTCTATAACCAATTATGATTTGTTTATATTACAATCGTGTCTATCCACCTTTGATCACTAATGTATCATGACATCCATTAATCAATACTTTAACCTGATTTTTTTTTAGAAATGATCAGGAGCTTGTCGTGATCTCATCTTATCCATTAATAAGGGAATCCATTCGCGCTTTATCAAGTCTCTATTCAAGATTCACGAGAGAATATCCATAGCTCCAGCTATTGTATTATTCTTGAGTTATATGCGGTATAGATAATCAGATGCATCTTTTGAGCTCCAATTGGATTTGACTCAATTTTGAGAGGATCCAATTTGATGAAGTTGAATGCATCAAGACATTCATTTTCAATGTTACATTAGGATGAATCACTCGATCTGCTTCCTAAAAAGTTAGATAGCGTCCCTGGATCGACCGAGCAAATCAACCATAAAGTTGTGTGTTATTGTGTTATTTATACTCCTAAAGTCATGTGTATAGTGTGAAATATGGGATTGTTGAAATCAGGGAGACAAACATTTATATAGAAATAGGTATAGTGAATAAGGGTTAGGGTAATCTAATTTTTATTTACTTTTTAAGGTGTTTTATGAATATTTATTCTATTGTATACGTCTATACGTTTTTATCATCTTTATTATACCAAGTAGGTATAGATTTTATTTGTTTTATGTTTTAATATTTTTTATATTTTATTGTGTGTTTTTTATATTTTTTTATTTTTGCTTTTTTTTATTGATATTCGAAAAGGTTTTTATGTGTAGAAGTATATAAAAGTAAAGAAATCAAGTTTTTTATACTTTGAAAATACGTAGTATGTGGAAACAATATAAAAGAATATGTTTTTGTGTACTACATGTTTTTTTACTATTTTTGATGTTTTTAAAGAATTTTTAAGATTGTTTATCAATTTTTAAAAGGATTTTAAATTAGAAAACATGAATCAAATAATTACTGAACAATTTTTATTGAAATAATAATAATAATAAAATTGTAGAATTTTTATTTATATTTTTTGTGTAGAGAATTTTGGTTGCTTTAAAACTAGCTATTCTACATATTTTTATGATTTGGAAAACCATGAATCAAATATTCATAGTACGTTTTTTTATTGAAATGAACAATAAAAAGGTATAAATTCTTTTTGTTTATATTTTTATTGTGTAGAGAATTTTGTTAGCTTTAAAACTAGATATTGTATGTGTTTTTTTATGATTTTCCTTATTTAGTTTTGGTTTTTATAAGATTTTGTTTATTTCTTGAATTTTTAGGATTTTTGTATTATTTTATTTTATTTTCATTTTTATTTATATTTTAATATACAAAAATATCTATCTAATATAAAATTTATATATCTAACTTTATATTTATTTTCAAAGTTTGAATGTGTTTTTATGTATTGTTTTTTATTTCGGGTATTTTTACACCCATAACTCGGGTATTTACATAACATGCCATCCTTCCCTGCCCCCACTCCCCGCACAGAGTTTTCCCTATCCTGGAGACCCCCTCCTCCTCCCTTCCCGCGCCGAGTTTCCCCAGTCCTAGAGACCCCACCGACCCCCCTGTGGGTCGAGCTTCCCCTGACCCCAAGCCCTTCCTGCGATGAGATTTCCTGTCCGAAGCTCCCCCGCAGGAGCTCTGCGTCCAGCTCCTGGTCGAAGAAGCAGTGCGTCTAGTTGCCCCCCCCAACCCCCCCCCCCCCCCCTCGCCACCGGCAAGAGAAGTCGCACCTCCCCTCCCGGACCCGAGACTCACTCGCGGCCCCCCTGGGCCCGAGACCCATTCTGCCTCCCCCCCCACACCCCCCACCCGAGACCCACCTGCACCGGCCAGAGGAAGCCCCTCCCCCTCCCTTCGAGACTCATCTGAACCGCTCAGAGGAGCCCCCCCTCTTCCCCCCCTGAGACAACCTGCACCGCCCAGAGAAGCTCCCCCCACCCCCCTCCCGAGGACCCACCAACACCAGCCAGAGGAGCCCCCCCTCCCTCCCTCCGAGACTCACCTGAACCGCTTAGAGGAGCCCCCCCTCCTCCCTCCCTGAGACAACCTGCACCGCCCAGAAAAGAGGTCCCCTCCCCTCCCCCGAGACAACCGCCTAGAGAAGCTCCTCCTTCTTCTCCCTCGGACTCGATGCACCGCTCAGAGGAGCCTCCCCCCTCTCCTCCCTGAGACAACTTCCCATAGGAGCCCCCCCTCGGACCCGAGACCCACTTGCGATCCTGACTGACCAGAGAAACCCCCCCCCCCCTCGCCACCGCCCAGAGAACTGATGTCGAGGAGCTCCGATGGGATAATTTTTTATTTAAGTTAATCTTAACCGTTAGATCTTAGAATGGTTAGATTAATTCGTTATCTGGTTGAGTTAGCAAAGTCAAGTAACGGAAGGTTATGGACGTAAGACGGCACACTTATTTAGGGTTCTGAGCGTAATTCACGATTATTCAGGGTTATGAATGTTATTACGATATTACTCAAGGTTATGGGTGTAAAAATTCCTTTTATTTATTAAAGTAAAAAATGGTTTTTATTTTTAAAACTACTTTATACTGTATTAAGTATAATATTGTGTACAAGTAGATATTTTAGTTTCATTTTTATTCTAGTTATTATCTTTTATATGGATTTTATAATTATTACTTATTTAATATTATAAATGGGTATGTGTAAATGATAGAATTTTATGAGTTCATGTGCAATTAGGAAAAGCTAAGAAAATAAAATCACAAATGAACCAGCGCCACATGTGATCTCTCACCTGTGTTCACAGCCTTGTCTAGAAAATCAATCAGAGGGCCACACTTGTAGCCCTAAGAAATAAATCAGAGGGCTCGAACCGTTAATGTACCAACGATATCACATGCATCGCACACACTTGTAGCCACCTGGACACTTGTAGCCACCTGGACCTGTTTAGAAACCACACAAATGTCTAGGTGTTCAAACGAAAAAATCACCAGATCCATGTGTTGTTCACGTGTGTGGTCGGATGCATGACCTATAAGCAATTAGATAAAAGATTAGGGAAATGCCCAAAATATCTACCCCCGCATGTGAGGCACGCATGCCTTGGCTCAAGCGGTGGACTGCGGTTGATCTCGAGCGTCTATCAAGTCTGATCGGACGACAACTGCTTTTCTTTGTTCTTCCCCAAATCATGTTAGCTCCAGGTAATGTGCCCGATGGATTTGAAGACGATGGCTAATGGCTGCATTCTCCAGCAGGTTCGCGACTCTGTAGATGGTCAGCCTCAAGAGGTGGATCTTAGATCTGCAATTTGGTCATCTCTCGAAGCTTCATCTCCGGACGTTCAATGCTCAGTTCCTATCTTAGATTCTAACTTGTGATTCCGCTGCAAATGAACGAATGGGCTCGAGGCTACAATCCTCGATGAGGAGCTCTGGTGGTACGAATCATCCAAGTGTTATGTGTGCTTTGTATCTCTAGGGGTTATTCTCCTCGTTGTGCTCAAGGTGGCGGGACTTGATTCAATGGTTCTCGATTGCCAGTGTAGCGTCAGGAGTTGTTCCAGTTTGCTCTAGGCTCTAAACCTCGGTCCAAAATGCAAACATGGAATAGCTGAGCGGGGGAGCCTCTGGAAGATCGATGATTGATCTCCAAGCATTCGATCACCGATTGTGGTCGGAGGATGAACATAGATGAGAGGTAGATTGAGAAACGGAGAGGATCACGAGGTGGATGATGGAATCAGACGTGGATTTTGTCTTGGATTTCTGACAAAAATCGACGAGAAAGAGATGTTCCAGAATAGAATAGAGAGTTCGAGGAGAGAAGAGAAGGATTAAGAAGTGAATAGAAGGGAGATTAGAGGGCGAAGGAGAAGATCTAAGTTGACCTGGAAATGGGCGGAGTATGGTTCCTGTGGAACGGAGCTCAGCGGAGTTCTGTGGGTTGTTGCCTCGATGTGCAACAGTTCGGAGGCTTATCGTGGCGAAGATAGATCTCTTGCTGGTGTCGATCTCGCCCTTCCCCTTATAAAGCTACTGTACAACAGAAATCCCATGCTGATCCTCTCTCGCTCGGAGCTCACTGATCAGTAGAAGTGGAAATGGCAAATAGATAGAGCTCAAGGAGGTTGGGTTCTATTTGTAGAGGAACGTCGAGGGTGATCGGAGAAGAAGGTCCTAGACGATGGATATGACCGACGAGGGTGTTGGACGAACGACCAAACTACCAGGTCGTTGGAGTTAACAGAGGAGAAGGTGCTAAAAGAGGAGGGAGGAAAAGGTGGGAAGAAGAAAGGAGGTGGAAGAAGAAGAATGGGGGAGGAGAAGGTCGAAAAACTCCTCTTTCACTGGTTATCTAAGAAGTGACACGTGACATATGCCACTAAGATAAAAAGAAAAATACAAAGTGGATTTAAATACAATGGATATAAATTAACTTATAAATTATGTGATATGCAATAAATAATAAATTAATTTAAACGAATAAATAATATAAATTTGAGTTATGAATGATTAAATAATAATTTAATTATGAATTTTAATAAATTAAATAGTTTAAATTTAATTTTAAAAAATAAATAATATAAATTGTATAATTTATAGGTTTAGATTATATATATACATTAATTTATTTAACAACAACAATAGAGCCTTTTCCCACATTTAGTAGTGTCAGCTACTTGGATTCTTTGCCTCCATTCAAATCTATCTTAGATCATTGTCGAGGTTAAATCTAAAAAACGAAGATCCCTTCATATCGTCTCATTCCAACACTTCTTGGACCTTCCTCGCCCTCTCTTAGTTAGCTCAACATCCCAAAACTTGCACCCCTCACCAGTACATCATCTGACCTCGTTTGCGAATGACCAAACCACCTTAAACGATTTTCTCACATCTTATCCTCCATCAGATACACACCAACTTTCCTTCTGATTGCATTATATATGATCTTTACATGTGTATGTGTGTGTCCATATATCTACCTTAGCATTTTTATTTCTTCTACTGCCATTCTTTACACATGTCTATGGTTCACAAACCAACATTCATATCCATAAAGCATAGCAGGTTTCACGACTACTTTGTAAAACTTTCATTTGATTTTCAAAAGAATTTTCTTATCACATAGAACAATAGAGGCACTACTCCACTATAGTCAACCTGCATTTATTCTATTAGTAACATCTCCATCAATTTCTCCATCATGTGGCAAAATAGGTCCCAAGTATCTAAAAGAATCTCTCTTTTGAATGTTATCATCACCAATCTTCACCTCGGTTCCTTTACCGTTGCTTCCATCAAAAGTGCACTCCATATATTTTATCTTATCCCTACTTATACAAAATCCTTTAGCCTCTAATGCACATCTCCAAACCCCAGGCTTCTCATTTACTCCATCTCTAGTCTCATCAATCAACATAATATCAACAATTGAATAATATACACCAAGGTACCTCATCCTGAATGTGACTTGTCAGCTCATCTATAATCAAAGTAAAAATGAATGAACACAAAGCTAAGCCATGATGCATACCAATGTTGATGACAAAATACTCAGTCTTCCTAGATTCTATCCTTACACAAGATGAAGCCCTATCATACATATCTTTTGATGAGGTTATATATAGGATATGTACTTGTCTCTTCTCTAAAACTCTCCACAATATCTCCCGTGAGATAGAATCATAAGACTTCTCCAAAAAAATGAAAATCATATGAAGGTTCTTCCTATTAGTTCTATAAATCTCCATTGTTCTCCTCTTCAAGTGGATGACTTCAATAGTTGAGTGACCTGGCATGAATCCAAATTGATTTTCTTTTACTTTGGAAACTTGTCACAACCTTGTTGCGATCATATGTTCCCAAATTTTCATAGTGTGCCTCATCAGATTGATACCTTTGTAATTTGAACAATTTTATGTCTCCTTTATTCTTATAAAGAGGCATCACGATGCATCTCCTCCAATCTTTCAGTCATTTTCTTGCTTCGACAAATAACATTGAATAAATTTGTAAGCCAAGTCAAGCCATGCTCGCCTAAAACTCTCCAAACTTCTATAGGAATGTCATCAGATGCTACACATTTCCCAGGTCTCATAACCATCAAAACCTCATCTACTCTCGTCCTTTGAATTCGTCTATATCTTGCATGATTCAAGTAACTTTCACTACTAGCTCGACCTCCCAAATTGATCTCTATATTTCCTTTCACAATGAAAAGCTTATGGATGTACTGCTTCCATCTAGTCTCTATATCCTTTTGAGTAACAAGCACATGATCTTCCTCATCCTTAGTTCATCTCATTTGGGAAAGATCTTTGGCCTTCCTTTCTCTTGCTTTAGCCAACTTGAATATATTCTTCTGGCCCTCCTTAGAGTCGATATTTTTGTACAAAACTTCATAAGCTTTTGACAGCTTCTCTTACAGCCTTCTTTGCTTCCTTCTTCGTTATTTTGTAGTTTGTGATAGTTTCATCTGTTCTAACCTTAGGCATAGCTTTAATGCATGCTCTTTTAATTTTGAGCTTCTCTTGCACACCTTCACTTCACCACCAAGCCTACTTTTCGATTGGAGCTCCTCCCATTGACTCGCTTAGCATCTCTTTGCTTACCATTCGGATACAAGATGCTACCACTTCCTACTTCTCATTTTCACTTCCATTAAAATCCCAAGATAAGTCTTCTAAAACCTTCTCCCTTAAGCTTGATTGTTTCAATTGAAGGTTCCACCATCTAGTTCTAATGATCTTAGAAACCCTCCTTTTCTTTACTAGTCTTTTAATTTGCACATCCCTAACTGACAAGCGATGTTGGGTGGTTAAACTCTCTCATAGGACTACTTTGCAATCTTTGCAACACAACTGATTTCTTCTCCTCAATGTAAAGTAATCTATCTATATTCTAGTCAGGAAACACTTTTAAGTAATCAAATGATACTCCCTCTTCTTGAAGAGAGTGTTTTCTATGAAAAAAGATCATAAGCCGTTGCAAAATCCAGATTGACTTTTCCATCTTTATTTTTATCCTCGAAGCCATATCCTCCATGAACACTAGCATACCCTGAAATATCATTTCCTACATATCCATTAAGATCTCCACCTAGGAAAATCATCACTCTTTGTTGGATTCCTTGTATAATCTTATTCAAATCCTCCCAAAATACTTGTTTAGTCCTTTCATCTAAACTAATTCGCAGTGCATAAATTGGAATGATAATGATAACTTCTTCTTTGAGCACTACTTTTAGCAAAATAATCTGATCCCCTAATCTTTGCACCTCAACCGCACACTCCTTCAAATCCTTATGAACGACCACACCGACACCATTTCTACCCTTATCTTTACCTGAATGCCAAAGTTTAAAGCATGTCTTCTCGATCTCACTTGCTTTTGCTCCAACCCATTTTGTCTATTGTAGATATAGTGTCTGAATCTTTCCTTATTTCCAGCGTATCTACTATCTCCATCAATTTATCAGTCAAAGTGCTAATATTCCAACTACCTATCTATATCTTCCTCTGTAGCCTATTTTGGACTAACTTCTTTACTCGCATGTGTCCATCATGCGATAAGCCTTGTAAATTTTGGATCGCATCCGAGCAGTGATGCAGCGGAACTTGCTTATTTACTCGCATGTGCTCCTCATGTGAGAATCCTTACAAATTTTGAACTACATCTGGGCAGAGATGTAATGACCCTTGCCAAGTTCTCATTGCATTCGAATGATGCAATGCGTCGCTAGTAGGGAACGTCTGTACGAAATATGAATGATTGCTTAAATCCATATTGAAAAGATCCGAATGTTTTTTAGACAAATTCTTAAATAGTATTCTTAAAAAGAAACTATTTATGAATTTGTCTCTTTTGCGTTGGTTATTGGCTACCTAACACACAACCCTCCTCAATTACTAGGGCTTAGGATTAGGCATGACTATGTTATATACATTAGTTTATTGGTTTTTAGTTAATTTTACAAATAAGTTATTTATTTTATATTTTATTTATTTAGTATATAAATTAATGATTTTAAATATACTTTTATTTCATTTCTAAAAGCATTATTTATTCTTGTATATTTTAAGTTTTTACAATGTTTATTTGGTTTTTATATATTTATCATAACATATAATAAAATAATTAAAAAATAAATATGTAGAAAATACAACAAATAAAATAAATATGGCTAATATACGGTTATACAGATATCATAGTACCCCAAAAATCTAACTTACACATCTTGACTCTGATTTTAATGAAGCCACTTTCATTTTAAAGATAATTTTATGTTGAGTAATTGAAAATGAGTTTGGTGAATTTTGAGCTCATACGAAGTAGATATTTATCTTTGAATCTTTATTTTATGGCTATATGTTCTAAGTGTATTGTGGTATCAATACATTAACAAAATTTTGTTATCTTTTATTATTCAATATATATTTATAAAATCATATTTCATGAAGAAAATAAATTGATTTGGAGTGATATTGATGATAGATAAAATAGTACCAGATTTCTACAATGTGAATAAGGTGTATATGTACAATTTGTTATCTATATTTTCTTGGATTTTTATAAATTAAGACCTTATCTCCACCTACTTCATTCTCTTGTTGGTCATGTCATTATTGACCTGGTCTCGAGGTTAAGATCAATATGTACATATTTGCATATATACATCCTTCTTTATTTCTTAATTTTATATGAAATAAGTGCTAATTATACAATGTTACCAATTGATATTAGTGTTTTAAAAAGTGGAAATTAGTTGTTATTTACATGTATTTTACCAAGGATTTTAGACAAAATGAAATAATAAATGAGATAAGTCATGGATTCATCACATTGTTTTAGAATATTCTTCCTATTTAAACTAAAATAGATTGTTTATGATTAATGAACTATTTTAAGATAGGTATCAAATGGATTCAAAGCTTGAGTCAATTGCACACCTATAATTCTTTAGGAAACATGGATAATTTAGAAAAATGACGCTCTAGCCATCATCAAGTAATCAAACTGATCAAGGTAATTGAAGGAGATCATCAACATAGCTAAGCTATCTTCACTAGAGCTATGATAGGCTATCACATCAGTTTAATCGAGGAAGATGACTTCCAATATGCAACATGTCTTAATATCCACCATTGGAATATGAAGCGGTACAACATCCGTAATAAAACACTTATAAGAAGTCAATACTGCATATAGAGCCTTCATCGGTGGGGGTCCCAGAAATTTCCATAAATAATTTTTATTCACTACATTTATTTCCATACTAAAACTAGATGCAATAAAAACTACAACCTTTGTTGCATTTAAATTCGAAGTTTTACACTCGTTTTGCATACTTTTATGTAATTTTAAGAGATTGTTTATTTAATTAACCTTTGTGCATCTTATTTTCTCAAACTTTTTTTATCATAATTTTCTTAATTTCCTTTAGGTTAATGTTATAATTTATTTTTTAACTATTAATAATTAGCCCTTATCGATTTTAAGTTCAAAAAATTATGCAAGTAGTTACTTTAGTTACCGACTTCCCTCTAAATGTTTCATAAAACATCTTTTTATTTACTTTTAATAACTAGTTTTCTAAATTCACTAAAATTTTATAAAAAAGTACATAAAATAAAATTTAATAAAAAGAATATTATTTTGTATTAATCTATTCTTATATTACATATATATGTTTTCAAAACTATAACCATTTACTATTTTCAATAAATTATAAATCATAAAAACTCACTAACTATACATTTAACAAATCCCAAATATTTCATATAGAATTATAGAAATCAATGTAATTGAGTTAAAATTAAAATCTACCTCATACCCAAAAGTTAGCAAAAAAGTTACATGTAAAGCTCAAACTCTAAAAATACTAAAAAAACTTACAAAATAATATAGAAAAACAAATTAAAAAATATAAATAATGCATTTTTTGTTAACCACTATAGTATAATATATTCTTAAAAAAAATAATAACCCTTCTTGTATTCAATTTTAAAACCTATTATTACCATAGCTAACCTTCTTGATAAAATTATTTTCATTGAAATAAAGATAGAAATCAAATAAAAATTCTTAAATTATTATACAATAAACAATTATAAAATAGTATAATCATAAAAATATTTTCAAATTAAATTTTTTTAAATATTGTACTATTTTTGAAAAATAAAAACCATTTCCTTTACATATACATTTAAGTTCCTTTCAAAAATTAAAATTAATCTTAGAAAATAATTAAAAATTACAAAATTTAAAAGAAAATAAATGAAACTAAAATAGATAAAAATATAAATATAAAATATGATTTAAATATAAATCATATTTCTATGCAACACACTTAAGATGAACCAAACACATAAAAATATCATAAAATCAAAAACAAACAACACGCACTTATCCTCGTAAATACCCTACAAAATTAAAGCACTTTATCCACTTACTCTATACATATTCCGAATTGAAAATTTGCCTCCTTATGCCCATCTTTGACATAACTAAGCAAATAAAACCTTTATAATTATATCTTAAATAGGATTTTAAGGGAACTAGAACAACACCTCCTTAGAAGAATGTATAAACTAGAACAACACCTCCTTAGAGAGAGAGAGAGGGAGGGGGGGGGGAGAGAGAGAGAGAGAGAGAGAGAGAGAGAGAGAGAGAAGTCGTCTCCATCACTACTAATGTCTTGTAGATGGTTTTGATGCCTAGAGGATGGAGGGAGAGCAGACGAGAAGTGGGTGAGAGCGGGGGGAGGAGCAGGAGGGTGCAAATGTAGGTAAAGGGAGTGCTGTCAAAAGATGAATTGTACGGCAATGACAACATCTCTGGTTATTGGTGGCGCAATTGTTCGACCCTCATTTGTTTTTTTGTAGTGCACATGGTCACTTCGCAAGAACATCCCAATAATAATGCTTTCGCTGCAAGCTAGAGGGTGGGGGCTAGCCATTTTCATGATGCATGTGGTCAATCTTGCATTTAACGGAAGAAGCAGTTTAATTGTGGATGTAAGGAGAACGCTGTCAAGAAATAAGTCGTTGGGCTCCTTCAACCGTAGATTTTTTCAATTCAAAATATATATAATTATGAAATTACTCAGGATTAACCTCGTTAATAACAGAGAATAATTTAAATTTTACAGAGAAATTGTTGAGAGATGGACAACAAGTTACACCGTCAATCCTCTTGGATGACAAATCCAATTCTTTGTTATTAAAAAATGGGAGTCGGTTAATGTAGATTAAAAAATGGGAGTCGGTTAATGTCTAAGCAGACGTCGCTGAATACTTAAATCACAGGGGGCCCAGAATTCAATGCCTTAAATGATGGGCAAATTGATTCGCTTGCATAAATTAGCGTAATTTTGTATATGTAAATTTGTTTATAAGGAGTCTCTTGCGGATGCAAGTGGACCAATGGTAGCAGGCTGCACATGCTGTGCACTGTTTACGCTGGCAGCTGCAGTAGAACCGGTGTATCCGCCATTATTCTACTATTTTTTTTAATAATTTTCTATTTTCCGAGTCAAACAAAGGAATGCATTAGGACCAAGGTTAGTAAATGTCATCACCTGAGTACAATGTGATTTTTTACGAGATTGCATGCTTCCTGCAGTTGTGAAATTCCAGTTCGTGTTACTTACTGTTTTTATTTTTAACGATATACTGTGAAATTTTGTTACAGAAGGGCCAGAAAACGTACTGGGTAAGCAGTTGTCAAGGAATCCTTGACGGAGAGCACGATATCCTGGAGAATTAATTTACTGGAATCTGAACAATGGGTACTCTAAAATCGTGAAGTCCTTTGGATCTAGATCTTCCAGTAGCAACTCAGGAAGGCAAACTTCCCGATTGCATTATGGGGAAGGCACCCATGATACTTGCTTCATTTAACGGGTATGATCACTACTATATACAAACCCTCGTCGTATTTCGTTACATATGGAAGAGCCTCAAAAGCATACATCATACATGCAAGATGAACACCAATAACATGCTCGCATTACGATTAGGATCATATTAAAATTAGGAATCTTAATGCGATGGAACTTCTAATCCTAATATTAGTTGAGGTGTATTCTATTTGTAGTCCTAATGAGAATAAGATTATGGGATTATTGGACTATATATAGAGGAGAATGGAGGCATTGCCTACACAACACAATAAGAGGGAATACCACAAGAGAAAGAGAGTGAGAGAGAAGAGAGAGAGAGAGAGAGAGAGGTAACGATGAGAGTTTACTCGTTCTACATCTTAGTGATTTTCTTCTATGACGGTCATGAGAGGTGACCGACTATCGTCATATCTAGGTCTCTTTCTTAACGTGTTTTGTGGTAGTGGATGATTGTGTACCCGCATATGTATCTGGTGTTCGATCCCCATCAATCGGTATCTGCACAGAGACGATGCCAGTTCGTGTACCAAAAACTGATATCAGAGCCTGGTTCGACGACACTTAGTGATATGAGGTGGCGGATCAAATAGAGGTTCAACGTTAAGGAGACGATGTGACACAACAGGTGCATCTTCTTCAAAGCCCACGAAGAGCAAACAATTACGGTGAATCATTGGGATCAGGAGCATCTGGAGTTCGATTGATGCGATCTAGGATGCACTCCGGACGAGTTGGACAATTTCCATCAAGAGGGTTCTTCTCCATTTTCTCACATCGTGCATAAATGTATGATAGAAAATCGGATGGCGAAATTTTCATCGAGGGGTGCACCATTCTCTGTAGAACACTTTAATGGGAGGAATGACTTCACCTTATGACAACAACAGGTAAACAATATACTGACAAGGGAAGGACTTTTGAAAGTTCTCCAAGATAAAGAAAATAAAGTAGACAAGATGAAAAAGGAAGAGTGGAAGGAGATGACGGACCTCACGAACACTTTGATACAACTGTTCTTGGCAGACAACACTCTTCATGAAGTCACCGGCCATAAGGATCCAGCAAAGGTTTGGATGGAGCTCAAGGGACGATACAAGTCCAATCTTTGACAAATCATATCTTAACGATGAAAAAACTCTATGGTATTATTTAACCCAAAAGTCGGTGGTCTTAAGTTCCACACAAGGCGGGAACTCAGTCACTGAATCGACCACACGAAATCCGGATTAAAACAACAATTAACCAACAATAAGAATCAAACAATGAAAAGCGGTGCTGAGTTAAAATTTATTATAACTTTATAAAGGATGTGTATAGTATGCAAGCAATGTAGATGTCGAACACAGGGAGCAGACAGGTAGAACGGGGCAATAATGCTCAAAAATGTGAATGTGGATATTTATCTATTTATGTTATTTTTGTGTGGGTTTTAATTTTATATTTTTTAATTTTATTTATTTTATTTATTTTATTTTTATATTTTGATTTTAATTTTTCTGATTTTGTATTTTCTTTTTATATTTAATATTTTTATATATTTTCTTTTTCTATAAATAGAATATATATACAAAGTAAGAAAGAGGAAGATAAGGTATTTATAAAAATAAGTAAAAATAAGCAAAAATCAGGAAATAAAATATTTTTGGACTTTTTATGATTTTCTAATGTTTTTGTCATTTTTATAGATTATTTGTAATTTTTTGGTATTTTTAAAGTAAAAAATATTGAAAACAGTAGATAAAATAACGATTTGAAACTAAAATGGAGAAATAAAATATCAATCTGTAACAAAAGTTCTCCAAATTAATTTTAAATTAAAGATAACTAAATAAAGAAAATTCAGGAAAAGAAAACACGATTTTTAGATTTTTTTATGAATTTTATAAATTTTTATGAATGTTATTAGAGTTTTATAATGTTTAGGAGTTTGCTTTTATATTTTTAGTGATTTTTGGACTGAAGTTAAAACACACGAAAAAGACACAAAATATATTTTTTTGGGAAATTTCTGAGGTGTTTTTATAATTTTTATGGATTTTATAATGTAAATAATGCTGAAAATGCGTGTTTTTGAATTTTTATAAATATTAAAAAGCAAAAAAATGCAAAACAAAATTATGCCGTGAATCTACAAGGCAACATGAATTTATGATGATTTTTGTGGATTTTTTTAGCAATTTAGAGATGCATACAATAAATAAAGGAAACATCAAGAAACTACACTCCTAGAAGGGACTGTTTTGTAAATATAGAAAAATCCAGGGCCTCGAATGCAAATATTCCAGAAATTATATATTGAATTAAAAACTTCGTGGACCAATTAGGAATAGCCAAAACGCTAGGGATATATTCGCAAAATTTCCAAAGTCACGTGCACAAGGCACGTGACCAGGCAGGACTAGATAGCAATATTCAAAAACCCAAGGGGCAATGCGCAAAATATCTAGGAAGTTTACAACGTTACATAAATTTTTTAGTACTAATAAGAAATACACAAACTACCTAGCCCTTGACTGCATAATCGCCAAGCACACGTGCCCGCGCACGTGCGCCTCGCTAGCAAGGGTGCGAATGTAAATGCAAAAAGTCTGGGGACCTTTTAATAAATATTACAAAACGTTTTAAGCGGCAAATGAAGGATTTAGAGATCTAATATTAAACACAAAAAGCTATGGGTTAGACTTGCAAAATACCCACGACAGGATATCGGATGGCTTGAGATTCTCTACTTAAACATGTGTCATTTCTAGGGGCGACGATACCCCTTTGCAGCGAACGACCGAGATCAGAAGGTCTTGAATGATCAGACGGCTGACGACGAATGCTATCTGACGGTTGCTGCTTGCCTCCAAGAGCAGGCCCGATCCAATGGCCAGAAGATGACGACGAAGAACGGGAAGAACCCACGGCTGGGTGAGCTTCCCTGACCTCCGCCTCCCTCCTACGGCACTCCTTCGAGCTGCAGAATGGCCTGGGCTATTCCTGGAGGGATCCTCTATGTGCCTGGGGCTGCAAAAAGGTGCGATCTGTACCGGAGCACGCCGGAGGAGAAGGAGGAGGAAAGCTCCTCCAGGTACCCCAACGAGTTCCCAAAATCGCACCCTGGTGTCGTTTCTCTTCCGAGTACCTGCAAGAACGTTAAGGAGGGCGAGGGCAAAGTGCCTTGCCCCTCCTAGACGCAAATGAGGTGATGAGGGTAGAATGGGGGGGGGGGGGGGGGGCTCGTCGGAGCAAGCTCCGGCAAGATGGAGGCAGAGTCGATTGAAGGGATAAAAAGATGACATGGATATAAGTATACTATCCTACTGCTACAGGGAGTGAAAACGCACAAGAAAAACAAAATAAAATGCAATACCTCGAGGATTAGAAACCCAAGGTTGAACCTCACGGCGGCTCACCATCGGAGATGGTGGAACCGACCCTCAAGGCCTCGCCGCCACACCTAACTTGGCTGGAGGAGAAGCTGTCACCTTCTCCGGTCCAGGGTGCAAGGAAAAGGGAGCAAACGAGGTCAAAATGGGGTTCAAATTCGAAAAATGGAGAAAGGGGGTGTTTTGTACAAGGTGGTGAAAGGGCGTGAAAGACGAGGCGAATCGAGCGAATCAATGACCCGAAGGTCGAAAAAATCTATGAGCGTGTATCATCGATTATGGAGGAGTAAAAGTCATGAAGGATGCGACACGAGATAGTGAAAGGCGTGATCTCCAAAATTCGGAGAAAACGCCAAAAAAAACCAGTTCTGACAAAGGAACAGGCTGGGGTCAGAGAGTTGACCGCGGGTCAACTCTCCAGCCCTCATGCTTGGTCCACGTGGACCAACCAGGATAAAGCCTGGAAAATGTTTTGTAAAATCATTTTAAAATAATAAACGATTTTATTATTTTAGGTTATTTAATAAAAAATATTTACTATTTTATAAACTTTTTTATTATGATTTTTATTTATCTTTTTGAGGTGTAAAATTACAAGTTACCATTTTAGGCTTATATAGGTATATACATCTATATATTTTAATATTTTATTTTTATTTTGTATATTTTATTTATTTATTTTTGTTTATTATTTTATAAATTTATAAAGTATTTTTATACACTTAAATATATTTTTATTTTGTTTTTTTGAGGTACTTTGTACATTTTATAAAATAGAAGTGTTAATAATATAGGTATATGTACAGGTATTATACCTATGTATATTATATACAAGTATTTTATTTTTGTATTTTTTGAGTTTTTATTCTGATTTTAATGTACATATGTATTATAAATATTATTCATAAAATTATAAAAATATAAAATTATGAAAATAAAGAATAATAAATAAAATGAATATTTTAATATGTACAAGTATACAAGTGGGGTCCAAAACTCAACTTTCAAACCATAGCTCCGCCAAATGCGAAACCACTGCCATTAAATAGATTATTTAAAATTATATACAATTAAAGGTGAATTTGATGCATTTCAAGCTTTTATTTGGGAGATACATGTCTGGGAAGTTGGGATTCTGGAATCTTATTCAGATCATAACTTTTTATCTGTACAATATTTTTGAGTGAAATTAATTTTATATTTTTATTTATTTAATTATCTACAACTTTCATGTTCAAAGTTTCTTTATCTGAGGTATAAAAAGTGGAACCAAAAATAGGTCCCAAAATGAATAAAGAATGAATGAATTAAAAGGAATTTTTATTGTATTTTGGCCCTTATCTCCCCCAACTTTATTCCTTGTCGACCTAGTCATCGAGATGCCTAGGTCTCTGGATTTCGGGTCATAAAATATTTACAATATTTTATTCTTTTTCTTTTCTTTTCTTTATTCTATAATTTTGGCTTTAAAAACCGCATTTTATACACATTTTATACACAAATGCATGGATGATAAAATGCATGATTTAACACTATTTACACGCATTTACTAGGGTTTTTAAGGCCAAAATGATATAATAAAGATGATGAAATGTAGATTCATCATGTATAATGATGACCAACAAGACAAAGCTCAAAGTGTACATGGATGAATTCAACAAGATTCTGACAAATACGCTCACACTTGAACAGAAGGGTGCAAAAGAAGAATCTCTCTTCTGGGATGAGGATAAAGAGTTGATCTTCTTGAGTTCCCTTCCATCTTCATATGATCATATTGTGATGAAATTACTCTAAGATAATGAGATCATCACATTGGACGAGAGAGTCACTTCATTACTTATGAACGAGTCTTGATGGAGGTTGAAGGATGAAGCAACAAATGATGAAGGTCATGTGCTGGCAACTGATGGTAGACATTAAAGATCAAGGGAGACAGGTTTCAGAGGTCGATCGAAGTCATGAGGTTCGAGCAGATGCTTCTATTGTAACAAGGAGGGTCATAAAATAGTAGATTATCCGAGATGTGAGAAGAAGAACGGAAAAAAGAAAGTGGTGATTCAAAATCTTACCAAGAGGATTCTGTAAGGGAGACTTTCTAGCATGCTCTATGGAGATTAAGGTAGATTCAGGATGGCTTCTAGACTTGGGATGTTCAAATCGTGTGTGCTCATCCATGGAGCAATTGAGTACTTATCAGGCATGTAATGATGGTACGTGGAGAGGTTCACAACACCATGTGATTTGGATAAGTGCAATTTCACATGTTTGATGGAGTAGTATGAACTCTGACAAGTGTCAGACACTTTCCTATTGCTAAGAAGAATATGATTTCCCTGAGAACGATTGAGTCATAAGGACATCGAGTTACCATTGAAGGAGAGTTTTCAGAGTGAGCAAGGTAGCATGCGTGTGATGCATTGGACGAGGATGTTAAATAAGGTGTATAGGCTCGAGGGAAGGGTCGTGAGAAATGATGGATATCGAGTTACTCCCAAGAAGAGCGGTGCGATGAGAAAACGACATGTTATCAGCATCTCTGCTACAAAAATGTGCAACAAGGAGAAGCGGGTGAGATTCGATTTACTATAGAATGCTGACACAATCTCTAGTCACGTGAGATTTGTGGTATTGCATAAGGATGCATAATGTTGAGTTGTACGAGAGTACTTAAGAGGGGGTACGTTGAGGGAAACTAGTGACGGGCGTGTCACCCAAAAGTGGTGAGTTCATGCTTATGAGACATGCAAATGATGAGGATGGCCCAATGCAGACTGAAGACAATGAAGAGATCATGATGGAATTCAACTCAAGGAGGGGATTGTTAGGATTAGGGTCATATTTGGATTAGAAATCCTAATCCTAACTGTAGTTAAGTTGTTTTTTATTTGTAGTCTTAATGGGAATATGCAAGAGGGTAGTAATTGTGTTATATATAGAGTGGGTTGGAGGTATTGCCTCCACACCATAGTAAGAATGAATACCGCAAGAGAAAAAGAGAGTGGGAGAGAGAGAGAGAGTGAGTGAGTGATTGAACGATGAGAGTTGTACTCATACTACATCTCAGTGATTTTCTTTTACGGTGGTCGCGAGAGGTTGTTCAACCAACTGCTCAGAGGGGCCTAACTTCTGCTCTTGGAGGGATTGCGGTGCCCGACAAGTTAGTTCCGACAATCGCCATGTTGAATGTTCTCCAACACTCAGCCCATGAACAATCAATTAAGACAACAATCATCCCACAATGTATGAATAATCAAAGAAAATGTGCGAGTCAAAATGTACTTTTAGTTTTACTCTACAAAATATGTGTATAGTGAATAAATGTAGAATGTCGAACCACATAGAGCATATACATGGATAGGAGTATTTATTGTCTAAAAATAAACAAAAAATATTTTTATATTTTTTCTTCTTTCTAATTTTCTGTGGGGTTTTAATTATATTTAATTTTTATGGTTTTTAATACTTTGAATATTTTTATATTTTTAAATTTTGTGCTTTTTATTTTTAAATTTTCTGATTTTTAATTTCTTTTTTTTAAGATATAATAAGTATGCATATATATACACACATACACAACTTTATAATAATATGTATAATATAAAAACTATATATAAGAAATGTATAAAAATTCAGGAAATACAAAGAAATATAGTCTTTTTATTTTTAAGGGTTTTTAAATATTTATAGGTATTTATAATTAATAATAATAAGTAATTTATAGTAATAACGTGTGTGTGTAAATACTATATAGGGTTTTTACAATTATAAATAGAGTTATATATACTAAAAAATTACAAAGTAAATATTTTTGCGTTTTTATAATTTTTCTCTGTTTTTATGAATTTTCTTATTATTTTAGTATTTTTTATATATTTTTAACTAATTTAAAATGTCAAAACAAGGAATAACTAAATAGGTCGAATTATTTTGGGATTTAAAGAGATATTAAGTTCTAAATTCCAAAAATAATTTTATTATGTATTATATACTACGAAGAAAAATATACAATAAAAACTAAATTTTATGGATTTTATAGATTTTTTGCTATTTTTTATAAGATTAGAAGGGTTTTTCCAAATTTTAATTCTTTTCTTTTATATTTTTTGTGATTTTTGGTCTGGAGTTATATTATATGGTATATATATGATATTTATTTATTTTTGGAATATTTTGAGGTAGCTATATTTCTTGTATTTTTCATAAACAATCAGGGAATATATATGATCATTTTGTTTTTTAATAAAAGGAAAATGTGGATGAATGCTAGAATAAAAATATGGCGTAAACATTCATAAGTAAAAAAACATTTACTCTAATTTTTCCAAATTAAATGAGGCACATCATCTGTTTATACAAAATAGAGATGCGAATAAATAATTATAAGGCCCAACAGGTTTATATTTGCAATAAAAATAAAGCACAGGGGGTTGCAACCAAATAAAACAATAGTTTTAACACTAATATTACAAGTTTAATACTAAACAGAAATAAAGGAACCTAGAGGGGGTGATAAATCTCTATTTCATCACCTTTATTCTTCTATTTTGGCCTTAAATTCCTAGCTAGATGCATGTATATAATATTAATTTGTGAAAAATAATATTCATTTAATAATTCATTTATTATGTATATTATATTATATTTAATGCAAAAATAAAAGAATAAAGGAAGAAAAGAAAATTAAATGAAATACCAAAGGTATTGAATGACCCTCAACCCTGAGACTAAGTAAAGAATTGACTTGGTCGACCAGGAATAAAGTAGGGGGAGTAAGGGCAAAAAACAACAATAAAAACCCTAATTTATTTTGCCCAATAATTGAGTTTTGGGATCTATTTTATTATTTATTATTTATACCTCAAATCAATAATCTTTGTATAGAAAGTTGTAGATAAAAATACACATAAAAATACAAAATTGTATTCACATAAAAATAATGCACAATGTGCTTTATACACTCAAAATAAAAAGTCAAAATCCAAACTTCATAGACATGTATCTTCTTCATATGAACTCAAAATTTACCAAAATCACCTTTAATTGTATATAACTTTTAGTAAACTATTTAATGAATGTGGTTTCATTTATTGGATCTAAGATGCAAAAATTAGATTTTAGGCTCATATTATGAAATATACATGTATATTTTAATCATTATACTTATTTTTTGTATTTTTCAACTTCTTTTATTTTTATAAAATGGTAAATATCATTTAAAACACATATCTATATTTTAAATTAATTAAAACCATCAAAATAAAATCAAAATAAGTAATTTATATAGATACATAGGTAAATTATACGTGTATATACCTATAATATATCTATACATAATGTACAAATAAGCTCATAAAATATAACAAAAATAACTAAATATGTAATTAAATAAATCAAAATTATATAGAAATACATGTATAAAGTAATAAAATATACAATCCAAATAAAAATTAAATATTCAACATACGACTATATAATTACTTATTAATATACATGTAAATATTAACTTATAATAAAATAACTCAAAAAATAAATAAAAATCATATTAAAATACTAATAAAATAATGAACATTTTTATATAATAAATTTTAATTAATTAATTAATTATTTATTTTAATTTTATTATTTTCCATCCTATTTTGTGTTCTAGCAGCCTTGTTGGACCAATGGGAGGCCTCCCGTGTTGACCCCAGGTCAACCCCTCTGACCACTTTACCTTCTGTCAGAGGCTTCTAACAACCCTCTCTTCTCCCGATTTTAACGCCACCACCTCACCGGCCTTCATCTCGAGCCATTCACCCCGCTGACCCCTACACATCAATGATCTTCGTCAACCATATCTCTCTCCTCATCTCCCTCCTTATCACATGTAATCACACCTCAAAATCCACCCGTTACATGTGCATAAAACAACCCCCGGATCTCCTTTTTGGGTTTGGTTCCCTTTCTACCTGGCCTTAGCCCCTCGGAGCACCTCGCTGGTGATTCAGCTTTTGACAAGAACTGCTCATCGTGCTTCCTAACAAGGAGAACAACATAGGAGGAGGTTCCCAGCCATTGCTAGAGCTCCGCTCTAGGAGGTTCCATCTCCTTGGCCTCCATCCAAGTTGAGGTTATTTTCTTTGCTTCATAATTTTACTTTCTGCAATTCCTTTTAGCATTTTTATTTCATGTTTTCTAACTGTTTTAGTGTCGTTTCATCCTCATCGTAGTTAGTCGGAGCTTTAGAAGCTCTAGCCATCGTGTACCACCGTTTCTCTTCGTTTCGACTCACACCAGATGCCCCATCATCTCGCCCTTCTGTGGGGGTCCCTTACAATTTACCCAACTCACGTGGTGGAATGATGAATCCATGATTCATCTCCTTTATTCTTTAATTTTGGCAAAAATCCTTGGTAAAATACATGTAAATATAAAATGATTCTTAGTAATTAACATTCTAACCTCATTTGTTAATATTCCATA